>JACCHV010003002.1:0-600000 GCA_018907245.1 Eupristina koningsbergeri
CGGAAGGACCGGAGTATTCATAACCCTTAGCATCGTACTTGAGAGAATGCAGTACGAAGGCGTGGTCGACATCTTCCAAACTGTTAGAATACTGCGCACTCAACGTCCAGCTATGGTTCAGACCGAGGTAAGTGTGCACGAAGGCTTATGCAATTTTTTCTATCGAAAGGAAAGTATTATTTGTGTTCTTTAACCAAAAGCATTTATATTGTTAGCATGAATCTTAAAACCATCATTTGTTCCAGGACCAGTACCAGTTCTGTTACCGCGCCAGTTTGGAGTACTTGGGGTCATTCGATCACTACGCCAACTGACAGCCGAACAACCGCGAGCTGAGGGAATCCACAAGAGATCGAAACGATCGCCCGAGAAGCCGCGACCACACGATTGAGCGGGCGGCCAAGGTGCGAAAGGTCTAGTGGTACGACGAAATCCCGTCGTCGTCGTCGCCGCCGCATCGTCGTTATGAAAATCATCATCGCTATCATCGTCCGTCTTCATCATCCGGTATCTCTGCAATTGACTTCGACGAGGATTAATCGCTTCCTTCTGGTATTTCGACAATTATTGAGGAAAAGGGTAAAAATTAGCTGCTGAGGTGACAAAAATCCGCGAACGATCTCGAATTAAGAAGAAAATTAATCGACCTTCGCTGTGTCCAGATCGCCTATCAATCGTATCCGACGAACTCTTAGCGTTTGAACTTGCGTCGAAAAATTATTAGCGATTAAATGAAGCAGTGGATTCCTTCAACTCCCGGTACATATCTCGATCGAATAAAGAGCCGTTTCAATTAAAAAAGAAATTTACAGCTTTTTTTGGAATTCATATTTACTTTTTCTAATCTACTTTAAGAATATTTGTATTGTACGTTATGAGTAGCCTTGTGCGCAAAACAAATACGTAACGACCACATTTTCTTCTCGTTAATAAAAACAAATAATATATGTGGTCTCGTGTGTTATAATGCTGTTTAGTAAAAATTGTTTTTATTCATTGTTTCGTTAAGTAATTCATCCTTTAGTTAATTAGTTGTTGATTCAAAACATATGTAACCAAATTCATTGATTTATGAATGTGTTGCATAAACTTTAGAATCCAATTTTAGAAACCTTAATTACCAAGCATCGAAGTTAATTATAGACCCAAATCCTTATTGAAAATTGGGTTTTGTGTGCCTTCCTGGGTAACTTGTTCTTAAGCTACAAAGGTATCGGCTCATTTCGTCGTCGGAATACCTTTAAAAAAATTATCAATGCCAATAGAACGACGAAATTCCAAAAATAGCTGTTATTATCTGCTGAAACTACGTTTAAAAAATAATGTATGAAAGAAAACAAAATAAGACAAAGAAAATAAATTTTCTCGCGAGAAACAGAAAGAAGAGAAAAGAAAATATCATACTGCCAAATCGACAATTATTAAGAAAAAATGCTATATACATTAATTACGATAGAGAAATTATCAATAACCTTACATAACATGATTTTTAGAATGTAAGTAATCATAAATTTAGCGAGTTAAGCAAAGAGCCATTAGAAACGTGAAAAAAAAATAAAAAAGTATGTTTGCGCGAAAGAATAACGTGTTGTCACGATCCATTTCATTATTTAGTTGAAAAGTGGAACGTATTCACGTATTCATCTGTGAATAGATAGTGAAATCAGGCACTGAATGTTTAAATCAACAGTTGTTGTCCCGTGTTTTTCGTTGTTCACCGTCACATGTATAATATACAGCTTCTGTAAAATGTCATTTCATTGAGTGATTTGTTTAAAAAAATAATTTAATTTTTAAAATATATGTGTATAATTGAAATAATTATACATAGTTCAATCAAGAGCTTTTTATATTTACCCATTTTTTTAAATTTTTTAATAGACATATATAAATTATAAAATACATTAAAGATATTTTACAAGTTTTTCCAGTACCTGTATTGATTTTACAAGTATTTTAATATATCAGAAATGTAATTTCTAAATTTCCCGCTTTTAATCGAGTACTTTCTTTTTTATACCAATGATTATATGTAGATACAATACATATATAGACTTTCAATTCATTTCTATATTTGACAACAATATAGAACTTTACAAAAAAACGAATTCTTTAGCACAAGTGTAGATCGTCATTGAACGTGATTATACATATAACAAATATGATAAACAATAATTGCAAAAAAAACTAAGGGAAAACTTACAATTTATGAGTTTTAGATTAATTTTTTAAAATATATATAATACACAGAAATATATAATATTAAATAATAAATTTTAGACATATTAATTGATTTAATTTCATTTAATTAATTTAAATTTTATTTTTTAAAATATACTTTACTATTAATAATGCATTTTTCCATTGATGCACTCTTAAATGAAAAAACTATGAAATGAATAAAAGAGGTAAACACGAATTCACGGGAATTCACATTTTGTACATAAAAGTACTATTCTATCACAAAAAAAGTAAGAGTATATGCAGAACTGACCATCACTATACTAACTATTGCACTGATAAAATGTCAATGAACGAACGTAATTAAAAGAATAATATAATTTATGTAAAATAGAAATTATTAATCCTGTATAGTGTAATAATATGTCGTTCTACAAAGTTTTAGATGTATCATTAGTATTTTCAAAATTTGGTAAATAAAACTCATTTCAAATTATTTCAAGTTCATTCATATGAACTTGTGATCATGAAATCATACATTACTAATAGTAGTAGATAATTTAATGATAGTACTTTTAATTATTAGTAGATTAATATATAAATTAATATTTTTTTAATTAAAACCGCTTATTGATGTACAGCAAGTCTTATGATCAGAATCGGTACTGCATATTCCCTTAATACACATATTAAAATAATCCACATTGTACACATAGATATATATTATTATAAATACTAATCTAAGAAAGAAAAGACCGAAATAAGAAAGAAGCATGACTAGTAAATCTTAAATTATTTCTTTTACTTTTCGGCAGTTTTTAGTAGATGTTATTAAATATAATTTTAACATTTGAACGATATGAGCTCCAATTTTACTCTCGACATTTAGATTATTTAATCTATTTTTTATATTATTTGTATTTATATGACATTACGTCTTTTATACATTTTTATGAATCACCATATACAATTAAATATATATTTCCTTAGATTTAGTTTTAGAAGACTTCAAATATTTGCATATAAATCCCAAGCTAAAGATTTTGATTTTATTCCAAATGTACAATGTTGTATCGAAGGCCACATAACGCAATTATATCTTATTATGATTGATAATAAAGCAATGTTGGTGTAAATTTTTCAAGTTTTTACGAGTCCACAATTATTTTTTTGTAATAGAATATCAACGGTTATACGTTTAACTTTTAAAATCTAGTAGTAAATGTCTAATCTAATTGATTTAATCCTGTCGTTATAGAACTTGAATTGTAAATAATATATTTGCAAAAAAAAATCGTATAACGTATTGCATGTGAAGTAATAATTATAAATATTATAAAATGTCGCGATACATGTAAAATAATTTTGTCTCTCTTGTACACTTTGTATTAATAGACAATACCTCCCGCAAAATCTAAAAAATTTTCTTCATTTTTATATCCAGACTTTCGTAAAATATTTAAAAGAGTTGAAAATTATTATTTAAATTACAGGATTCAAATAGAATGTACTCAATAGAATTTCAAAAACGTTGACACGTATCATATAGAAAAAATCATTAAACTTTTAAGTATTTTGAATTCAGAATGTAATTAGGTTGCTCTGTACACTGTATAGATGAATGTTAATAGTAATTATTTTAATCTGAGATGAAAAAAAATAAGGAGTAGACAAAGACAATAACATAAAATTCGAATGTCATATAAGATTATATGCACAAATACCAAAAACGTTTGTTGTACCTCGTATTTTTAAAAGAAGCACCTAATTATCCAACCACCTGAAATAACGATGTTATGTTAATTGAATATGATAATTACTAGATAAAAACAGATTTATCGCGTATCCTGATTTTTTTTAAACCCTTTTGGCCTTCGATGCACATTTTATTAATAATATATAAACCAGTTTATATAAGTAGCGATAACTTAAATGAAATAACGAATTATTCGTTGTACAATCGTAAATATTATTTACTATTATTCCATTTTTATATCTAAATACCAATTTTATGTACGGACGAAATATAATAATTGGAATTTTTTAATGTTTAAGTTTTTAAAAAAATCTTATGAATTTCACATTTAAAAAATATTTTAACTTTTAATTGTCAGATTCTTTTCAAGAATTTTAAAAACAGTTTGATAATAATTTTTTGTCGTATTACTAATACCTTTATAAAATTAAGTGTTATAATAACTTTATTTTTGATTGTACAAATTTCGTGAAAAAATATTACGAATTTTGAAACGAAACAAGCGATGAACAAAAATGCAAAAATGCTGTGCATTTAATATTATAAAAATTATTTACTTGTTGTCAATCACACATTCGGTAAAATTCATTCCTAAAATATAACAAAAAATGTTGAACAGTACTTAATCACGAGAAATTGAAGACTTATTACACCTAAAGTATACGAGAAAATATTGTGTGCATCCGCATCTCGCGTAAGACTAAAATTATTTTCTTGCACACTTATTATTAAAAAAATGAAATTTCGTTTTTTTTTTAAATCGAAGTAAGCGGTTTTAAAAATAATTGTTTGCGTATTTAATTAAGTACTGATATGACAAAGAGAAACTCACAACTAAATTACAAAAAAAATGATGTAAAAATGATTTGTTTTTTTAGTAAATTTGTTAATGAGTAAAACATTTAATTTATAAGACTAAAATGTAATAACTTGTAGCGATATGATCTAATTATGTTATTTATGGATCCTTTAATATCAAACCGTTTTATAAAATATATTAATGCATTTAAAAATAAAATTATATGTAGCTACTTATGAAAAATCCTTTTTAAATGTTTATTTATCAGTTAATCTCGCTTGAGGGACTCAATTCATTACACAACCTTATATGCATAATAATTTTTTTATCATCCTGAATCAATAAAAAATGTCAAGTTTGTTGTATTCTTTTAAAAAAGGAAAAAATTAACAAATGTCATGTAGGGCGAAAAATGAAAATTAAAAACTAGAACACATTACTGAATCACTGAAAATAAGAAATGTTAAGCAATCATTCAGGAAATGAGAAATTATTTTATGATTCTTTCTTGACAGAAAGAATACAACAGGCTATGTTGAGAATAATAAACAAAATGTTACTGATTAATAATAATAAAGATGAAACACTGTGTAATAGGAGTCTATGACAAGGAGAAAACCCATGTACATTGTCTTGCCCAATGGCATTAATAAATTAGCAACTAATGTGTAATATGAAAATTATTATTTATTTTCCCATATTTTATTCTTTATTATATAGATATTAAATCAAAAACTACTGCTAAATTGAAAAATAATTTATATTTCATTTTTAGAATAGAATTAAATATATTATAAAGTAGTAATATTTATTCAATATATAAATCAATTGATATCTTTTAAACATTCTAAAAATTATATATCTAATAGACTAATATTTTTTAAATATTTCTTCACTAACGTATTCTAAGAGTAAGTATTTATAAATCAAATTAAAGGAAATGAAAATAAAAAATTTAATTTTCCCTTAATCAATAAAATAAATTTTTTAATTTGGACTTGTATTATAATTACAGGTAAAATGGATATAAAATATTACATTTCAATATGAAATTAAATATATCTATAATTCAAAACGATTTAAATTCGATTTCCAGCTTATATGTTACTCATTTTTAATGTATCATTAGAAATTTAATTTGATTCCTTTAATGTACTGAACAAATATTTTGTAATCATTGAAATGTATTATAATTTTTAATACAATATAAAAGAATTTTCAGGAAATAGAAGTAGCAAACTTCAAATAAATTTTGAAATAAATTTGTTTCCAAGCGAGTATTTATATTAATTCATTATGTACAATAGAGTAATAAATATAATTTTTTTTCTGTAATTTTAACAATCAGATTATTTTAATAAATACGTATAAAATTTAATTATTCTACACCACGGTAGTGATAATTAAAATCGGCTTTATTTGTTTTGTGAGTATGATAATGAGACAAAGGATTTTCAATTGTTCAATTATCAAATAATATTTCATAATAAGTAGAAAACAACAATATGCTAATTTTTAATAGCTAAAGATTTAAATACTTCGATTAAGAATGGGTTTGATTCACGTAAATTGAGAAAAGCAGGCGTTTGAATCATATCCGAAAGATTAAATTTGATATAATTAATTGCCAACTGTTTTAGCTTTTGCAAGTTGTGAATATCAGCGATAAGCAAAATATCAAAAACATTTTCAGGTTTAAAGGATTTGCAAAGTGTATTTTCGCACATTATTTTGAGTCCACTCAAATTGTACATGTCAGCCGCTTTGAAAAGTTTCACCGCTTTTTCTTCAATTTGATCGACTTCACCGGTATAGATATAACTAATCATAGCTTTAACCGTTTCTGGATCAAAGTCACTTATTTTGATAACGTTTTCGCGATTTTCCTTCATATCGTGCTCAAACATGGCAGCAAATACCGAACTTCGAGCTGCAAGAATGTTTTTGTGAAGATTCAATTTAACGTCATCTACCTCGAGACAAATATCGCTGGATCTTTCACTCTCGAGTAATTCACGGAAGTCCTGAGATAAATCCTTGAAGTGGTCCCGATTGTCCAGGATCGGTATATCCGGGGAATAATGATTAACACTTTCGGATGCGGAATCGATGCTGCAGACGATTCGCAGTGTTTTGTCTTCTAAATATCCGTTTTCTGGTTGAAGGAGCTCTTCACGATCGATATCGAGGAACATGATCTCGTCATCTTTTTTTAAACAATCATAAGATAATAGAGATTTTCCATATACTGAATTATCTACTTTTATGAAGTTGAGTGTACAGTCAACCGTAAAAGTTGTGTCACTGAAATCGAGTAGTAATAAAGTCACTCTAACTTTATCAGGACTATAACTTCTCGAAATACAAGGATCTAATTCCAATTGCCACTTCTGGTCACTACTGTGCAACGGTGAAAAAACCTGCAGCATCAATGATTATTGATAAATTTATTTTTATTTACATAATCGTTACTCATTTGATAATATTCAATTTTTTTTTTTAGATTGCAAAGGATCATTAGTATAAACTTAAATCCTTTTAATCACATCATTTATTAACGTCTCTACTACAAGAATTAAAAATAAATTGAAAAGTTTTTATAGAAAATTTACAATTTGTTAATAAATAACTCGTCTTTGAAACATATATGTGATATTACAGTTAGGCTATATGGCCAAAAATGAAATTGTCCTGCTATTTAAACATATTAGTTATTGTTTTCACTTTGTCAATATTTATTTAATGTGTAATTCATTAAAATAATTATTTATAACGTAAATAAATCGTTGTTTTTTTTACAATATAATTTGCACTAATAAAGTAATTAGCACAATGAAGCTTTGCGTCTAATTACAAATAAACTTGATTAACCTAAAAATAAATTCATTTGAGAATCATATCTTACCGGCGATTTAATGAAATCATTATCCTTTTTAGATAACAATGTGAAGTTACGTATTGTCCAGTGATAATTAATCGAGATTTTTTTTCGCATGCTGATACAAGATTTAGTTGTAACCTCACAGGCTTTATCCATTACGACTCAAAAATTTTTCAGATCTATGAAATATTTTAAATTTGAAATTATTTTTAATTATGAATTAGTATTTCATTCCCTATTGTATTAATTTTTCCTGTTTTTGTTTTTTTGAAGCAATATTTATTAAATATATTAAATTCCAATAAATTTAAAATCTTCATCTACACATTAAAAAATCACAAAATTTTACGTA
This sequence comes from Eupristina koningsbergeri, assembly GCA_018907245.1. Lineage (NCBI taxonomy): Eukaryota > Metazoa > Arthropoda > Insecta > Hymenoptera > Agaonidae > Eupristina > Eupristina koningsbergeri. The sequence goes on from JACCHV010003002.1 coordinate 7,970, forward strand.
CTGATACATTATTTTTTAAATTATTTTTTTAATAATATATCATAGAATATCTTGTATTAAAAATTTTTTATTTAAATAATAATTATACGATTTTACAAATGTATTTTAGAATTTTCTTTTTAAACAAATTTTAATAAATTTTGCCATAAACATTACAATAAAATTTAAATATAAATTTCAAATACTGATAATGTCAATTTGAACAAATATATTCTTACATACCTGTTACACTAATAATGATTTTAAATAATCACTGTATTTTAAATTTAAGAGAATAGTGTCGTATTTGGCCGTGTAAAGTTTTATACCAATAAACTAGTCGACTGTTTTTCTCGATAGTCACTTCTCTATCTTTACATTGAAATATTTAAATAGTTTATATTATTTGTAATTCATTGAATGTAAACAAAATCACGTATGATTTATTGTCAATATTTATATTCATTTTATATTAAAAATAATATTATATTTTAACCATATGGAGCTCGTAATGTTAATATTTTATTATTTCAGTGTGTACAAAAATAGATATTAAGAAAAGAACAAAATATACAAGTAAAGATTTGCATGTTGCAATTTTTATTCATACTTACTGAGAATAAAACTTGCAATAAATAAATAAACAATAGATGGTTTTTTTTTAATTATAAACAATAAATTTATTATTTTTACATACTTATAATGTACTTCTTCAATATAAATCTATGACAAAAATTAATTACAAAAACAGTCTGTTTAAAAATACTTCAAGTGAATTCGAGAATTTAAAAATGTTTAATTTCGTATTAGATATACATGAAAAATTATAACCATACAAAAAATTGAATATATATTTATTTTTTTTAAACAATTAATTTATCTTCAAGATACGTCAATTGTCATTTAAACAAATGTTACCTATTTTATATCTTGTTGCATGTGTATAAAAACTGATGATTTTTATACAAATTATTAAATGATTTAAAAAATATATTATTTTTTATATAAAAATATAACTGTTAACTAGAAAACAGCACAGCATTGCAATTTTCAGATATGAGATGCGCAACACGCTGTCAGATAATTCGCATTTTTAGAAATAAATCAATTTCTCTGCACAAAAACATTTATAGTATTCATTCAGTTTATACATTTTCATTAATCATTTTATGTATAATTTTATTTACTATTGTACTCAGGTAAAAGGAAGTATTATATTACGAATTAGTTAACAATAACAGATATACATTAGTGATTCAATTATTTTAAATTGTATAAATACAATTTTGCACTTTATATTAATCAGAAAATGCATATTATGAAATAATATTAATCATACGATGGATTATAAATCATAAGAAATGTACACTAAATTTAAGAAATAAAATTAATTTATGGGACAAAATATTTACAAAATATTTTTCACCAATATAAAAAAATTTTAATTTGGACCAAGATTAGTCTACACTTTTCGGTGCTAATGATTTTATTATGTCTATTAAAGTCGAATTTAAGCCATTATAATTTAAAAAATCAGGAATCTGAACTATATCGTCGAGATTTTTTTTTATAAAATTAATTGCTGCTTGTTTCAAATTTTGATTATTACAATAATAAGCCACGTGTAAAACATCCATAATAATATCTGCACTTAAATTCATACAAACGGATCTTTCGCACAAACGTAACAAGTCAGTTAAAACATATTTATCTGCGACTTTATAAAGTTCCAGCATTTCCTTTGGATTTATTTGCTCAACTTTTCCAGTGTACATGTATTTTACCATAGCTTTAACCGTCTCCGCATTAAAATCACTTATTTTAATAACGTTTTCGCGATTTTCCTTCATGTCGTGTTCAAACATGGCAGCGAACACCGAACTTCGAGCTGCAAGAATGTTTTTGTGAAGATTCAATTTAAGTTCGTCGACTTCGAGACAAATGTCGCTGAATCTTTCACTCGTGAGTAATTCACTAAAATCCTTAGACAAATTGTCATTGATATCGTGAATATCAAGATCATGTAAGTCACCATTGGAATGGTCAATTTGTCCCGTTGACGCTGTCAATTTACACATAATATTCAGTAAATCACCTTCCAAATAACCATTTTCCGGTTTAAGTAGCTCGCTTTGTGAGATAATAATAGGAAAACCATTGATATATACAATATTATGATTAGTGAAGGACTGATTATAAGAAGATCCATTTTTCTTCATAATATGCAAAGTACAATTAACTTTAGTGGATAACATTTTTGGATCAATTGAATACAAATATAGCGCAATGGATTCTGGGTAATTATTGTTACCAGAAGGATATAATTTTAACTTCCACTTTAAATCTTTTGAAGATACAAAAATCTGTAATATTAATCAGTTACAGTATTAGTATCAGTATTTTATTTTACAATATATTTATATTTATTTAACTATTTTCTCTATGAATGGAGAATAAATATACAAATAAATACACGAATAAAAATATAATTTAATATATTTAAATATATATTCATGTCAATTACAATTAAAGTGCTTAAATACATTTATAAAAAAATGTTAAGAATGAAAATGTAGCCTAAGTATTGTTGATATTAATCTTACCTGTGATTCAATAAATTCGCCTTTTTTCTTATTTAAATATGTGTAATTTTTTATCGTCCACTGAAAAGTAGTTGTATTTATATGACAATGTGTATGACACCATAATGTCGAATTATTTTCTTTTATTAATTTTTCATCCATTGCTGCTAGATTGTCCTTCAATATTTTTAGAAGATATTTTTCCATTAACGGGTTTTAAATCTTTAATAAAATCAGAAAAAAATACGTTAAATGTTTTGATTTATAAAGTGGAAAATAATTTGTGCTTAAACTTACTTTCAATGCAGGATAAATCAACTGTTTGTAAACAATTAATATTAAATATTGTTTTGTATCTAATTTCTACTTTATATGCATAATATTCTATATTTTTCAATATACAAGGCAATGTAATATTTAAAGTAAAATCTCCTCAATTTTTATTCTTTTTATAATTATTATTTTTATAAATCAATTGGAATAATCATTCGTAACTGTGCAATGTACCTTTGAATACCACATTTTTTTACAGAAAACTTTTATAAGAAAAATGAAAATAATTATATATTAAATATAAAATTAACATGATGTTAAAAAAAGAGTGAGCATTTTTAGAAAAGTAGTTTATAAATACCACAAAGAACTGTTATTTAATTGAAATATATCTTTTAAACGTACGTTGTAGTTAATAAATTTTTGATAAATATTTACTTCAATTTTATATTCCATGTATTAAATTTTCGAATTTAACGAATTGTACATAAAATATTTTTTGAGAAGACGATGTTTTGTAACAATTAATAAATAAAAGTAATATCAAACCTGTAATTATGAATATAAAAAACAGCGAAGAAATCCCTGGAAGTGCACACAAAAATGTTAATATTCAAATTTGGAAGTAATCACAGACTTATTAAAATTATTTTATTGCCTTAAGCGAACTGTTCCTGTGTAAAGTTTAATGTCGAGTGAACGAAACATATTTCTATTCTTATCTGCACTTTTCGTGGCAATTTCTTTAGGTTTTTTTACATCTTTCATCTCAGTTTTCTACCCCACCATTCCAAATGGGGTACCAATGGGAATTGACATCATTGGTTGAAAGTGTAGTGTGTAACCATTGGAGGGGGTCATCAACTGGAAATGGGAAAACTGTTGACAAACATACCACGCCCACATACAAATTTTAATCGCTGTGCATTTATTTTACATTTGATATCCTTTTTCATGAGCCGATTCTGGTAAACCGAAATTCCTGTTGATTTTGTTCCACAACACAATGAAATTTATACAAAAATTCATTCGAATAACAGTCGTAATATTATGAAGTTTACTTTTAATAAATAATGATAATTTTTTTTACAATAAAAGGTGATCTTTGATTGTATATATAAATAATATATGAATTCATGCACTTGAAATTAAAAAAAGAATTTAATGAATATAATGTAATAGATTAGGAAACACAGATTATTTATTACAAGAAGATTAACAAATATTTAAGGAATGTATAAAGATGCAATTAATTTTTATTACAATTGATTAAATAAATTAATAAATACTTTATATAGATGATACGTACGTTTAAGAAAATAAAAAAGTATGTTGTATGTTAACGGATTTATCATTATTGTTGCAGACAAATATTGTCTGTCCTGCTTTCAGGATGATCTGTACTTATCCAATAATTTTATAACAAAATGATGTAAATAAAGTAATACAATTAAGATAATTGAAATGATACTTCCCAGACAGTTTATTTTAAATTGTTAAAATACAAAATCACTATCGCTCGCCACGTAAAAATCTGAGCAGAACGTCTTTGGAAAAGCTCCCGGGGATCAAAATCCCTTGACATTTTTAGACAAAAACTCATTGTTTTACAGATGCTCAACATATGAACATTATTATTATTAAAACTAAAACGCTTGAACATAATTATTCTTACAACTGTAGGTTATAAAAATCCTTATGCTGGGTTAACGAAGAAAAAAGCCATTCGGTCTCGTCAAAACAATCGACTTAATCTCAAAAATATTTATAACCAATATTAATTTACATATGGAAGCACCGTCACATTATAATTTAATCCAAAAACAACTTAAAGTATTCCGCCCTTTGAATTGAGATTTATGAGTTAACGACTGGCCTTCAGTGCCGAAGCAAATTATCTTTTCCCGATTTTTTAGGTCTTGTCATAAATAATATGGTGATATGTCCTTACGTTGAGTCTGGATTAGTAATCGCATGTCAACCCGTTGTAATACCACAAACACATATTTACAAGACGCTCTGATGTTTCGGTTTTCCACCGGAAAAACTCTGCGAACTCAAAAATCGCGTTTCAATGTTCGAAAATTGCGTATTTATTCACGCTCTTTAAAGTTACTTGTCATACTTGTATTATTCAATATTACACTTTACAAAAACATAATTTATAATTTGTGAAACATATAAAATATATGTATTATTACTTACTTGTGACTAAATATTCTTACGATCTTACTCAATGCATATTAAACGCTACATATACTATTAAAATTAATGAAGCAACTCATTGTTTTTATACACATTAGTTACAATTACATTATATACGATATTATATATTTTAATTAGTTGATATATAAAATTATATATTAGATATATATATATATACAATAAGTTATAAATATAATTAGAAATAGAGAATCAATTGCAAATAATAAGGTGACACAAAACATCACGTTATGCTCATATAGAAATACAATCTCAAAAACCAATTTTAAATAATCAAAGCATAATCTTAAAATTATTGTATATTGATAAACCAAAAGAAGAAGACCATAAAGTACGAGGTGACGAACTGGCTAGTTAAGCATTAGCACATGCTTACTATAAACAATTCTAATTCATAAACAACGACACCTTTTGTCTCTATCTATCCAATACGTCTTAAAAGGGGTTGAAAATGTATTTTAGAATATTCTTTTTATATAAATTTCAATAAATTCTTCCATAAACATTCTAAAAAAATCTAAATATAAAGTTGAAATACTGATTATGTTATTTTGAATAATTATATTTTTACATACTTGGTACAAAAGTGATAATTTTAAAGAATTACTTTACGTTAAATGAAAAAAATTAGTGTCATATTTGGTCGTGTAAAGTTTAATATCAAAAACCAAGTCAACTGTTCTCTATCTTTACATTTAAATATTCAAAGTTTATATTATTTGGAATTCATTGAAATTAAACAAAATCACGTACGATTTAATGTTCTTATTTATATTCATTTTATTTAAAAAATAATATTAAATTTTAACCGTACAGAGTTCGTAATGTTCGTAATCCAAAAACAACTTAAAGTAATCCGACCTTTGAATTAATATTTATGAGTTAACGACTGGCCTTCAGTGCCGAAGCAAATTATCTTTTCTCGATTTTTTAGGTCTTGTCATTAATACTGTGGTGATATGTCTTTATGTCGGGTCTGGATTACAAATCACATGTCAACCCGTTGTAATGACACACACACATATTTGCACGACGCTCTGATGTGTCGATTTTCCACCGGAAAATCTCTACGGATTCAAAAATCGCGTTTCAATGTTCGAATTTTGCGCATTTTTCACGCTCGTTTCGACTTATTTGTCATACTTGTATTATTCCAATATTGTCTATATTGTGATAATATATGTATATATCTTTTTGTATAAAAATTAGAGAGTAGTAGTGAGAGTTGAATTAATTTGATGCCTCCACGAGGTGGCCGATAATGCCAATCCCGGAATTATCGGCATCTTATAGAAATTTTAATTTTTGTATGAAATCGTGCAACTTTGCGGCGTTTTTCAAACTACCAATGAGATTGCACGATTTCGAAAAGCACCGGACCAGGGGGGAGCTTGACGGTGTGTAACCAATCAGGGAAAGGGTTGCACACTAAAGCTCAGGTGTAATTATACAAAATTTCAAAATTTATAGTAGTGTGTATTTGGAAATTTGGCTTCCTTTCGAGAAGAAAGGAAAGCCATTTTTCAGTTATATTATTGCTTTTGAGTAGAGTAAGATATAGTGAGTCTGCTTTCGTGCAAAATATCAAATTTAAATAGAAAAAGTCAGTGAATTTTTTCAATACAATTACGATCTGATTTTGGAATTGGGAGATATCATTGGAGAGAAAGAGAGTGAGAGGATCGCTGAAGGATTCCCAAATAAATTATCCAATAAATCAATAATTAAAATATTTCCAAATCATACCACGTGGAAAACTAAGCAGCAGGTATCCATTATCTTTTACACATATATAATCCATATTATTATTCATATTGATTTAAATACTTCAACGAAGTTGGTAAGAAATTAAATTATAAATTTTATTGGAATAATTGATATATATATTGATATTTCTCGATAATTTCAAATTGCATGTGTTTTATAATTACGATTGTGGTAAATATCAAATTAATATATCTTACGCGTGTATGGTAGTGCTATTAGATAATATTAAAGAAAAATTTAAGTAGTGTAGACCACGAGGATTTTGTCGGCCCGACGGCAAAATTTGGCAGCGAAAGTCGTCCCGAGATTGAATATAAAAGTCTAATAATACTATGCCGTGAAATAATAAATAGTGTTACAAATTATATACATATTTAAGTAGTGTTGTGTGGAATTTGGGAAATTAATATAATAAAACTCAGTACAGCCGCTCGTGAAATTTCGCGTAAAGTGAAATTTGGCGGTGTTATACATATCATATTGTACATTGTTATGTCTGGGATATTATTCATTTTTTTTTAATAATAATATTAATAATTTGTTAAATTTAAATTAACATTTGTTCAGTTCACTAGCTTAATACAATTTTTAAACTTGAGTTTACGAAAAAAATATATAATATAAAAAGACCTTCTGTAAGAATAAATTTTAAATTAATATAATATCTTCAAAAAAAAAAATAATATCAAATCTTCCAGTTAAGGAGTATAAACTCAATACAGTAACATACGGATTGGCTTCAGCACCCTTTTTAGCCACAAGATACCTAAAACAAATTGCTGAAGAATGCAAAATTGAATCGCCTATCGCGTCGGAGAAAATATTATATGATTTTTATGTCGATGATCTGCTTACTGGAGCAAATACCATTGAGGAAGCTATACAATTAAAAAATAAAATAAATGTGACTCTACAAACATACAGATTTGAACTGCGAAAATGGGCGTCAAATAATTCAAATATTTTAAATAAAGGGTCCAATAAACAACGTAACGAAGAAAATAAACTTTTATTTGAAAAGAAATATGAATCAACTTTAGGATTATGGTGGATCACAAATAAGGATACATTGAAATATAAATTTGAACAGGTGGAGTCTAAAATAATCAATAAACGAGTTGTTATATCATCAATCGCACAAATATACGAACCCTTTGGACTCATCGGACCAACCATCATAAGAGCAAAGGGTTTTATGCAGTCACTATGGAAGACTAAGATAGATTGGAACGATAACTTCCCACTTCAGTTGCAAGTTGATTGGCTTCAAGTATTCATTGAAATGAATCAATTAAATGGTATAGCTGCTGATCGATATGTAGATTCCTCACCAACGGATGACACTATTTATCATGGATTTTGTGATACATCTGAGACAGCATATGGCGCATGCATATATCAATACACACATAAGAACAACGGTTAATATATCGCTCATTTATTATGTGCAAATGCACGAGTTGCACCTGTGAAGGCAACTACTATTCCACGATTGGAACTCTTGGGCACATTATTATTAGCAAAGCTTGCACATAAGGTCACACAGGCTTATAATACGCGAATGGGCAATTGGCATTTCTGGACAGACTCTACAATCGTTTTAGCTTGACTTAAATATACATCCAAAAAATGCATTAATTCCTTATGTACAAATTCACCCTATTATTATTGCTGGGAATCATGATTTAACAAAACTGATTGTTCGGGACTCTTCGAATTTCACGAAGGAAAATCTGACCGCGAAAGATCCCTCGCAGTTGCGAATTTAGGCCTGAGCAATTGTAAATCATCGTCGATGATTTACAAAGCAATTGTCGGGCCAGCTGGACGTTTACGACGTCAAAATATTAAACATCTATGGGAAAGCGGGGGATTTTTCGGTGTCGGGGGGCGGCGAGAAAATTACTTGCGCACGGAAAACCTTGCTGTGAGCATCACGGCGAAATTTCTGTATTCCGTTAAAAATCCTCGTATACCGAGATAAATAAAGCGGCGAAGTTGTAATAAATTGATAAATCCGCTATCAATCAGTGCTGTGACTGAATAAATCATAAATATATAAAATTTGTTATCGATCTTACTATTTGTTAAATTTAAAAATATTTTTACATGGTTTTTTGTTCGCAAAACTCGATAAAGCATGTGATTTAATTAGTAATTATATTTTATATTATAATTATCATAAATATGTACCGATAAATCTCTCAATATAATACAAAAGATATTTCTTGTACAATTTTCAAGTATTAATGTGACTGGTTAAATATGTAACATTTAAGATATTTTTTAAGTAATTTTAGATGTTAAGATCAAGCTGCGCGAAAATAAATACAAAGTTATGCGCGTCGAATGATACTTAGGAATGTTGACTTTCGAATAAATAATAATTGATAAAAATGAGTTTCGGGTGATTTTCCCCGTAGAAATCCGACGTATTGGGGCGTCATGCGAGTTCGAAAACTCGTCGCGATGCAAATATAGACGTATATTTGTCTAAAGAAAAATCGGGGAAAAGGATAACGTTTCAGCGATAAGGCATGAACGTTATGAGGAAACTCATTTGAATAATTTTGTAATATTTAACAAGGAGAATGTGTTAATTGTAATTGAATTGTAACTTGTTTTGTAATGTTAGATATAAAGGCTTTTTCCTTCCGAAACCCAGACGGAAGATTTTTTATGCCGTGTAGCATTAAGTTATCGTATGTCAATATTTAAGCGAGCATTTTAAGATTTTAGACAATAATAATAAAACAAAATGTACAAGGAGTAGGGGAAAATTTCGGCCGAGATCGAAGTTAAAATTTTTTTTGAGGGCATTCCTCTTTGAGCACGCGCTAAAGAAAGTTTTCCGCTACTCTTTATTTGAAAGAATATTCACATATATATCTATTTTATTATATAAATAAATAAACAGTCTGGGAAGTATAATTAATTTACTTATATTTTATTTAAATCTAACAATTATTTTATTTCATAATTATATTAATCACAGGGAAAAGCACAGCGTCAAATTGATATTTTACAAATATACTTTATTATATTATTACAAATAAAATATTTCGTAAATGATTCCGTATTATTACAAAAATCACTATAGAAAGAAATTCTGCTAATAACTTTATTTTTTTACTTTTTATAAATCTATATAAAAAAATTCATATAATTAATATGTATTAACTTATGTTTAGATTAATTAAATTAATTTATCATAAATATTTTTAAATAATGATATTGTATTAAAGGGTATTTCGAAGTGATGAATATATAAATATAATATGCTGCTCTTGATTTGAACATATTAATCTTGCAGTTGTCAATAATATAAAATTGTTAGTAATAGCATGTCGACTCCTGAGTTTATGTAGTGTAGATAGGCTTTCAATAACGTAAACACATATTTTATTATAATTATTAAGAAGGTTAAATTACTAAGCCAAGAGAAAAACAGAGGTGTAATAATTTAATAAAATATTTCAAAGATAAAATATGATAAAAAATTTATTCTAAATAACATATTTTCATCAAATACAGATTTTAAATAATTAAAGTAATTGTTTTAGATATTTAAATTAGATATTTTTTTATTTTAAATGCAATTTATTGCCAATATACGTTTATACCAAAAATTCAAAGATAATTTAAGGAACTATTTTTACTAAATGTATAGGTACAAATAAAATATATAAAAAATATTTATATTTTTCTTCAATTTCCTAAAAACTGAGAACGGAAGCTAAAAAATATATGCCAATTAATTTCTGATATTTTCATGATTAAAAACTTTTATATTATTTTATACTTAAATTAGTTTACCTATTACACCATATTTTCTTCTACACATATTTAAACATCCCTTATGGTGTTTTTTATCGGATTTCACAGCTATAAATGACGAAAAAATACGAAGAGGTTATTAAAAGTATTTAAATACTCAACTCAACGAATTATTTTCCATTAACATAATTTCATAAAATTTTAATAAAATTAAATTTAATTCAATTTAATATAATTTAACAAAATTTAGTATATTACTAAATTCTAAGTCATATTCATAAATTCTTAAATTTTTATGTTTCATTACTAATTTTACTATTTAACATAAAAATTCTCTTAAATTTTTATACATCAATCAAAAAATTATTTTTTTATTTATTGTATCTCCTATTATCAAAGAATAATTTCTGACTGAAAAAGGAACAATTTTATTAATTTATCTATAGTTAAATAAATTCGAAGGCAATCAATTACAATAATGAAATAATATTTTATTTTTATAATATTTACTAATTTAAAAAGTTTTTTTATATTTTTTGTTTTTAATTTATAATTGTGAAAAAATGGCATACTGTCACAAGCTTTCGCGCAGTCCTTGTACTTTCCAGTATATTGTGCATCTTAAATATAAATATAATTATGCAATTATTTTTATAATAAAAAGTTTTTTAATTTACTCTGTTATCTTACCTCCTAAAATATGCATTTTATAGCAATCGTCTATACATTTTGTTTTACTATTTACTCTTGTACTAGAACCTAAAAATAATGATTATTTAATTATATTTATTATTTGTGCTTCTATAATTATTTACATGTATTTTATAAGCATTATAGAAAACAATAATAAAAGTTATAACATCTTGTTATGGTAATTTTCCCCAAACATTTTCGCGCTGGCTTAAAAATAATTAGCCATTTTTTTGTCTAAAAATTTTTAATAATAACATAATATCAATTCTTCATATTTTTAAAATATTTTTAAATTTTATAGAAATCAATATCGTTCTTTATGCTATGGATTATGTTGAGACACGAGAAATACAGGACTTAAATTATGCCAAGAAAACACGACGGTACGTCCAAAGAAGCCCCTACAGCTGGAAAAAAGTAATAGCTGGAGAACAATGTTTTTTGAAAAAGATAAATGTGAACTATATGCATATGAAATAGCAGAATCAATGTAAGTAAGAAAAATTTTAATTTATAATGTGAGCATTATTATTAAAAAATTCAAATGCATTTTTCTCAAAATTTTCAAAAATGGTTGATGTTATAGCTTTAATACAGATTATCCGAATAATTTGAAAAATTTAAGGAATATACCAAATAAGTTTTCATGCTTTGAACCTCCATTCTATTCATAGTTTAAAAAATTTGTCACGCAATAAATCAACAATTTTTTTTTTTGTAAATGCTGTCTTTTCGTTAAATTTGGAGTTTAATAAAAGTGGAGGTTTTGCTATCTAGAATTTAATCTAATTTAATACTAAAAAAATTTTTTCTATTATATTTAACTTGCAGACCTCTAAGATATTAACCGTTTTACATTTTTTTTCTATTTTTTTTTAATTATTGAAAATTCATTTATTTTTAACTCTACAAACTAGGTTTAACCAGTTAAATGATTAACAAATATTATAGTAATCACGCGAATAATATATGATATATTACTTTTCCGCTGATTAGTATGACTTACATTACTTGAAAGAGACCATATTCATAATTTACAGCTCAAGCATTCATAAAAAAATGAATATTACAAAATAATAACAAAATATAAATAATAAATCTTTTAATTATTATGGAGTGAAAAAAAAAGTAATAAATACTTACCACAATGACTGATGCAATCGTCTAAATCACAATGAACAAATGACACACAACATATAATTATTAATAATGTAAGTAGTTGTGATTTCATTTTTTTATTTAATATTTTATTTTAGAATTAGATAATAGAGATACTATATTAACATTCACTAAAATTTTCTTGGTAAATTGAAGGCTTAAAATATATAGATTTCCCTGTATTTAATAATTTATTTAATATTCTTAGATAAATAATCAAACGACTGAAAAATATAAAGCAATAAAAAAATTATAGCTTCTAAAATTGATATTTTTCAAAAATACTACTATCAAAATATATTCATAACGATAAGTAGTCAACTTTAACAAAAGTAATTTCACTATTAACGTAAAATATTACAATCACTTAAAAAATATATTCACAATAATTGAGAGAAAACATTTCGGCTAGCATATTTAACAAATAGAAATGTATAAATAATTTGTATCATAAACATTTGATTTTTTCCTCAAATTCGACTCCTTCGAAAAATCTTCTGATAAAACAATTGTTCTAAAATATTATGATTGTTAGAAACATTAGTAATATTCTTAAAAATTATATTAAATACAATTTACCCCATAATTTTCCATATTTCCTTTTGCACATACCGTTACATCCAGCAACCAATCTTCTATCGGGCTTAAGAGCTACAATAATATTAATTATAATTTATAGTTTTTATATTCGCAGTTTCCATTTGCAAATTAAAAGAAAACATATAAAAATAAAATGTACATTATAAAATAATTATTTTATTACTCGGTTTTAAGTATTGTTTTAGATATTTTTTAGAACTTTTGTATGAAAAAAGAAACATAAATTAATTGTTTGATGATAGAAAAATTTTTTATAGTTAATTATTTTTTCAAATCACGAATTTTATTATGTTTTTTTATTAAAGATATTATATGTTTGTGTAATCTAAAATCTTTATAAGAATTATAAAAAAAGTAATTATTTTATTTGAATACGTTTTTTCATTATTTTAAAATATTTTTCATTATTTGACCTACTGTATTAGAAAATACGGTACGATAGCTTACAATAACAGAGATCCTTGCAATCCTTGGCACTTCGATACGTTTGATTACCTAAAATATTAACAACAATATTACAAATGTATTTTTTTTTTAAATAATTTTCAATCTGCAATATATTTTCTTACCTAAAACGTGGAATCTAAAGCAATCATCGTTACACGATATTTTACTACGTTTACTATTGTCTATAAATAATAAATATGTAATAGAATATATACATTTATTTTAACAATAAAATAAAAAAAAATAGATAAAAAAATATAGATAGTTTTGAAAAAACCCTATTTATTATGGACTAAGATGATTAAAAAAAATTTCAATCAGATATATTTTCGCTTTGAAAACCAATACAATGAAAGCCATTAATTATTATACTATTCATTGATATTTTAACAAATAAAAATTGAAATTTAGAATTTTTAAAATAAAAAATAATAAAATAAATGAACTTTTGTTTATAATAACGAGAAAAAAATAATAGCATCAAGTGTAATCCATATAATTTAATATCATACAATGTATTTAAATAAATTTTTAGATATTGAAAACTGTTTCCAAACAATATTTAAATATATCGAATAATTCATATTATATCATATTTATTGTTAATTATTCATGAAAAAATATTTCAATTTGTTTTATTATCGACTTCATAACTGAGCTATAAATTAACATTCTATATTGCAAAAATTTTTTACTTAAAATGGTTAGAAATGCTAATTATATTTTTCGTCATTTAATTCTAAAAAAAATAATATAAATATAAATAAATTTGTAAATATAAAAAAAATATGTTAAATATTTTTTAATTTGAAAAGAGTAAAAAGTAAATAAAGATTATATATTTATATGCAATTTAGTTTCATTATTGGATAAGTACAGTAAATCATAATTATAATTTTATCTCATAAATAAAAACCATAATATTTAAAAAATATTAATTGAAATTTAGAAGTATAAACTGAAATAGATTGAATAATTTTTATTTCAATTACTCTTAATTTTTGATTCCAAATAATTTTAATTTTTATTTGTTATTTGAACAAACATTGTATAGTGCAAAAATTGTATGTTTTTCTAAACCATTGAAAAGTTATTCAAACTGTATGAAATATAGATGTAGCTATTTTAATTATTATGAAATTAATCATTTTTATTACGTACAGCACTTCGAACCTCCAAGACAATTCATTAAATCACTAAAAACTAATGATACACAACATATAATTATAACTAAGCAAAGTATTGGTGTTTTCATTTTTTAGTAGTATTTTTTAATATTAATCAAGAAACAGATGTATTTCAATACATTTTATTTTAATAAATTTATAATTCTTAAAATTCTTAGAATTTATAATTTTTCTATATTTAATAATTTATTTAATATTTTTAGATAAATAATTAAACTACTATAAACAGAAAGTAATAAAAATATTAGAGCTTGTAAAATTGATGTGTGTAAAATTATACCTATCAAAATGTATTAATGATGATAAATATATTTTATAGCCAACTGCAATATAAATGTTGAACGTAAGTTTAAATAGAAATGAATAGAAGTAATTCAAAAACAATTATTTATCTTTATAAAATATCAGACGTATATTTTAAATATACTTAAACATGATTACATGTGATTAAAAAACCTCATTATATAAAAATACTAAAATAAATTTTAATTTTCTATTGATACATATTACTTCTGACATATTTAATACAATACAGTATATAGATAAAAAATGTACAAAATAATTGTATTTTCATTCAAATTTTTATCGTTTTATTACATAATAAATTTGCAAGGTTAATTTAGTATTTTAATATCCAAATTTAAATGATGATAACATTGCCTAGAATAAGAATACAAACTTTTTTTGGCTAGTTTTTAAACCAAACCGAGGACATTTTTATTTAGAATAATTGAAAAAAAAACATTTTTGACTATGTATGAAATAAAAAATATAAGATGTACTGTATTTTATATATTATAATTAGTTTAGTTTATTATTAGATGCATGCATATGAATAAACCTTTGATATATTGAAAGACGAAATCTATTATAAGACAAAATATGTATATCCATTTTGTCTTATGTTTAGGTTAATTAAAGTACCCGATCAGAAATGTATTGAAGTTAGTATAGTATGTCAGTATGAATACATTTTATTGACATCAAGATTATGATTACTATTCTATAAAACAGAGAGATAACATAATTGAATTGTATTTCTCTCAAATTTCAAAATGATTATTTTATTATGAAATCTGCTATTCTTGATTTGAAACTGTTAATTATTCTCTTGTCATATATATTTGCAATCTGAAATTTCTGTAAAGAAACTTAATTATTATAAGAGGATTATAAAAGAAATTAGTTGTTCAAGGCATGAGTATTATATATCAAATAGAAAATAAACATAGAAAATATCAAGAACTTAATTTTTACCAGTGCTTCAAAATAAGTATACAAAATTGCATTTATTTCCCTTCCTTTTCTTTCTACTATTTTAGTACTGCATATAAGGAGAAAAATATTTTTGTTGACTGTAATCGCTAAACTAAATAATTTAATTTAGCAGTCTCATTGTTTAGGCGATACGAAAAGGAGTTTGTATAACAATAAGAATTTCGCAATCATGTTTTGTTCATTTTAATAAGCTTTCTGAATATAAATGGTACAATTCTTGTTTTTCAACTATCATATTCGAACTTAAATTAATAATAATTGAAAATTAAAATTGCACATACGTTTTAAGCCTTAAAATTAAAATTTTTTTAACATAGATAATATTATATGAAAATCAAGATCAAATATAAATAAATAATAATTATAATTCGCATTGAAAATATGAAGCACAATATTAACAAAGAATGATCTTATAAGTTGTGAGTGACTTAAATAAATATTTACAGCTACTGATGTCTTCCGGTAATTTGAAAGTGACGACTGTTAAACAAATACTTCAGTGTTAACTCTTCTTGTCTACAGATAAACACATCTCTTCCTATGCATCAAGAATGCTAATGGTATTTTTGTCCAATACTTTAGTTTCTTCTTTGTCCATCAAGTGCGAGTGCCTTTTTTTGAATTCCCTCTTTCTTATGTATTTTCCTGTTAAAAGAGTGCATACCAGAAAAAAAAATATTTTTCAACATTATGAATCATATTCGGATGCATCACTTGTTCAAACAGACTTTGTAGAAGTTTGAATTATTTGTATGTTATGTAAGTAAATATTATTTACTACTATAATCATATTGTACGAGTTTTGGAAGGCTCATTTTTTTACGTTGTATAAAACTTATATTAGAAAGTTAAAATTAATATTTTTTTAGATAAAGTATTTAATGAATGATGAATTTAAGTCTTATGCATTTCATGTATTGAATTAAAACTATATATACTACTACACGCTCTTTACAATCTGACATTATGTCAAACTTTAGATAACACAATTATATTTACTTTTCTTATTCCTTTTAAACATATTGATATTTAAAATAATATACAGTCCATTAACAAAATAAGTTTTTATTTTATATAATTTTTGTTTAAAGATGTTAATAATAAAAAATTAAATTATCGTTTATACAATAATTTTATATAATATTTAAAAAATAAACATAACATTTGATACTTATATTAAATACATGATTTCATGCATTAATGAAAAATATAAAATAAAATAGTTATAATATAAATATATAGTTAAATTTACATTATACACATAGAGATTCTTAAAATCGACGTATAAGTTGATAGATATATAGATAAGAATTTGAAGAAAATTTAGATAATTATTTTAAATAAATAAGTATATATAAAAATACAAAGAACATTTAGTGTTTTCTTAAACTTCCAATCATCCAAACAATTTTCCTGTAAAATATTGGCTCATTAATAAATGATATTAACATTCTTAAAATAATTATTAGAATCTATTTAAATTGAAATAAATTTACTAACCATATTTCCTTTTGCACATACTCTTACATCCACTATAAAACACTTTCTGTTGAGTCGCCAGAGCTATAGTTAAATAAATAATATATCTTAATAATTTATAAATTACTATTTTTCTAATAATTTTGTAAGAATAGTTTTGATTTTCTCGTTATCAAGATGAAACTGAAAATGTTTACAATTAATAGAATTTTAATATGAATTTTTTATATTTGTATTAACTTGTATTTAATCATTACTGTTAAATAAAATTTATGAAAAAAAAAGTTTCCTTATATTAAAAAATGTTTAAATGTTTTAGATTTTTTAAGGTCATTAATAAATTTATAATTTAGTATCAATATCGTTTAGAATGTTCACTTTTATATTTTTATTTTCTATTTGCAACTTTAAATAAAATTTAAAAGATTTTGTTACGTAATATTACATACGTGACAATTTAAATAAAATTATATAATATATGTATCATATAATATTTTATTTTAATACTATTGCACAATATTTTTCACTATTCTTTATATTAAAATTATAAATTTAAAAAAAGCTTACGTTGACAAGTTTTCTCGCACTCCTTGTAATTTGGATACAATTGATTCCCTAAAATATAAATCAATAAAAATATAAAATATAATAGAAAAAAAAAATTCTAGTAATTAATGATAAGCGCTATATTTCTTACCTAAAATGTGGATCTTATAGCAATCATCATTGCACGATTTTGTACCCCGTTTGCTATTTTCTATAAATAATATTTATATTACGATTTAATTTTAATAAAAAATTATATACAAAGTATATCTTTATACTAGATATTCAACTACATTTGAAAATATAATATTAACATCGATATAAGATAATTAACACATTTCTCAACAATGATAATTTATTAATAATAATATAAATATATGAAATTATATACTGTTTTAACTGCTGTATCTAAACAGGAACTTATTTTTAAAACCAGAATATGTTCAATATCATTAATTGTTAACAATATGTATAGTTTATATTTGAAATAAGCATTCATAATTTTTATCGGAAAAATATATGCAAATATGTATACATGACAAAATATAAAACAACGAATATAAATTGATTTGAAAAACTAAGATGTAAGAATTATTCTAGATACTTGAAAAATATTATTAATAGTCAGAATTAAAAAAACAAAAAGTTCAAATAGTTAATAAAATGTGTAACATTTGTGTATTAAGTCTTCTATATATCAAGTATCTATATAATAGACATTTATTTTTTTAATGAATAAAAATGTAATATTTATAATTAAAACATTAAATTTCATATTCATTATTTTTATTGCTTTGAAATATCAATTATATAAAAAATTAAAAAAAGATTTTTTTTGTAATTTCGAAACTAGGTAAGATTCATAAATGGTGCATCCACGAAGTATCGAGTTTTTTTTCATTTTGCGCCTATTCATCGTAGAAATTTGGGAGAGGTCTTAAAATGTCGAAAAACTCTTTCCGCATTTGTCCCTTTTTTTCTTTTGTTTTTTCGATAATTAGGAGCACCAGGATTTTACTTCGCGCGAAGGGTGTTTTTTAGTTTTTTGACACGGCGCGATGGACTGCCTACTCGAACAGCATTACGCGATAAAGTTTTCTTTGCAAATAAAAAAACAGTGAGGAAACGTATAAAATATTGCAAGAAGCATATGCACATAATTGTATGTCAAAATCGCAATGTGGAAAATTGCACAGAGCTTTTAAAGAGAGCCGAGAAAGAATCATCGATCTGGGCGTCCAAAAAGCTTTCGAATGGCTAAGAACACCCGGCACGTGTTAGAAATTTAAAATTTGGACTGTCGATTAACAGATAAAGCAATTCAGGAAAAACTGAATTTAACGCGATCTTCAGTGTACAATATAGTGCAAAAAAATTTATAAATGTGAAAATTTTTGAAAAACAACAAACCTAAAGAGTTTGAAGATGCATTTGAAATTTGGAAAACACACCTTCAAAAATGTGTTGATGCAGGAGGAAATTATTTGGAAGAATTTAAAATTTTTATTTCACACTGTTTATAGCTCCATCAATAAATCATTTTTCAAAAAAGAAAGGTAAGAATTTTTTGTATTTTTTTTAATCTTGGAACAAAACATTCTCGTGTAATGGTTTTCCACTATTCGCTTCAGCGCGTCGTGTCAAAAATTTGAAAAACACCCTTCGCGAGAAGTTAAATCCTGCCGCATCTAATTATCAAAAAAACAAAAAAAAAGTACAAATGCGGAAAGAGTTTGTCGACATTTTAAGATCTCTCCCGAATTTCTACGATGAATAGGTGCAAAATGAAAAAAAACTCGATACTTCGTGGGTGCACCATTTATATAAATACAAATTTTTTTTTAAATAATTTATTATAGTTACTATTGAGAAATTTATATGTTTTTAATTTTGGAAATTGTAGAGCAATTAAATGGTAATTATACAACATATTCATTTAAAAAGTTACATATTTACAACTTTATAATTTTTGACGATTCAGTATTTGACCATAATAATTAAAATATGGCATTAATGTAGAAAAGATATGCTAAATATCCTGTATAATTTGATAAGTGCAAAAAGCAAAAGTTCTAATGAATAGAGATTCCACCAATTTCAGGAATATAGTTGTACAACTATTTCTTAATTACAATGAAAATTAATGTCTTTTTTACTTACCACAATTTGCAAGACAACCTTTTAGTCCACAATGAACATATGATACACAGCATATAATTATTACTAAGCTAAGTATGTGTGTTCTCATGTTTTACTATTTTATTTTAATATTAACAAAGAAATTGATTTATTTTAGCACCTTTACAAAGACAGTATTCAACTAAATTTTTATTATAAGAACATGCCTTTACATTTGACAATTTATTTAATATTCTATTATTTAAATAACAAAAGTATTAAAGAATAAAAAGCAATAAAAATTATAATAGCTTGTAAAATTTATGTGTAAAAAATATAACTATCAAAATGTATTAACGATGTTAAATATCTTTTACAATCAACTATAATATAAATGTTTAAGGTAGCTTTAAGTAACAATGAATAGCAAAAAAGGTGATTCAAAAATACATTTATCTCTACAGAACATCATATGCAAATATTAAAGATGATTAAACTTGACTACATGTGATTAAATAAACTAAATGTATGTAAAGCTAAAATAAATTTTAATTTTCTGTTGATAAATATTTTGTCTTATATATTTAATTGAATAAATTATGCAAATGAAACAAATGTATAAAAAATTTTTATTTTGGTCATATTTTTACAATTTTGGGTTAAGGTTCAATCATTCGAGTATAAATTTACAATGCAGTAACAATTTCCTCTAGTGAAATTTCCGAGAAAAACATTTATAAATCAAATTATAACATTTTCATTTCATTCACATTTAATATCTAGAAACAAAAACTACAATCACTAGATACTAATTTATAAATATTCTTTATTTTATTCTATTCTTTATAATAAAGTTCTTTTGTTTTTCGATACCATTGTCTGAAAGAACTAAAACATTTTTATTTTTTAATTAGCACACGAAATCGAAAAAATTATTGTTATTATTTCAATATTATAATTATAGTATTACATAATTTGCGTATGGATTAATAGACTAAATTCATTTTTTTTATATTCGAATATTCCATCTTTCTTTAATATATCCATTTATTTTTCTAAAATTTTCCTAAAATTTATAAAAATAATTAACAATCAATATACAACTGAATAGACAATATTTAATATTGTCTTTATGTATTTATAAAAATGAATTCATAAAGTAATATTGTAATTGATACATAGTCTTAATGACATTAATGAATCAAAAAATTTTAGCGCATACATGCAAATATTAATCTATTTAATCTAGAATAATACAATTTAATGTTAAAAGTTAGATGTATTTTAAATAATAACGAACAGTAATTAATTTTTATATTTATATTTACATTATTAGATATCGAACCACAAATTTAAATGCAAAATAAATTTATCTTCATTGATAACTTTCTTCTTGAAAACTTATCTTAGAATTACATAAAATATTTATAATATTTACTTATAAATAAAACAGAATGTTTAAATTATCTTCTAAATAAAAAGTAAAAATGTTAAAGTTATATATAATGATTAAGCGAACGTATATAATTTACGTTAAAATAATTAATGCTTATAAAAGTAATAAATTTCAAAATTTAAATCTATAAAAATGATAAAAATTAATTTAATGTAATCTAATTGATTTATAAACTTTTTACAAAGTTTTTTTTTTAATATATATTTTATTTATATTTAAATTAGATAGACACTACTCTAATTTATGTATCACATATGTAACATTGAAATAATTAATATTTACAAAACTATAAATTTTTGACCTTTAAAATTTCAATATCTCTCATTTATTATCTTTATTATATATGTAATATAATGTTATTCATTATTATGAAGAATATAATACCTTATGCAATATAATGTTACATATTTTTTAAAGGCCAATAAACAAACAATATCTAAAATATTATGGACAATTCATTGTGCTGAGTTTAAATTTTATATAATAATTCATATAACATTAAAGCTAAAAGAATTTAATTTCTCATTAATTATGAACAGTGCTATTCAATATCCCCTTAGGCTTCAAAACATATTTCCTTTATCCAAATACGAATGATTTATATTTTATAAATATACTTTCAATCCAAAAATAGATATCATCTTAAGACTCTCCTACTTTGTTAAATGATCAGATACTATCCCTTGTTGTAGAGTATTATGTCATGTTTGCAACCCTCACGATGATCCATACTTTTCCCTCTAACTGTCACCTTTGATCAGGGGAACTATAATCTTCTTGTTCATTTTTAAAAATTTTACTCATCTATATTAAGCTATGAATTGGCAAATAAATGATGTAATTTGACAACATTTATATAATATTTCATAATCATATTACTCTTTAAAGGAATGTTAATTTTATTATTAGCTTATAAAATTCGGACGATCACTCAAACATTATGTAAATTATGAAACAGAATAATGTTATCTAATGGCATGATTTATTTTTTAACTTATAAAGAATGATCACCTACTAATTTATATTTATATTTTTAACATTAATTATATTAATTATTTTTAATATTCAAGTAATGTAAGTCAAGTAATGTATTAACTAAATTTAAAAAAACAAGTATGTATTGTGGATCGAACTAAAATAACAAACTATATAATATCGATTTTGTTCATATAACTATTTTAACACAATTCAAATTTTTATAACTATTTCTTCTATATATAATTCTATAAATTTTTAACTATTTTGATGCTTCAATTTGCTTACTTTACCCGATTGCATAAATTATTAATTTTGAATATTTCAAGTAAAGGAACTTTTGCTCATTCAATATTTGCATTGATCCACGAGGGAAAATTGCTTCTTTAGGTGTTAAAATATGGAGAGTTTTAAAAATAATAATGGGTGTTAGAAAATAAAATTAAAAAAGAGTGTTTCATGGTATGTACAATGACGCCAATACTAAGGGTTGGTAAAACATTGAGACAGAGTCTATAAAATAAATAGAGGGATAAACCCGAATCAATAAGCTAATAATAAAATTAACGTCATCGCATAAGCGATGTTACTTCTCCCTGTCAGAATATACCCAACCACTCCCTTCGATTTCACTTTCATTATTCGTGAGAGCGAATAAAAATATAAATGCAGTCCTATAAATATTGAATTGCATGACATGCTACTTTTGTTGTGCCTTCGATACATGGTTGAAGCATGTTTTTTTTAAACTTGACCTTGTTCGCAATAGCAAAAACGTCTTAATTTTCTCATAACAGAACTTCAGGAAATAAAAGCAGTATATTATAAATGACATTGGCATTGCAGTGATCTAGAATTAGAAAGTACCGAGCCAATAATAATGTTAATTGACAATTATAAAACAGCTCGCGTTAATAATGATTATTACGTGTACTTTTTTGTAACTCTGATTTACATAATGGGATGAGATCGTTATGTTATAATATTTGTTTTTTACATGTAACACTAAAAATATCTCTGAATTGTTAACAATATAGTTTATCTAGTCCATATTCCATTATACTGTTCACATTGTCTGTGTCTACTCTTAGACTTTATCAAATATCCTCTTAACGATGAACACATTAAAAAAACAATTTAATTATTACTTTCAAGTGCCTCCTCTTGAGTTACATTACTTATGGTATTTATGATTGTCTATAGTTAATTGGCATATCATGCTTAATTTTATGTTCTTAATTTTATAGCGATCTTTTGATATTATTTTTCGAACAAGAGTTTCTTTTTATCATAACTATACTGGTAACTACTATAATTAAGTTCTTGAAGTATTCAAATTTTCATTTAGCATATCGAGTTATTCAAAGTTAAACATTGACACTTTTACAGCTTTGTTATATCGATTTAATCAAAGCTATAAAATCATTTCGTGTATATTTTTTGCAACAATAAAATTCATTTATTGCGTTAAAAAAATGTGTTTATTATCTGAATACATAAAAACGTTTGTATTGGATCAAAAATCAGTATGCACATGTAATGAAGTAACATTATTAAATCACTTTCTATTAAGAAGACATTTTTTATATTGTGTAATTTGTAACACTATAATTGATTTAATACCAAGTTTTTAAATATATGTATTTCGTGTTTTTTATTTATTTAAATACATTATTTTAGAATGCATTTTTATATCAATTTTATATTATGTATTATAATATTTCAATTGGATATTACTAAAGAAAATGTTTACGTACATTTGAAAATAAAAATTTATTATATTTGAAAATAGTTAAAGAAACAAGTAAAAATTTAGAGATTGTTTCACATTTTTTATTTTATTGAAAATAAACTGTTATATTGTTATTTCAAAAGTTAATTTTCATTATTTTTATGCATTGATCATAAAATATACACCAATAAAATACTACTAAATTCTAGAATCACTATTTAATTTGTTCAACATAACTAAAATATATTATAAAATAGAAAAATAAAAGAACGTAGAATATTAAAAATGCTAGTATTATATAATCCTAATTATATAAAATTGATTACAACTACTTGTATAAGTTTTTAAATAGCAAGGGTAGAACTAATTAGTCTTCTATGTCAAATCAAATAAATTATTATTCAAATACAAATGTAATATTATACATTTTCAAATAATAATTATTATTACGATATAATGGAACTGTTATATAAATATAGATAAAATTACTTTTAAATAATATTTATTGATGAAAGCATCGTCATAAAAGTTCATAATTATATAAACAGATAAAAGAGTACACCTTTTTATATACCTTTAAAAAATCTGAATATGTACATTCTTTACGGTTTAATAATCTGTTATTAATATATATGATAAGATACTTATAAATAATCATATTATATAACTTTTGTTTAAATACATTACTTATTTTTTTAAACAATATCGTCTAAAATTCTTCTTATTTTCATAAATAAAATTATTGTTATTTTATAAATTAAAAAAAGGATTCAGAAAATATTATTTTGAAAATTTGCATTTATATTTTTATATTTATCGTAATTATTATTAATATGTTTATATATATTAAAGCTAAATTATACAAAAGTAATTATTGATTAAATGAAAGGAATTCATGTTGAAATAAATAACATTTGTATTTATAATTTAATGTTATAAACAATGCTTTACAAATATTATCAATGCTTTACAATATTAACAAATGTAATTTCTCTTACTATGTAAACGGATATTAAATAAAAGTATGTAGACAATAATGCTGTAAAAAAAATTATTAAAATACATATCTTTTGAAAATATCAAATTTTTTAAGAAAATATTATTTAGAATATATATTAAGAACTCATTTTATTTTTAACAACAAAATAATTATGTACGTTCAGTATTTTTCTCTTTAAATATTAAACAATTTCTAATTATTTATCAAAAATTAAAAATTACCAAAATATTCTAATCCGAATTGATTTATAATTGAAATTTTTCGAGTTTAAAATAAAGGAATAACTCCAACTGATAAACATAAAAGAATGGATTCATAAGTATTTGAAATTAATTTAAATTTGTATACAAATGTTATATGAGTTGTCGAGAAGAGAAAATGTAGTTAATAAATGATTGAAGTATTGTATTATTCAACTACAAAGCATTGATTAAGTTTTTAAAACTATTGTTTAGAATTTCTATGGATTTTCACAGTCTAAATAAACAGTAATGTTTCTAATTAATTATCATGCATTCATAATATATGGTGAAATGTTTTTTTAAATCGTTAGTAGTTGAATCTTTTGCTTTTTCATTATATATATATTTAAATGAATAAATTAGTTTGCATTCATGATAAAATAAGCAAATATATTATAATTTAAACTATATAAACATTCATTTTGATTGGAAAATACAATATAAAGTAAGACTTGGTAGTTTTAATTTACTACAAATTATACCGTCATAAATTTAAAAATCAATCATTAATTGTTTGAAAATATTGTTTTCATTGATTTACATTAAGGCAGAAATTTGTTCATTATAATTGGAATCGTAACTCGATTTTCTCCATGTAAACTCTTACATTCAATAATAAATATACAATCTATATCGATACTGAATGTTTGCGTTTTAATCTGGATACTGTCCAAATAAAAGTTAGAAAATATTTTCTTTTTTACAAAGACCACTCTTCAATGGAATTTAGAAAGCAAAGAGTAAGTCTCTCCGCCAATCTCACCCCATACCAACCCCAATAATCACTCTCGCACACCATCAACAATAAATCCTCTCGCAGTTGCAGGAACCGCGAGTACATCCTGTAAAGTAGAAGTACCTGAGTACTCGTCCTGGTATGAGTACCAAAATATTCAGTACTCCCAGCGAAAATATGCATAAAGCGGGGTAAACCCGCACATTTGCGCCAATGGCGGGACTCGAAATGAACCGACGACGTCTGCGCCGACGTGCCGGCTCCCCTATATAAACGACGCCGAGCGTCGCGACGCTTTTAAACGCGAACGAGCAGTCGCGCGAACACGAAAATGTAACCGTGTGTAACTTTCAAACACACTCTCACCCTCGCAATCAGCCGCGACGTGGAAAGCTATCATTTTCAGGGAAAGTGACATATGAAAAGAGACTCGATCGGTATCTGTGGTGAAAATTTTATTTCCTTGACGTGCAACCTCTCAGTTTTCCAGCCCATTCAAAAATGTAAGCGGCTTGGCCTTTGATGGTGGAAAGACGTCACGGAACTTGAGTCGATGATTATCGTAGCGTCTACTCGAGATTTTTTCCAGACCACTTTACTGTAATCATCAAAGTAAGTATTATTCTCACGTTATTTTATGCAGCAAAAAAAAAAAAAAAAAAGAAAAAAAAGAATTGCCCGTATTCTTGTTTGTCATTTGGCAGAATTATAGTCGCGCAAATTTTTTTTTTCTGACTTTATGTATAAATATCGTGGGTTCTTATAATAATTCAATTTCAAAAAAGATTTAAAATAGATGTGACAAGAAAAAAGTTGTATACATCTATTTGAATATATTGTGCGTGTAAATTTTAGTTTAGCTACTCGTGACGAATGATGAGAGCCGGTGTTAACTTAAAAAAAGTGCTTAGAATCAGACTCAGCGAATATTGAAAACTCGTAAAAGCCATTTTTTCACAAAGTTTCTTGAAATTGTTTGATTTAATAAAATTAACGCAAATTCAAAGATATTTTTGACTATTTATTTTATCTATTCAAATAAATACAATACGTGATAAATGTTTACTAACGTATATAAAATTGCTCTATAATAGATTCAATAGAAATTTGAACAACGTAAAAAGGTACAAAAAAAATTTGTTTATTTAAAAAGAACATTAAAAAATCTCTTAATGATTCGTGAAAATTTATATTTAATTAATCACAAGAAAATATTATTTTTAAAATAATTAAAATGTAAATAAACATTGTTGTTGCGGAAGTCTTTGGTAAGTGTAAATTAAACAATTTTTTCTATTTAAGGTTCCCAATTAATTAATTAAACATTATGGAGAACGTTTCTCGCAATATTATTTAATACCATAAAAGAATGAAATAGTATATATATATATATATATTGATTAATAAACTGATGCTAAAACGACAATTTGCATTATCGTAACATCAATTTAAAGTCAGTCAGATATAAAAAAAATATAAATGAAAGTGGTTTCACCCACGAAGGCATTCTCCATAAATCGATAGTGATCATGTTCACCAAGCCAGACTCGATGTTCAAAGTCGACTGATTGAACTTGTCAGAGTTCATGCCCCGTTTTTTCATGAGTAAACATTTGGACCACTGTCACATCGCTTGCAATGTCTGTTATTGATCTAAGAGCGAAAGCAGGGCAGAACCAATCTCTGATACTGACCTCGCACTCACATGGCCTGCATCTTCATTTTCAGGATCCGAATCTTAACGCAGCATCCGGCAGATCAGATTAATGAAACTCGCGAGGTTATGCAGTTCCGCATCACTGTTTTATAATAATCAACAATTTTTTATTTTGTAACTATAAACGTAGGAATTCTCATGAGTTATTTCATTAAAACTTTTTTATAAATGGCCAAATTGAGAGATTTGATTTGATTAATATTTAATGATGCTTATTTATCAAAAATAATAATTTGCCAGTGTAATGTGTGTACAATAATTTAATATATTTATCTTGATATAAATCATCATTTAATAAGTAAATAAGTTTTGAAAAATACAGTGTAATTATTTCAAATAAAAGGAAACAAATTCAATCTTTTTTAAACTTAATAAGTTTGCAGGCTAATATTAGATTTTTTCTGAGAATTATGAATGATTGTGAAATATTCTAAAATAGCAATTGCATTTGTAGGATGATTAAAAATAAATTGTAAAAGTGTTTTTAAAGTTTTCAAACAAAAGAAAAAGTTATTGAAGTTTCTAATAATAATAAATTTTTTCCAATATTTTACCGGTAGAACATTCGCCGTTGTTTACAAAATTTTCAAATTTAAAACAACTGCATATATATAATATACAATGTACAGCTCGTGTGGAATAAACCTCTTATTAAATAATTTTGTTGGTAAAATAATAAATTCTACTTTCCAGCCAACTAACAAACTTATTTTGTTTAACTGATTGTGTATATCCATATAGCATGATTTTATATTTAATGTTCAAATTTGAAGTATTATTCGACAAAGAAAATTGATTTAAATCTTTTCATCAATGTTTAACGTCATAAAATGTATTTTCTTGAATGAAAATCGTTTTCCATAGATAACTTGTCACTCAAAAATAATTAACGCTTCATTTGAGATAATTAATATTATCTTTTATTGCGGCTGTACCCCATAATTGTTTTTATTCAAGCTCTCATCTTGTTCACAATTAAGTTTCTATACAAAAGCTGGTCAAAGTAAATTCAACCTCCATATATTCGAGCGGAGTCACGCTTTTGGCTAATTGCCAGATGCTGATGCCAAAGAAATTATTGATCGATGCTGGATCTTTCGTTTGTATATCTAATCATATAGAAAATTTCCTTATGATTTTATAAAGGTTATAGGTTACAAAGTATAATTTTGAGTGGAACTTTACAGCAGATAAAGCTTTAATGTATAACTGTGTAAACAAATAATGAATTAGTATTTCTGTCAACTCCTTATCATTCTCTTGTTAAAGAAAAATAAATTATTCGTCAATGGATTTTTTTTTATCTGTAACTTTATTGTAATAAATTATAATTATTATAAACGAAATTGATTTATCTACAAATGAGCGTAAATTTATTAACTATATATTTTACTCTATAAAATCTGTGTTTATATTTTCATTATTATAATAAATTATTACCAAATTTTATTGATTATTTAATGAAATAACGTAACAGATTTTAATTATTGCATGCAATCTATGCTTTTATAATCTGCGTATATCTTTCATTATAATTGAATATATAAATACAATCAAATATTTTTTATTTGATTATGAGTAACTTTTCAGCTAAAGATTTATTACTTCTATTTTATAGAACCATTTGCAAATAGTACGTTAGATCATAGTCGACATCAATTTTGTGGTATATCGTTGATACCACTGACGTTAATAATGTTCTATAGCATTTGCGTTATTTTTGTAAAGCAAATTTAGCATAAATCTTCACGATATGTACGTCATTAGTTTATCTGCTAAGTAAGAGATTTAATGTGAGTTCACGGAGCCTCTTGGCAAGAAACAGAAGAAAATACGTTGCATTAATTGCTATTTTGCGATTAAATTTGTAATTACAGTAATCAAAAACTGTCAAATTAATGAAAATATATGAAAATATTGTATCACTTTTATTATTATTAAAAATTTAATTAAAACTATGATAGCTTTTGATATCGAAACATTTCTATATAAAAAAGGAATTGTGCACATATATACTATGTACACATACCTCTTTTCGAAATACAGATTTATATGTAATTAAAAATTATTTTAAACTATAATATAGAATATGTTTTTCCGAATATATTGAATAAAATTTTGTAAACAAATTAAAAAATTTTATTTTATAACGTTAATAGATGAAAAAAATTAAATGTTTTCAATTATTTAATATAAATATATGTATAATATTTTTTAATACAATGCTAATTGTATCAACTGATATCTGTTAAATATTTATTGAGTATAATTAATATCGCATTGATTAAATAAAAAAAAATTATACATAATATTTGATTTTTATTATTCTGAAATAATAATAAAGTTAAATAATTATCTATATATTTTATTATTATTATATTAAATATGAATTATATATACTATATATTATATGAAAATATTTATCAAGGTATTGATTAATATTAGCAATGATATATCTGTTTATATAAAATAATTTTTATCTATGACTTTTAAATTCTATCTTTCTCTTAATGTTTGGATTTCTTCACTTATTTTTTGAAAATCCTGTTTTTATAACTATTTTTTTATCTTGTACAGCATTAATTTATTAGGAATAATAAGTAATAAATTTAAGAGAATGTATAATTCAAGTTTGAAATGCTGTTTTTATTCTATGTTATAATTAAATGGTTTTAAATAGCGATAAAGTCTGAATATTGAAAGTTCATAAAAAAGGAAGAAGAAGAAGAAGAAGAAGCAGAAACAAGACAATGAAAAAATAGCTACAAGAGTATTGTTTTACACGTCAATAATAATTCATGAAATCTTAGTGAATATACATACAAAGATACGTATGTCGGTTTTTGTTTTTAATTTACAATTATATGCAAAGTTGGTTCACATTGTTGAATAGCTAAAAATTAATTGACCTATTTTCTTTTTAGCTTTAAAATAAAAATATATAATAGATTTTATAATTCTCTTTTTCTGTTTAATTTGATTATTATGTCTTTTCAAATGTGGTATATTCTCGTCATATTTTAGACAGTAAATGCGAATCTGATTTTCATCGAAAAGTTATTAGGTCAACTAGAATTACATAGTACAATAACACAATTTTATATAAATTGATGTACTTCAATTTAAAAAGATACTTATTTAAAAAATTTAAACAAATTTTTAAAAAGTAATTGGTTTATCTAAAATCAAATCAGTTCTTGACGACATGTATTTCTAATGAATATTTAATTAAATTGCATGTACTAATAAACTACAATAGAGTATATATAGAAACTACTTCAAAATTAATAATTAAATGAAACTTTTATAATAAATAAAATATGATTTGATATACATATATATACTTTTTAGGATATTGTTCATAATTTTTAATAAAAAAAACCCTTGTACTGAACATCATTGATATTTTAAAAATATTTATATACATTTATTGGTAATTAAAATATAAATTTATATAAATGAATATAATTTATTTCATAAAGCAGGAAGCTAAAATTTTTTATTAATCATCGCTCTTCTTGTTTTTGTTACAGATGAAACTGCATGAAAAGAAGGAGTCAGGTATCCATAGGATACAAGAAGTTACCCTCAACGAGCTGGATTTATCCAAAGAATACAATGTGGAAAAAAATTTAGGCGAAGGTAGTTTTGCTAAAGTTCTTTTAGCTACCCACCGAAGAACTCAAACCAGAGTAGTCCTAAAGGCTGTCCACCAGGAACTCACAAGCGAAAAAGATTTCTTTCGCGAGTTCCACTATTCTTATCATCTTAGCCCTCATCCAAATATATTATGCGCGTATGCAGTAGCCTTTAAGGCAGAAAACTGTTACGTATTTGCACAGGAATTCGCTCCCTTTGGAGACCTTTCTGGTAATGTGAAGGCTGGTGGTTTAAGCGAAGATATTTGCAAGAAAATTGCCTCACAACTAGCTTCAGCTTTAGACTTTTTACACTCCAAACAATTAGCTCACCGGGATGTTAAACTTGAGAATATCCTTGTTTTCGCCCAGGATATGTCCAAGATCAAACTTTGCGATTTTGGATGTACAAGACGCGAGGGCACTTTAGTTAATAAGATTAGATGTACGTGGGTTCCATTTTTACCCCCTGAAATACACGAAATAATAAAAAATGAGAGGTACACGTGCAAAAGAAGCGCCGATTGCTGGCAGTTTGGAATTGTTCTTTTTGTATGCTTAACGGGCAATCCACCCTGGCAAACTGCAGACCTCATTCAGGATCCTGATTATTCAGCTTTTCAACGGTGGTTGAAGCGTCGAACTACCAAAATTCCTCCAAACTTCAGGCGGTTCACTCCCAGGTTATTACGTTATTTCCGACGGGTGTTTGAACACAAACCAGAAAAGCGACCTCTAATTATAGAGGTCAACAAATATTTAAAGGATGCGTGGTGCATTAGCAAACTCAGTCATAGTGCAACGTGCACATCCGTGGATGTGTCTGAAAATTTCACCAAGCGAGCAGATAGTCTGCTTTACTTAGACACTATTGTTGACGATCGCAACAAGTTCGATGAAAACAAAAACAAACTGAGGAAGTTGCTGAATAGCTACGGATTAGAAACAACCGTCGATCAGAAAGACATGACCAAGAGAATTTGGGAGTGGGTGATGCAATGTGATTCCAACGTAGAGGATTCGGGACTATTATCCAATAGCTTTGGTAGTGGATCTATGTGAGACTTAACTAGATCATCCAGTGAGCCATACATGAAAGTTACTCTAAAGAGTCGGAAATTTAGTTGCATTGATTTGAACTAAATTATGATTGCTTTAGAGTATGATTAGGAATGCGCCAATTATCTAGATGTACGGTGCCAAAGATATAATGTAGGAAGTTAGAAAATTTGTATTGATGAAAATTGAATCGTGATTATTGTTTATATGACTTAATTGTACATCAAATTTATTATGAACTTATAGTTCTGAAGAAAAATACTTCGGAACTAAACTTCTTAAGCCGAAGTCTAAATAGAAGATTTTAATTTATTATAATCCAATTATTAGTGAGAGAGAAAGAAGTCTTTTCTTTTGTCTTTTAAGAAGAAGCATCACATAATTGCATTAGTTCGTAAGTGCCTCGATACGTAGCTAACATACTGCTATATAGTTAATTACGTGAAGAAGAGACAATAAATGCTTCCACGTAAGTTAATCATTTATTAAATGCAGTTATATTCAGTATACTCATTTATTAATTGGTAATATATTGTATCGCATTAACTGGTTAAGACTATAAAGGATGGTATTAAAAAAAAATTTCAAATAAAATTTCGAAGTATATTTAAAAATTATTGTTTATATCTTTTAATTATCTTAATGGTATTTTTCTGAATGTCTTTCCTCAATGGAAACTAATAAAATGAAAAGTATCAAACTGCCATAAATAATAACCAAGTTATTTTAGAAATTCGCAAATTTAACACTAATATTTGAATGTTTGGTGATTATTTCAAGGTACAATACATAATAAAAGCTCACGGCAAACGCATTCTCATAAAAATTCATGTAAAATATTTACAAATGCAAATCTTTTTCAAACTAACCTATCGATTTAAATTCAAAATTATTCAATAAATTGTTAAAACTTTTCGTTTCTTGATCAATAATAAACATTTTCAATGTGAATAGACTAAAAAGTTGGCTTATACAACTTTAAAATTCTGTATGACTGTTAAAAAAAAAATAAAATCAAAATGTGTGATCATTAAATTTTTCGTTATTCCTTTGCACCAATATATGGGTCCAAGATAATTAATGCGGTACTTCAATAGCAGAGGTAGATTTTTTCTAAACATTATTTAGAAAATTATTATATAAGCATCATTAAATTATATTTCAAGTAATGTAAAGTTTTAACATTTTTTTTTAATTTGAAATTCAGTAAAACGATAAACGCATACAAACTATATTTCTATTTAAAATAGTCATATAATCTTATGTATACATTTAAAAATCCGTAGTAACTATATATATGGTTTCTTCGCATGAAGTTTTACATAATGAATAAATATATCCTCAAATTAGTCCAGATAAATTACTATTTAAGGCAATTTTAAATAAAGATATCAATAATAAAGAAATTTTATGGAAATAAATGAAAATGCTCTAATAAATGGAATATATAGATCTCACTATCATTCTTGATTTACACTTATAAGTTTTAATTTATACAAGTTCTATTTAATTTCTAAAAATGAAAAATAAAATAATGTAAAATATTTTTTGTATTTAAAACAATAATATCTAGTTTTACGAAATATAATATCAAATTCACTAAGTATATTCAATGTTGAAATTCAATTTTCTTGAGACTAATATTGTGCTTCAATTGGGCGCGAAACTACAAATACTCAGACTACTTTTTAATAGAGCAATCAAGGTTCGATCTTTGAATATTATTCATGATGGCTTTACGTGGAAAGCTATATTGATCAACCTCGACACATGCATTATTATAGTATCTAGATATTGTAACATGGTATGCATGTAACATATAATTACATATGTGCTATTAATGTGTAAAACTATCACCATATCCTTTAATCTTTAAAATCATTCTATTATCGGGGCACGTGCAACACTGTAAAAATAATACTCCAATAGTCTGCGAATTACATTTGAATATTTTCGTGTCTTCTAAAGTATATTACACGATAAAAAATTAAATAAGTTAGAGATAAAATATTTTGTCGCCTGATACTTTTTTTTTATATATGTTACCATTTTTAAACTGCAAAATATTGTATCCACACAAATATAATCTTTATAATAAACTGAAGATTTAAAATTTATGTATTATATCAACCATCCTTCAAATATTTATTATGTAAGACCAATTTATTGATCTATGTAATTTTTCGCCGCCAAAGCCTAATTATTGACGTACATGTACGTTTATACCTTTGTACGTTTCCAATAAGATGAATAGTTACACACGGATATACAATACTTTTGGGATCTCAGAGGATATATGACTTTATTTTTACGTCAAGATTATTCGTTGTATTATATATAAATATAAACCCACAAAAAACATGCATATATATGTATATATGAATACATATATACTTGTAATTAAGTATGTATGTATTATATCAGTGTAAATAGTAAAAAATAAAATATGTATATGAGTATAGAAGAAAATGAATTACGATTGTGTTATTGAAATTTCAATATTATTGACGAGAGTTGACCTTTTGTATATAGAAAAAATAAATGTCGATATTCTATGAAAAACGTATACTCATATTTTTTATTTATTTATAGATGCAATGAAACCTAACCTTGATTTCATTCCGTTGTCCTTGCACAAAATTATTATTTCCTTATAATTGATTGAAAATTATTATATTTTAAACAATATAACGAAATATTGACTGTTGTACAATTTTAAAAAATTAATAAAAAATCCAATCGCTCTCATCTCACAATTTCGATATTTATTTTAAAATCTAATATTTTTATGATAGTTATTACTATTTTTATCTTGGTTTTTCAAATGATGACGTTAGAATTTTGTAGTTTATTATCATTCACATCCTACACTTAAATATTCATGGAAAGTGCAAATTTGATTCATATACTAAATAATTATAAATTTTTATTGTTCACACTATAATTCATGTTTCATTAATAGTTTTATCAAATGATGTGTACTAATCAGTTACTAATTTTATATAAAGCATTTATTTCTGTAATCTAATAATTTTAAAAATTGCTTAACTTTTTAATTTAGCTAAGAAAATTGTTAAAAAATTTAAATTCTAAACGGTTCTAATACTTTTTAGTTGTATATATTATCATACTTATAAATAAATTTTTTACATTCGAAGTTTATTTTAGAACTTTATCAATTAGAAATATATTTTAATGGAATTTTACCAAAATTTATAGTTTTTGAGAATAAAATAATTTTTTTAAATAAAATTTTTTTTTTTTTTATGTGTTTTCTCATTCATTTGAATTATATTATACAAAAATAAATTTATTATAAAATATTTTATATTTATACCATGATTTACTAAATTAATATTATGTCTCAATTTCTTCTTTTTTAACTATAATTTTTCCTATTTAACATTCCAAAATTCTTATATTTCATTTTTTATATTCATATTTTTATATAATTCTCCGAACATTTTTTTCTATCTATATTATGTACATGGTTCATCCACGAAGTATCAAGTTTTTTTTTTTCATTTTGCGCCTATTCGTCGTTTGAGAGGGGTCTTAAAATGTCGACAAACTCTTGAAAAAAAAAATTGAAAAACACCTTTCGTGCGAAGTAAAATCCTGCCGCACCTAATTATCGAAAAAACAAAAAAAAAGGAACAAATGTGGAAAGAGTTTGTCGACATTTTAAGACCCCTCCCAAATTTATCGACGAATAGGCGCAAAATAAAAAAAAAAATTCGATACTTCGTGGATAAACCATGTATATCTATAAATATACATGCACATAAAAAATTTGTACGAATTTACATGGTCTGTTCTGAAAGAATCGATGTTTTTTTATTCTTCTTTTTGTCGTAGCAATTTCAAGGATTAGAAAAATGTGCGGCAGAATTTTTCTTATTTACCCCTTTTCTTCGATAATTAAAAGCGGCAAAATTTGCATTCGTGCGAAAGGTGTTTTTCAATTTTGTAAAACGGCGCTCTGGATCAACTCGCGTAATAACGCTCTATGGTAAAATATTGTTTACCACTTGGTCAAAACACTGTAGAAATTTTTTAATGTTAAAAAATGATTTTTACAGATAAGTGTATGCAAATGTTGATAAATTCAGAGTCATTGATTATCCTAAATGATCTTAAAAATTGTTAAAGGAACTCAAATTTTTTGCAAACATTAGGTGTTGAAATCTGTTTTTGGGTACTGAAAACGGAACTTTTCGGTGATCTTCTTGAAAGATTTATATGATTTTTTTTAATTCCAATTTACGTGTAATTTTATTCTTAAAGACTTTTGAACATTTAAATATCTATAGCATTTTATCAAACTGCAAATAAATTTTTACCAAGTAAAGTTGATCCGACTGTTGCTCTAATACGCTGTGTTATAAAACTGAAAAACATTCTTCGCGCGAATGCAAATCCTGCCGCTCTTAATGATGAAAAAAAAGGTACATATGAAAAAAAAACTCCCTCGCACGTTTTCTGATATCCCTGAAATCGCCACTATAAAAAGCAGCTTAAAAAAAACATGGTTATATGATCATACCATGTATATCATTAATTCGTGTTTTGCAACATCAAATAAGTAAATTTAAAATTTTTCTCCTTTTTAATGGTATTAATAATAAATATAATAATATTCTTTTTAATATTAACATCTATTTACTTCTAATTTGAGATAAATATATATTTTACTAATTGATTAAAATTGATTTAACTACTTTGATTAAACTATATCGATTAAAAAGTTTCATTTTTTTTTATTTAGTCTTATTAGTATAATTCTCTTTGATGTTTCATTGTACGTTCCATAACTTAATATTAGCTTTCGATTAAATTTAAAGCATTTTATCCATTATTTTTATGTTTCTCATTAATAATTACATACAAAACTTTTAAAAAATACTGAATGTAATACGTAATTTATCCATTTTAATAGAAAAAAATAATGTTGCCAATATTATATATCATATGTATCGATTTATAATGTTTGATGTATAAATAACCTAATATAATACCAAGAAAAATTATGAATTCCTTTAATGGCCGCGCAATAGTAAACATCGTCAGAATGTTTAGTGCAGTTATTACAGTTAAAAACAAAGACAATACAGACTAAGAAGAGAAAAGAAAGTGATAAAGGCACAGAGAAAAAAGAGCAGATACAGTGACAAAAGAAAAGCATCATTAAAAAAGGAATACATACGGGAAAGTGAGAGGAGAAGATGAGAAAATACGAAACGAAGAAAAAGAAAGATATGACAAGGATAATAAGAAGAAATTTGAAAAATTAGAAAAAGAAATTGAGAGATTTTAGGAGAAGAACTTAATACCAGAGAATGGGATAGAAAAATGGAGGAAAGGATGAGAAGTCTAGAAGATATGTGCAGGAAAATGAAAGAAAAGGCATAATTAGGCAGTGATTGGATGGATAATAAGGAAAAATGAGTAGAAACTCAAAAGACAGGGACGATGAGTCAAAAAGAGGAGTGGAGCGGAGAACAAACAGGGATAAAAGAGGACGGACTTAGATGGGAGAGCAGAACAAGTGACAGATCTGCCAGATTCAGATGGGGGAACGTCAACACTTGGACAACTTCGATGTCTGCAATATCAGAGGACATTCAAGGGTTCAAGAAACGCATAAGAGAAAGAAGAAATGGATAGAGCAAAGAATTTCGTGATTAGAGGTATGAGTAGAGCAGAAGTTGAAAAGGAAGGTGTTAGGAAATGGTCTGGATCTTTCATAAACCACAAGTTAGAGTGCAAAGAGAAAATAAAAAGTGCATACTAGAGTGGCAACTTAATTGCGGTGAGGATGGAAAGTCAGGAAGCAAGGGACAGGGACAGACATATACTTAGAATACGACATGACACATGAGGAAAGGCAAACACAGACTGAAATAAGAGACTAAGTGAGGAAGGCAAGGAGACAGTGTTTGGTTGGTAAGACAGGGTTCTTGCAAGTGTATTTTGATGGCACCTGGAGCGGATGGCTAGGAAGTAGAGAAATGAATAAAGTGTTGGAAGACCTACTTAAGGGATAAAGAGATACCAAGATGAAATTTTTTATTGGAATTCAAAAAAAACTTTTTTTGATACATTAGTTTTTTATTTACAAATTTATTTTATACTATTGACGTCTGGCCTTTTTATTAATTATTTGTTTGCATTTATAACTTATAAAGTGTAATTTTTTCCCTTGTATCATTATTTCTTTTTTCCCCACTTTTATTGTATCTGTATAACTAAATGCTTCTTAATATATTTGCAGACTTGGATATTGGGTTGACTCTTTCTTTTATTCTTCGGGCTTTAATATATCTTTTACTCTAATTCTCAACTCTTCGTCACTAAGGATTGATTGTTGTCATGACAACAAAAGAGATATCCGGATAAGGTATCTAGGTTTTCTCAGATACTGCTAATGTACTCCTTATTCTGCTACAAACACAAGATAATAAAAGATTTTTTTCTGAACCTTTCCAATTATGTATAATCAGATTTTGAAAAGAAATGTACATGAATCAGACACAAAAATTTTAAACGAATATTTTTTATTTTGCTACAAGTTTTAGTTATACTTTTAGTTATTCAACAAATTCATAAAGATACATTTATTAATCAGAAAAATAAAATTATTTTTTATATATCATAGTTTCTAATTAAAAATAATTAATCACTATTCATGCTATTATATTGAGATAGAGAATATTTAATAAGAATTCTCCTTACAATATTATATTTTGAAATTTGCTTTATAGTACAATCATACATCATCAATCCTTTATAATATATAATTAAATATATTATAGAAACAAATGTAACAATATTTAATATTTATATATTTTAAATCGATAATATTAATGATATGAATTTAATATTTTTAATATATTTTAATATAAAAAAAATGATTTTTTAATTATATTAAGGAAATTCCAAATTTTAATAAAGTATAAACCTACACATTCAGCATATATTTAAATTTAATATATAATAAAAATTTAAAATAAAAAAAATGTATAAAATATAAAAAATATTATTACTATAATAAAGTAATATAAATTAATTAATTTCATAATTTCATCCACTGACATATAAAATATAATCTAGATAAATCGTTAAATTTTATAATTTTGCATACCCTAATATAATAAAACAAAAATTTAGATAAATATTCATGAAAAAATTACAATTGAAGAATTAAATAAAAAACCTATGAAAATAGTAATATAGATAAAATTTCTGTTGAATAAAAAATTCATAAATAAAATACTATCCAAACAATAACTGCAATATTTATTTCACAGATAAGTGAAAACATGAAGGAGTAAATATTTTTGTAAGATATCTGACTCACACTTATTTTTAAAAAATTTAGATGAATTTATTTTTTCTTTATATTTTACTAAAATAACATATAAATCTATAACTGCCTATAAAAAAAGAATAATGAAAGTAATATTTACAACGTATGAAATATGTATGAAAATAACTTCATAAGTAATAAACGCACTAATCATAAAAAACTAAACAATAATACAAATATATTATACTAAATTGTAAATGAGATGGACAAATAATATAATTATGAATGATCAAATAATTACAATATTCTATTTTTATCTATATAATGCAATATTCACTATAAATTGGAAATTTATATTTATTAAATTTCATTAAGAAATGGTGTTTCTAGTGATAATTATATAATGCAAAAATGAGACCTAACATCCTATTTAAATATAGCAAATACTTAGTACATTAGTAGTTTAAAATTGAACAATTATCTAAATCTATTTAAATATCTTGTATTGAAAAAATTATATTAATAATCAATATTTTGTTAAAGTTAAAGTTGAAAATTCTAAGAATGAATTAAGGGGAAAATATAGTCAAGAAATCTTATCAAATGTTTAATTTTTTTATTAGCGTAGAGTACACTTAAAATAAATATTATTTCAATATAACTAGTTTTTCTTTAAAATTATTAATTCAACTGTTTCAACCCGTAGCACACAATTATATTTCATGTAAGTTTATACTATATTTATAGTTTTAAATATTCATATATATAGTAGCATCAAAGTAAAAATAACATTAAAATGTTTCTTTTTTTTTAATGAAAACAAGCCGTAATATTAAAAACATTTTCTAAACTCCAATTAAATTTTATTTTCAAATGTACATTAATAGAGTGCGAAAATAAAACTTTTAGTTGTTATTATTAATTTTTAAAAATTATCTTTTAAATTAATAGGATTATAAAAATCAAGATTCAATATAAGATATTTATAAACAGAATTATTGATTATTAGTTATTTCAAATCGCTTGCGTTAATATCTTCAATTTCAAATGATAAAATATTTAATATTTAATTTAATAAAATTATAGTTGAATTAAGAATTAAAATTTTTATTTTAATAATTTATTATATTTAAATTATAAATCAAGTTGCATACTCATTTTAATAACTAATAAAATTTAAAAGTATCTTTTAAACTTAACAGATAATGAAATAAAAATGATAAATTAGATTTAAATGATTTCGTAAATATAATATACAAGTTATTAAATATTTATTGCATAAAAAATCTTTAATAAAGATGTTCTATATCTCAGGTTGTTAACGATATCTTGATTGATCATTTGTTCTCATATTAAATTAATTGTGAACTTCACCTAGAAAACTGCTTGAATAGTTTCAAAATAAGTTGAATATGTACATATGAAACCAAAAATTAATTTTACTTATCTGGAAACACGTGAATTTATAAATTTTAAGAACTTGATGCGTTTATTGAGTTCATCTCCGAAATAAAATGTCTGATTTATTTATTGTTACTTAAATTGAAATAAAAAAGTTATCATGAATATTTTGAAACTCATGATGACACATCAGTTGGAGACTTTGTAAATCTAAAATGTCTCTTACATTATATATATCTGTTATATATACGTGTTAGTACATCAATATTTACATGAAAAAATTTTTTAAGTAAGTATGCATACACACGCACACACACACTCACACACACATATATATATATATTTATATACATTTACATGACAGAATTTAAAATTGTTCCTAGATTAGAGTAAATAATTTTTAAAGTGGAATTCGCGAAATTTTTGTAACGTGTATTATTAACTACAACAGATAGTTACTGATGTTCGTTTATATATATATATATATATATATATATATTTTAAAACTATTACTTGATATTTTTAGTTATTCAAAACATTAAATGTTTCATAATACCGCATGAAAAAAATGTTTCTTCATATTTTTAAGTTTCAACTTGAAATTTTCTAATTTTAAAAAATTGATTGATTGATCTGAATCTCAAGAAAAAAAATCTAATTTTAACTATAAGAACTACAACTAATTCTATTAATAAAATATCTCACGAGTCTCTATAAATTAATTATTATTTAATTTTTAATTTTTTCCATTGTTCTTTTTTTTCATTTGATAAATTCAAAAGCTATAAAAAAATTTTTAATATAATAAGTCTATAATTAAGTAAAATATAATAAATCAAGAATTTATTAATTTAATTACATTATAATGAATATTACAGATTTACTTTTAATAATTGATTTTGAATAGAAAAACTTTAGCAAGAGAATCTTCAAAATTAATAAAAATTATTTTAATAAACCATATCTCTACTTAAGAATGAGTTTGTATTCATAAAATCATCCCCGTCCTAATATAATAAAGAGTTAAATTAAACAATATAATGTATGTAAAATAATTCTTTTTTAAAGTAAGTTATAAATATTTTTTGACGGATAAAATATCATATCTTAATACATATAATATACTTTGCTTTTTTATATTTATTAAAAATGAATACCGTATGTATATATTTTCTTCAAATACTTAAATAGAAGAAATTAAGATAGTAATAGTGTACTTATCTAGAATTTAAATATTATTTATTGCATACAAATGTTACTTGTAAGTATTTGTAAATGGTACAGTCTCAATTAAAATATATGGGCAATAAAAATTGACAGTTATATTACAACTAATAATACTTGAAACAAATTTATTAATAGTTAACTTGTAAAATTAGTTAACATTTGACATTTTTATAAATCATAACATAATCAAAGCCGTTAAAATATACACATGTAAGACGTTAAGAAACATGGTATAAAAATCGTATAAAGCATAAGATGAATTATCAAGTATTAATCTGGTGTAATTTAATCAGAACAAAACAGGTAATGCACACGTTTAACAAAAAATTTGCTCTCTACAAAACAGTGAATAAACTCATAGAGCTTATTAACCCGTGAATGAGTTTAGCATCAATTCATCATACACAATAAATAAAATCTCAGCCGAGCGCAGCCTCCCCCACAAACACGTGCACACTAATACCCATGCATGTGATTATTAATCGAATGTGCATAGGGAGTAAACACCCGCACGACATGTCATCGAATGCATGTTCCTGAAATAATCTTTCATCTTGCGTGGGTGGGACTCGGGTGAAAGAAGAAGAAGAGTCACGTGCCCAATTTCCCAGCCAGCGCGACGTCGCGAAATTCATAACCCGTTCACACACAAACTCACTCGCACATACACTCACTCACTCATACAGACACACACACACACACGCGTGCATAAAAAAGTTAGAATCGACCTCCGACTGTTAAAAGTTATCCCCCATTAGCCGGTCGGCACGTATATACACGACCGGGAGTATTTTAAACCAGCGGCCAACTATTCTTGGACCACCCAAGATATTGTTAGCAATTCCACCCCCGCTCCCTTTGACTAAGGAAAAGCGAGAAAGACAGATCGATGGCTTTCGGCAGTGGTCCAATAAAATCCGAGAGCTAGCAATGTCGAGGAAATATGGATATAACGCTGCTATTAGACTTTGAGAATTAGAGTGTGTATTTGCGGTTTAATATTATTTACTTCTTAAAGAGAAGAAATCTTTTCTGCTGTAGAGATTACGAAAGTGTTTTTTCTACAAATAATATCTGCATAGGTGATGTGAATCATTATTACTGTACTCTGTTTGAAGATCATTAAGAGTATCATATTTCGTATCAACCGTATATCAGGAAGCAGGACTTGAAAGAAGAAATTATTTATCCACACACATATTACGTATGAATTGAATAAACTTGATGTACTACCGTTTATTCAAGTAATACAAATAAGCATTTTTCAAACACTATCTCTGCTAAAGTGAATTTATAAATAAAATCTAATTGAGTTGTTATTATTTTACTGGAATTACAATTTTAGTTTCTTAATACTAAATGCTTTAATAGCATAAATAAAGCAATATTACAAAGTTTTTTTTAAGTGTTATAAAAGTGTATAATCATATAAATAAAATTTTACTAAGAAGCTTAATAATAAAATTACAATTTTATATAATTATTACTGTAATGTTCAATAAAGCAAATCGAACAGTTGCTTATTGTTTACACTAATAATTTGGAATATGTTTTACAGCAATTAACTTTCTATTAAGGTTAGTATTTTTTTTTATACATATATTTAATGTAAAGGAATAAAAACAGATATTTCTACTTATAATATTTAAAACTGCTTAGATACTTATAATATTAGAATTTTCATTTATAAAATTAATTATTAAAAATTATCAAAATTTTTTTTCAGGTATTAGAATATAGTTATATTTATTATTAAAAATTAAATACCTAATAATAAAAAAATTAATAACTTATATTTGTTTTTAAACATTAAGTT
This sequence comes from Eupristina koningsbergeri, assembly GCA_018907245.1. Taxonomy (NCBI): domain Eukaryota; kingdom Metazoa; phylum Arthropoda; class Insecta; order Hymenoptera; family Agaonidae; genus Eupristina; species Eupristina koningsbergeri. Next base: position 52,385 of record JACCHV010003002.1, read on the forward strand.
GAAATTATAATGGAAATGTTATTATTTAAAAAAAAAAAGAACTAAATGATATAAATATTGAAATAATTTTACTTATTTACAATATATTATCACAGCAAATCAATATTGAATTTAATAAATATAAAGTTAGAAAATAAATATATAAATAAAAACAATAAATTAATATTATTTATAAGTACATATTTTATTTGCTAATTTTCTAAAAAGGGATAGAAATAAAAAAGACAAAGTATGTGAAAGAGATAGAAAAACAAATAAAATATAAAAATATGGTATTAAGGTTATTTGTAGGATTCTAAAAAACAAAAATATATTGATACATTGTCAGCTAAAATAGTATTAAGGAAATAAAATTTTACTACTTTCCTACTAGTCATGAGGTAAATTTCAGTTCTAAGGTAGTATTAAAATTAATATAACGTTAATCATATAGAAATACACGAAACAGTATGCAAAAAATGTTTATATAATACCTAATTGAAATAATTTAATTGAAGAAAGTATTAAATATTTATAAAAATAATGGTAAAACAATTTTTTAAGGAATAGTATGTATTATAATTGTATATATAAGATGCTCATTTTTTTTGAATAATTAATAATAATCAACATTTTTATTTAATGGTGAATGATTCATTGATATATAAGTGTAGTATTTTGATTCAATTATATAATATAAAATCCTAAAATACGATATTTATTAATTACATAAATCCTTATTCCTATTTATTATACAAATAATTCATATTAGTAAATACAATAATTTTATTGAATGAAAAATTTGTTTAAATTCAATAACATGAGAGTTTCTATATGTCTACAACATATTGTACGTTATGATATAAATATTATAAATTCTCAAATATACAAATTTAATTGATGAGACACAAATATTATAGAATAAATATCGTCAAAATGAATTTCAGATTTCTTGAACAATTCAATACTAAACTTACTCATTAATTTGTCTATATTTAATAATCTTGAAATAATGTAAATTAAATTTGATTTTTAGTATCTTTATGAATATATTAACTTTTAGGAAGTTATAGATTATTTAATGAAAAAAATATCTAATTTTGTATTATTCATATATTATGTAATTTATAATACTATAAAGTAAATTTATGATTCAACTGTGAAATACTTTGTAGAATAAAATTATGTTGTATAATTATAGTATATAAAGGAAATTTATAATAAAAATAAGTTGGCTTATGGTATAAAATATTTTGTAATTGAAATTAAGTTTATTATTTTTTTAACTAATATCTTCGAATTTCCGTAGTATTGGAAAATCATCACCTGATATCACTAGAAGTAAAAACCAATTATCATAGACGAAAATAGTACAGGAAGTAGCTCCTGTCGTTAATCATATTTTTTTTATTATATCTATGAAAATGTGCCAAAACTAGATATTACGATACCACATCAAACTGATTATTTAAAATAAATAATTTTAGTTAAACTACCTTCGCAGATAATATTTTTATTGAATAATAACTGCACTATTAAAATACTTTATGATCAAAAAGTAATATAAATAATAATAGATATGATATAAAAATGAATTTTAATAATAATTAATTAAAAATAGAGTACAGCTATTATAAAATATTATAAAAGTTTTTTATATATATTTTTACATTTCAGTTAAATTTTTTATAAATCTAATATGGTAAATTACAATTGATTGTAATTTAAATCATGAAACATAAAATGTAAAATCGTAATAATTGTATAAGATTTATCACAAATATGTAAATTGAACCAATAATTAAATTAATTTAAATTGTATTAATAATACTTAATTTTACATTTCTGTTATTGGAATTTCTAACATTTAAAGTATTATATAAATAACTAAACTATTTTCAAAGGTTATATTACTTAATTAAATTCCAATGCATAATTGAAATTATAAAATTAAGAAATAAATTTGATTTACAACTGCAAGTTTAAAATTCCCAACAAGGTAAAAATGAACAAAAAAACTATATTTTATTCAATTCACAATTTCAATTATAATTTATTGGAATTTTTTATGCCAGTGTCCCTTAACAAAGTAAGAATTAAATTCGGTTTAACAGTGATTATTCGTGGATATGTACCAAAAAATATAACTGCATTTTAATTACTGTAGGTATATTTAACATGTAACTATTAATACATAATTTCTATCTGCTTATATAGCACCTGACACACTTAAAGATCTAAAAAATCTCTAGACATATACTTTAATCACCTTCATGAAAAAGACCAAAACGCCAAACAAAAGTAAAAGACGTCCCAAATAAACATGTACGTAAACCTACATGTCATTTCCAAAATACGATTTAAAACCACGCCCATATTACTTCAGGTACAACCTACTCACTCGAAACAAACAAGTATGTGTATATCAAAAGTAATAACATTAATCAAAAATATTTTAGGATATATGTTCAGAAAATGTCAAGATAAATATAGTATCACTAACAATTACGTATTTTTTATGATTTTGATACAACAAGTTTGCATAACTCGCGATTGATATATTTTTCAATAATTATCATGCTTACGTTTGAAAAACTTGAAAGAAAATAAATATTCATGTTTTAGTTAATTCTTAAGTTACTAACCATCAATCAAAATTATTTTATGATATTATTTATAAACTTAACATATTAAACATTACGATTTTAATTGAAGGCAGACATTTATGCATTTAGCTTCATTTAATTAAATTTAATTAATATTATTCAACATATTTATAGAGTATGTTAAAACTTCAATATGAAATATCAGTAAATGTAATAAAATAATATAATTATTGATAATCAATTATTAGCTTAAATTATTGTTTATTTATTTCGCTATGAATTTTAACTTATAGATAAAATATATTTTATAAATGTTAATTATTAAAATAAAAATTTATTTTTAGTAAAGACATATTTGAATAAGTGGGAATTTGTAAACGCCAAACTTAAATAATATGTTAATTCAACTTTTGAGTATTTAGTCTCACCATATATTAAGCCAAATTTTCAAAAAATATTTTAATCCTATGTAAATATTAATTAAATCATCGCTTATAATTAACTAAATTTGAATATTTATTCTCAGAAAAATAATAAATTTAATATTTCAGCAATAAATCTATGTATCATTCATGGTTTTGATTAATATATACTATTTGTTGACTATATATTAATAAGAAATTGAAATTAGTTAAATATCATAAATGATTAATGTCGAGATTAAAATTAATTGGTGTTACCCTTATATCTATGTGGAATAAATTAGTGAAATCATTAAACATATAACACAAAATTCCATAATATGAATGAGTTACCATTAATTCCAAAAAATTCTGACGAAACTTCTGATTCTTGTTACAGGAATTAAAATTTTATAAAAATATCGAAAATTCTTGGTAGAGTAAATTTGACTCTAGTAACACTCAAAAATATTAAAGCATAAATAATAGCTTGATAAGATAGACAAATGAAGTATCATTTGTAGATACGGTTTAAAAAAAAAATCCAAAAAATCAGGATGTGTTTAAAAAAAAACCCATCTAAAAATTCAAAACAAATAACTACTAATTATTTTTCTTGTTTAATTTCAATTTTAAGGGTGTGCGCTTTTCCAAATTATTTATTTATTTCTTCAATAAATAGATCCTCAATTCCTTATCGAAACGTATAAAAAAAAATGTGAGAATGACACATCAGTGTTGATCGTTACATCTCCACAGATTCTAATCGTCATTTTCTTATTTCATCAACGTGGATGGCGCTCTCAAATCAATTTTTCCCAAAACAAATGATGATGTAAAAGCCCCTCGGCGCCTTTAAACCTCTAATTAATTGTTTTGATAGATGAATGATGGCATCGGGCACGTCCAAGGGTTTCACGAACTAGAGATCATAGGAGGAGAGCGAAAATGCAAAGCCAAGCCGGCGGTTATCGATCGATCCTACGGTCCAACGCCCTCCAAAGTTATTTTCGTCTCCCATTTCTCTATTTATACGCAGGTTGATACGGACAATGTTCCACTTCTATCGGTGGTTTCTCTAGTTGGGTAGCCGGTGGGGAGGGGGAGGGGGGAGAGGGGAGATCCCGCGTGCGTAGATTCAGATGCGAACCACAGCAATATTTAAAGGCCTGCGACCACTTGGCGCGAATGCAATAGACGTTTGGATGTGTGCGTTTGTGTGGTACCGCCGCCATACCGGTTTGCTCCTCTTCTAGTCTGCTGACGTCAAACGAGGGAGTGGCGGGAGAGGGGGAAAAGCGATGAAGAAGAGCGGAAAAGCTCCGTCCTTAAAGGCCGTTCACATTGGCGGGATTGGGTTCAAGCGCCTTGGAACGCTGCGCGTATTAGTGAATAGACGCAGTCTCGCACTTTGTCAGCCGTGAATTGAATAGGTGTAATCATTCCCCGGGATTTAGGGATCTGGAAGGATTTTTCCGGATGATCATCCCGAACTTTCCATTCGCGAGCTCCCGGAGTATTCCAATCTTTCCTCTATGCCGCTGCGTGGAAAAATTTTCCCAGATGATGGAGTCGCAGTAAACGGAGACTCGTGTAAATTTCTTGCATACTGATTTTGCATATTTTTCATAGTACTCATATTTCAAGTGAAATAGTGAGAAATGATGGGAAAAATTGTGGAAATTTTATCTTCATGTGATTTACTTACTCTTGTCTCAAATATTATTGCAATAACTACAGCTGTACTTTCATAGTAAAAAATTAAATAAATGGAATAAACAATCAAGAATATAATATTATTTTTCAATTAATGTTTTGAATATATAACGGTTTAAATCAATTTCTTGTATTTATTACTCATATAACATTAATTATTCTAAAATAATGAATACCCTGTAAATTTGAAGATTATTTAGAAACTATAAATTTTTATAGTATTTGTTATTATATATTACTTTATTATATTCGTACTATAATAATTTATCAATATATTCAATTTTGAGCTTATAATTAGATTTAGAAAATAAACTTCTAAATAACTATATATTTATTTATTATAGGTAATAAAATCATGTATTTATTATGGATAATATATAATTTTAAGATGAATTATTTTTTTATATAAAAAAAATAATATGTATTAGTACATGTACTGCGTTATTAGGAAGTACATATCATTGTTTTAATACTTTGTGATTAATTCGAATTATTTATAAATTTTTAAATCAGTTTTCGCGTGTAAGTATAATATAAGTTATTAGAAGTTTTATAAACAAATTTTTATAAAATTATAAACAATAAATATGTAATACGTAAAACTTGATTGTATAATAGCTAAGTACAATCTAATAAAGGATTTAATATCTCATCATTATTGGAAAATTTAAGAGTTTAGGATAAAGGACAACATTAGTGTCCCAATTAGTCAATAAAGGGATGTGAAATGTTTTACCCCATAATCTTGTTAAATTGATTTCTAGTCATTTCTTTGTAATTTCAAAGCTAAATAAATAGCCAGAATCTTTTTTACTAAATTCACCACTGATTTCTGTACATGGTTTTATTTAAGAATAATGAAAACCAATGATCTAATATTAGATTAACAATTAATTCCTAATAAATGATCCATGACTAAATTACTCTGATTCATTTTTAGTAAAGTTAAATTGATAAAACCAATTTCAATCAACACTTTTACATTAAATTTAAGAAAACCAATTTAAATTGTTAGCTTTTCATTAGTACTTTGTTCTCAAAGAAACATGAAATATTACAATATATGGTGATATGGATAATAAAGATTAAATCATAACTCAATAGATATTTTATCGAATAGTAATGACTTTTTTTTCTGTACTTATATAGAAGTCTAACAATTAAAATATCTAATAGATAATTCTCACATTTCTTAATTTATACATAATTAGAAATATAAAAATCAGTTACACATAGCTTGTCCAAAAAATATCAAGTTTTTATTTTATTAAAGACATTATTTGTCATATCGATTTCAGGGAAAAAGGAAAATGTACAAGGGAGTTTTTCTCATTTGTCTCTTTTTTTCCAACGATACAAGCGGTAAAATTTACATTTCGCACGATGGATGTTTTCAGTTTTACGGCGCGATGGACCCTCTAGTGTAATAGCGTTATGAAGTAAAATTTTTTTTACGGTTTATTTAAAACATTATGGAGATTTTAACATGTCAAAAAAAGTTTTTATGGGTATACGCAGGTGTTGATAAATCCAAGGTGTAGTCGATTGCCCTGATACTTTATTTAAATACTTATGTATATAATTATTATTACTATTCTCTCTTTTTTGTTAGTAAATATAAAGCATTGAGGGTTACTCACTATCTGGTTGAATCAAATAATCAAAATTAGTATTAAACTTTTTGAATGACAACAAATATTTGTTACTTTTTGAGATGGCTAATCTTATATTTACATAATATTATGGTTAAATTGTATCAGTAAATAATGGAACTTAATAACTGTATGCTTTTCTTTATTTTTAGAAAAATAATTATTAAACTAGTAACCACTTTTGTTTGATATCTTGATAATTTAATCATTTAGATATTTTTATATAATCATACCAAATATTTTACTATGATTCAATGCTGTAAAATTAATTTAAAATATTTGTATATAATTATTACTCGATATCATCGTAGAATATTAAATAATCATCCTTGAAATCTAAATATAGATATTTCATAATGTAAAAATTTACAATAATAATTTTTAACAAAAATCTTATCTTATTCTATTTTTAATTTATTTTCTAAGATATTAAATTAAACTATGGGTCAGAAAATGGAATTCAATATATTGATCACAGTATATTATTGATTAAATATTATAATATTGAAATTATGATAGCAATGCAATATAGAAGATTGTTGTGTCATTCTTAATGGAAATCCGATGATGCATTGAATACAATATTAATTCCATCTTCAAATAATGTTCGTCATAAACATATGAAAATATTATTATTTATTAAAATATAAGTGGTAATAAAAATCTATAAAATACATTATCTTTCATTTATAAATATGGTGCCTAACAAAAAAGAATAATTATTCATAAATTTACATTATGTGAAAATATGAATCGTTAATAATATTATGCATTTTTTCAAAAGTTCATGTTTGTATTTAGTAGAAATAGAAAATGTAAGAAGTAAAATTGTTAAGCATAATAAAATCATATTTTATAAATAATGATAATATTGTTTTTCCAATATTTACTTTTAATTTCATACAAAATTCATAAAAAAAACAAGTTTTTCCTGCCCAAAAATAATGAAATTATAACAGATGTAATAAAAATGAAAAACACTACATTTTAAATTTAGATCTCTGTGCATAAATCAAAACAATAATTTTGCTCAATCAGACAAAGTTACTTGTTTCTTGTTGGAAAGACGATTACTCTTTCTTAGGTTCGGGTAACGGATTTTCTTCTGAAATCTCCAAAAAACTTTCTGCATTCCACATATTATACACTTACACATTTTTTCTATTTTATCTTGAATGATAGGCACTTTAAAATAAATGGCTTTTTTCTTTACTTTAATTTTCTTACATTATTCAACCTGCAGTTTTTATTGTTATATTGTACTTAAAATTATTTTTACGTGTTTATTTATTTATTTTCTTATTTATATTTTTTAATTATGTAAATAAAATCAGTTAATAACATGGTTGTTTTTGCAGTCTCATGTATTTTTTACTAATTTTCTATTACTTCTTTTATGACTTATATTTATAATTTGAAAAAATATATTTAAACAATTCTAGATAATATTAAAAAATATGTTATAGGAATTTAGAAAATATCTTTACAGAAAATTATATTTGATTCATATATTTCAAACAATATTATTTTTATGATAATAAAATGTAATACTAAAGATTTGTATCGAAGCAAAAATATTCATGAATGAAATTCTTATAAAGAATCTAATATACTCATTTATAATTTTATAAGATATAGTTGTATGAATTATAATTATATTTCTAATCAAAATATAATATTTATTTTACAATTAAATAGCCTACGGGATAATGAAATTTTCATTTTTAAATAATATCGTTAATTCTTATTGTATTTTTATTATTATAACATTTACATGATAAAATTTGCATGATATAAAAATGATAGAAATATCATTTAAATTAGTAAAAAATGAAATTTTAAATTGAAAAAAAATAAAAAAAGTAACTTATATTATTAATTTTCAATTTATTATATCACCTAATCAATCTGAAGCATTTTATAATATACAAGTCATGTATATAAAATTACGAAAACGTTCACAGAATATATGAAGTATGCTTTCAGTGAAAAATAAAAATAAATCAGAGCTTAACGAGGGGTATAAAAAATAGAACATAAAATATAAAACTAAAATACTAAGTTTAAATATAAATAATAAAATGGTATAGAAAAAGTATAAAATTACAGAGATAATTAGTCGACAAACTGGAAACAATATACTAAATCTTACGAAGATGAGATTGTTGCTCTATAAAAATTATTAAAAGAATTAAAATGTTCATCCATAAGAATATGTAAAGATAATGAGCGATAATTTAATAGTTCAAAATTTTTTTCCAGATTGAAACCAGCGTAATACATTATCAAACCTCTCACGTACGAAACAATAATCCACTTATCGGAAAAGTTATTTTCATTTTTATATTAAGGGTTAAGTTTAGAAAAATCTATAACAATCAATAAGGATGGCCTTGAAAATATTTTTTAAATTTTCTCAGTATTGAAGCTCATTATAAAAATAACATAAAAATGTAATCATTTAATATTCCAAATCAGAATATACACGTAACTCGTTTGAAATTTGGAAAAAAAAAACAGAAAAAATGAAAAGATGGAACGTGTCATTTAGGTTAGCAGCTTTGCTAATAGGTTTTGTTGCTTTAATCGTATTTTCTTCCTTACTTTCCTCTATTAACTTGTACCGGCATTGTTTCCTTTGTTGCTGACAGATGTTTAATGAATACCACGAAAAAAGGCTTTTGAAACACAGAAAACACAAATGTACAAAAGGATAGACTTAGTGCGTGAAAGTTAAACACACTTAACGAATTAAAATAAGTTTAGAAATATGTGAAATTTTTAAATTAATCGAAAAAAGTATATTGCTACTGTCACAATTTTTATAAATGTAAGACCCAATTACTAATATGCTATGAATAGAATCTATTTAATATAGTTGTACATATATATATATGTATATATATATACATATGTATATACAAAAAGGAATTTATATTTAGTTTGTCTGCACTGATTCGCGTAACTCTTAGTATCTCGAGCACAAGGACGAGAATCGTGAAATATTTTATTTGCATACATTTATTGCTCTTTACTTTATGGTTGACAGTCTCTCATGTGTGTGTGTCACGAAAATTCTACTTTCGTGCGTAACTGATGAACTTAACTCGATGAATAATAATTCGAAGAATTATAATAAAGGAGAAATGAGTGACAAAAGACGAAAAATCATCGAACGAATAGTAATCCTACATAAGCTCCAAACATCCCAATGACTTCACTTTTGAAGATGCTGATTGCTTTGTTTCTTCTAATTTCGATCTTACTTAATCTCTTAATTCTCTCTCGATTGATAATTTTTTATTTTTTCAGATACCTGCATCGCTGAAAGTAAACCACCTGTCACATGTATAAATATTATTATTACCAAATAAGATTATTACATAAATTATGAAATCATGTATATTAGTAAAAAAAAAAATGAATATATAATAAAAAAGTAACGTCGACGTAATAACCAATACAACAGAAATATCATTCATTCATTTATATATCTTTAAGGTTTTTTTTCTGTACTTTTTGTAATGAAGGGTGTTTTTAATAATAACTATTTATTAATATAAAATAAAGTTAACAAAAATTAGTAAAGAACTATTAAATATCTTATAAATATAAATGAACATACATCAATTTTTTAATGGTAACTATTGAATATAAAATAATTATAAAACATTAAAGTGGAATAATTATATACAAATATGTTTAAATTGTAATTATTATTCTAAATTCAAAATATATGATAAATATATTATACTGAAGTTTTAAAATTACAATTAAATTACATACAATTCTTTCATTTGAAAGGATATAATAAATTTAAAAAAAAGGATGAATCTGAACTTGGTCATAACAAATAAAATAGAAATACTAGTATCATAAATTATAATGTACGTCTACTAATAACAATAAAATATGTTAAGTTAAGAAGTGATAAAAGAAAAAAGAGAATATAAAGATTCACTCAATACAATCTATGTATTTGACTAATAAAATTAACGTTAATAATCTTTCAATGTCAAATAATTTAAAAGTTAATATTTACAACATAGTTATATTTTTTGAAAACATATGTAGATACAAAACATGCGACCTTACACGTATACAAAAGTTAATTTAAGAAGTTAGAAACTAAAGTGTTTTAAAAATATATAATGTTTTTAATTATTGATAATGATAAATAAAAATAATTTATAGATTAATAAAATGGGTTTAAAAAATTTTACAGCAAATATATATTCTGAGAATAATTAAAAAATAACTCTAAAGAATAAAAGTAAAAAGTTAAGCGATAAGATATTTTCAATGAACGAAAGTAAAGGTAAAAAACCTTGAACTTTATTTAATTTTACATCATAAAGATAGAGAAACTATTTAATATCAAGTATTTGTAAATAAATTATAAATTAGTACCATTAATAGATGGATAAGTATTAATATTGAATAATAATAGTAAGACATCTTTTTTTTAGGAAAAACAAATTATTTTCTAAATATTGTTAATAAATTGAATATAAAAGAAACTAAAATTCAAAAATAAAATGATAAGCTAACTTTAAATCGGGACATCAACATAGATCCTTTGTTACGGTTAATTTCTTCTTTAGTAATCCACCAGTCATCGTAAATGCCAAACATGAGTGACAAAAAAAAAAAGAAAGAAAATAAAAATAAAAAGAAATTTTAAATGTGGTGTTAACATAAATATATATGTATCACTCAACTGTTTTGTCACAAATATATGAACAGACAGATTTTCCATGCTATATTCTCCAAATACTGGATTAAATTAATCTCCAAATTTTTCTCAGTAATATTAAGCTATAATTAATTTGTTTGACTAAAAATCAATCAAAATCATAAATATCAGTCAATGGTTAATGACTACGTAAGAGCTCAACAACTTTTTGATGACAAGTTCTAGTATAAATATTTGATTTTTATTTCATCAAAATATTTTTTATAATTTATATCTAACATAAATAACATCTAAATATATAACAATTACATATCTAATCAACTATTTTTAAATATTAACTATTATTCATCAATTAAAATAAGATTTTTAATATAATAATACAATTTTTATTTTACAAAAGCAAATTCAAAATTAATGACGATAATATAAAATAAAGCACTAATAGATTCATTGATAAACATAAAATTACATATTTCGTTTAATTATAGTTCATAAAAACAATGCTGAAATATCACGTCTTTTTTTAATAAAAAGACCGCGTATTGACATTGAATTACTGATTGTAATCGAGCGATGTAGCAAATTTCAAAAGAACATGATGTTGTGTTGATTTGCGTCAATTCATACATTATTTAGAGAATATATTTTAATCTTCTGCTATATTTAATAGCTCTCAAAAAATTAAATGATTTAAAATATTAGTCTCTAACAAATTATATTCACATAATTTCGTAATCTAATAATGCTGTTTAAACATCTTTAGCAGGTGTTTTGAGGCCTAAACTAAAATAAAATTTGGCACAATGAACCATAAATAATTAAATTTTCTAGAAAGAATGAATTTTTAATTATGTTTGATAATATAACTTTCTTTAATGCAATGATTAGATTTAATTATAATTTAAGCTTGAGGTACGAACGAAATTTAAGTAAATTTGTGTGTATTTTTAAATGAATATTTAACAAATTATTGTCTTCGATAATATAAGATCCAAAATACACATTTTATGTGTTAAATTTTTCATAAATAATTTTTTTTGTGTATTTTAAGTAATGAAGCATTTAGTTCCTGTAGTTTAATTTAAGAACGACGTATCATTCTACATCATACTTTAAATTTTCATTATTATAAAGAAGATTTAAGTAAAACAGTTTTAATAAATATTTCAGTTATTTATTATACCAAATTGTTAATAAATATGCGCAAATAAGAGAAGACAATTGTGTATTAGTTTTTACTCGTTTGAACAAATTTCTTTTGTTTCAGCATGTTATTGTCTAGATAATAATTTGATCGAACATTTTATTAAAGTGGATAGTACTCGGATTATTATTTAACAGAAAATCCCGTGAATATGGCATTAAAACGGATGTGCCATTCTCCTGTTACAATAGACCATTGTTAAGGTTTATGTTATCGATGTGTTGTAATTAAAATCGCATTGATTCTATTTGCAGTGTTTTATCGGTAAACATAAACACAAAATACGCATGTGCCCGTGTTAAATCTATAACTACAACTGATAACGATCGTTTAAAAATCCACACTTCCCGGCCTCGATATTATTTCGAAAGGGGGGTGGGGGTTAAGGCTTGCGACACAAATTCCGAATCCGAAGCTGCTCGCAGCCACTCAAACATCGCATTCAAATATCCATGATTAAAAGTAATTGTATGAGAATTGACAACCGAGTTCACGTGCGTCATATCGGCGTATCTGGGACATCATCGACCAAAATATTTCACCTATCATTCAGGCTGCATCTTTTAAGAGCGAGATTCTTCTCTCCACGCACGTTTGCCAAGGAGACGTTTCTGCTTGATGTATTATTATGAGCAATGCACTAGAAAAGAAGAAGACTCGGAGCAAAAGTTGAAGTAGGTGGTGACGATCGTCCAGTGAAAATATGAGTCGAGATTGGGGTTACGATATAACTGAACTCGCGAACGGTTAAAAAGGTGTACCTACGCAAGTGAGAATCGACAGAAATAAGACTCTCCGGAGCAATTTGGTAATTTTCGCAAATCACCTGCAATCCTCTAATGTTTCATGCAGCATCCCAATTTTTCAAGCGAGAGTATCACTTGGCTACACTCGAAATAATGTTTGTTTCCGTGATTTATGTGTTCATTCAAAAAATGAATATATTACAAGTCCGCTAATTGATTTACTTTTTTAATTTATCGATCTTTCAAACATAATGATATTGTTAATTATGATGCCTTTGTTCATTTACATACTCCCAATGGTTAATCATGTGATTGATACATTCTCATACACAATATTTTAATATTCATCTCATTTCCTTATTACTCCAATTAAACAAAGTGAAATAATATTTTGAATAAATGTGATAATATTTCTTTTGGGATAAATAAAAGTTATTAACTAAATTTTAAAGAGGATACATCACTTTACTCAATACAAAGACTATTTCACGACGTACATATAAATTTCATTTAAAAAAGTATAAATTAGAGTTTCGTTTTATTTTACCAGAAAAACTATTTATCTTATTTTAGAATACATATTGCAAAAGATAATAAATTTAAGAATTAATCATAGAAAATTATATTTATATTAGGTGTGAATTGTAGTTTATATCTAAACATGCTTAAGCAATATTGTAAATCTAAAAATTATTTATATACATTAATTTAAAACTCACACCTAATATATGAGATACATTTATATTGTTTACAATAATTTTTGAGAGCAAAATTATTGTACAATAATAATATTCACAATAATTTAAATATTCACAAATCAGTATCTCGCTTAAAAATTAAGTATACTTGATTTATTTTTTACTATTTACCCTTATATTCTTTCAACATTAGTATACATTGTTATTACTTACTTTTTTTTATTCAGATCTAGTAAAACGTATGATTACTTCATAAATTTATGTCATATTTATTTATACTGTCAAAACATACTCTATGTAAATTGTTCATAATATAAATCTCAATTATTATAGATTATATGAATCATTTAAATAGAATCAATTAAATAACAATTCAATTATTTAATTAGTGCATTACTTATAATGTATTTGAAAAAGTTTCCGCTTATAATTTTTTATAATAAATAAGTATTAAAATAAATATTAAATGTATTTAAAATATTTATTATCATTTCTTTGCAGTAAATTAAGTACATGAATATATTATATATTAATCATATTATATATTAACAAATCTTACTTAAAAACAATTTTTTTAAATTTGTGTTCCAACTCTCAAAAAAAACTCACATGTTTATATTATTTAAAAAAATATATTTGATATTGTTTTATGAATTATAACAAAATTAACAAATAAATTAAATGAATTTATGAATTTTTAAAATATAATCACTCATATTGAACTTCAAAAAGTATATACTTACATTGTATAAAAAATGATATTTTTGAAACCAATTAATGATTTTTTTTATTAATTAAAATTTTAAATTTCTCAAAATTTCAATATCTACATTTTTCAACAAAATATTTATTTATGACAAGCATATGATTAATATAAAAAATTTGCATCCCTTAAATTAAAGTAAAAAAATACTGTTAGATAATCCTTAAAATAAAATACGAATATTTCATATTTCTGATTTAATTAACCTTTCACTTTTGATTTATATAATTTTTGGCACAAAATACTTTTGCTAGAAAATATTAAACACGGAAATGAAAATACTCTAAATACATTTTATTAACGTAAACATTATTAAACAACCTAATTTTCTAATTAAACAACAGTTAATAAAATATTTAGTTGACAAAATGATAATGTTAATATTTTCTTGTCCAGTAAAAAAAATATCGTATATTAATTGAGGAAAATTATGTTAATGAACAAATAAATTATATTTAACAATTATAAAATATTTTTATATAAAGAAAACCATTATTAAGGTTTTTTGACTGCCTATGAGGTTGATACTTTAAGGTAAGTAGCACTGGTTGTCTTCAACAGCTAATCAACTCTCTCAACACTTCTTAATAACTTGAATAAAATGTTGAAAGTAATAGACTTTAATACAATCTTTGGATTCTAGGCCATTCTTTAATCACACTGACTTAATAACCTATAATATTTCAGGTTATATACTGATTAGATGACTATAATTGTAAGAAGTTATGCTAAACCAATTCTACAGATATTCTTAGACGCCTTTGTATTTAAATATCTATAACGAGCTTTGTAATAATTATCAATACAACCATTCCAACAATAATATTAACAAAACTAACATTTATTTAAAATGTAAAGAACTGAAATTATATTATATTAGAGCAATATTTCAATACTTTATTTAAAATTCAAATATTATTTACCTCAAAGATTATAATTTAAATCTTAATTTTAAAATATCTATACTTATGAATAAACTGTGTATTATGTATAAGATATAGTATATATTTTCTAGCAATAAAAAGTAATAACTAATAAGAAATAAAAATTAATAATTATTTATAATGATTAATATAGGAACAAAAGTATTAAACACAAATAACTAAAACTGAAATTATATTTGGTATAATATTTATTTACTTATTCATATCCTTTTGCCAAATATAAATCAGTAAAGTAAGATTGAAATTAAAATTTAAGATTTTAAGCATTAATCACTTGATGTATATGAGAAAATGCTATTTCCAAATTAGGTAATTTATCAAAAAAGAGTTTATATTGGGAAAGATTTCATATAAAAGATTCTATATAATATAATATTAATAAAAAAAAATTAATAAGTCGTTGAATGCAATTTAAGACAGTATTAAAATTTGACCAGAATATGTAAAATAAACGTAATTAAGCTCATGCACAAGGTAAACAAGCGAGGTAACACGCTTGTTTACATTTTACGAAATACGTCAAACTCAATGCAATATAGTTCACTTTTAACCAAGCATGTATAATATTTCAAAGTAAATGCGATCATAAAAATAAAAGGAGTACAATTTTTGGCTATAAAAGTTTTATTTATACCTTAATTGACCTTTTTTTTAAGTGTCCACTGCTATTGTTTATCTATTTCAATTGTCAAAGGAGAACTAAAAATTTTTTAAACGAGGTGAAAAAATGTAAATTAATTTAAATTATTGAGAATCTATATAATTACTGTTAATTAAAACATATTCATACATTAATATTTATTTGTCAATTATTATTGAAATTTATTTATCTATTTCAATATATCAAAGTTTTTTTCAGAATTATAAAAGCTAAATTTCATTACCAGAAAAAATATAAATTTCTAAGTCAATTAAAAATTTATTGAATACTTTAAATTATTTTAAAAAAAATTTATTTACATGTATTGCTATTAAAAGTTATGCTATCCTGGTAATATATTTAAAGGAAAGTGTTTTTTCAATAATATTATTATTGAAAGTATGAAAAATTTTTTTTTTAAATATTTATTTAATAAATTCTATTAAATCTAAAACTATATTTCTCTCATAAACGCATATTTCATTTATAAAAAATTATAAACTTTCTCATGAATGATTGAAAGTAATTAAAATAAAAATCTGAAATATTAACATTTATAAACTCAAGCATCTGTTTTAAATTATAAATAAAAAAGTAATTTATGTAAGTAGTTAATCTGAAAAATCTGTTATTCTGGTTAATAAAGTCTAAGTAAGGTCTAAATGTGATTGCAGAAGATATATTATAGAGAATTTAAGAGAAAATGTCATCAATCATTGTTAGCTCAAATAAGTGTAAAGACAAGAATCTATTAAACTTAATACTGCAGGAAATCTCAACCGAAATCTATTTTAAGAATTAGTAGATAACGAAAATTAGCTGACATAGTCCTGACTCCTTTTATTAAATTAATATAATATGAAATATTATTGCGTTATACGAATGCAGTAGTCAGATATGCGGATTTGTGAAAATGTATTAAGAATTGTTCGCGAAATAGAACATTTATTTTAATTTAAAAGTGCTGGTGTAGCAAAATACAAGTAGCACAGAAAAAAAGCTTCGAAACAAAGGGTCTCAAGATTGAAAAAGAACAAAGAACAGAGTGAACAAGGTTGTGGATCCAGTCCTAAGACAAAAAGTTTGGTTCATAATTAAATCGTTCGCGAATAGCGGTGGCGAGTTGGCAGGCAAAGAAATAATCTACTCTAAAAAATATTTTCAAAAACAAAACAAAAAAAACAAAAAAAAATAAAGAGAAGAAAAGAAATTTACGAGGATTTGGAGAATCGGGAGTCGTGGGTCAAAATCAATGGATGTATTGTTGGATATATGATTATATAACTCTGGGGAATCGTACAAAAGAGATAGTTCCCATGGGTAATAAATTTATGATGCGTATGGAACATTTTTACGTTTGTCGAAAGATAAAAGCGTAAACAGATAAAATCACGAACTGCTCTCCTTATTATGTCATACGGAGGGGCAAAACTCGAGCAGAAACTTCGCTCGAAAGGAATAACGTTAGAATTAGTAGTCGAGTGTTAACTGTAGATAAACTTTGTAAGGAGTTATAAAGTTCCATAAACCCATGCTAAATGAAGATTCCCCTGACGTACTTAAAGAAATATGTATTTCGAAGGATGGCAAGTGGGACATTATCCGCAATTTAGTCGGTGAGTTCTGGCATCAGTAGGTGTGATTGACGTCATTGCCGAGCCAGAGATGCGAATCGTATGGTTTCTATTTGAGATTAAATGGAAAACTCGTGTATAAGTATATTACACAGAAAAAGATTTTATTACAATTTTCAGCAATGATCAAAGGAGAGCGATATTCCCGATTTCGAGAAGATAAAAAGATTGAGGTGAGTTATTGAATTGATATTATTGTACAGAATTGTATAGAATATTCTAGCAGCTAAGTATCAAACTCCTTATTATCGGGGTACAAAAGTAGTACAATGAGATACTTACAATTTTAATTAACTTTAATAATAGCATGTATAATTTAGATAATAATGAAAAGCTTTTAAACAATATTCTAATTCATTACCTTTGCTCAAATAATAAACTTAAACTTTTCTACTAATTTAAAAGCTCCGATGTTATTTTTCTTATGAATTTCAATATACTTTCTTCATTTTCTTTTCAAATGCATATACATGTTATTATTAAAATGCTTTATAAAATATTATAGAGTAATATATATATGTAATTATATATTCTTGATTAAAAATATCTATTTTTTATAATTAATAGTATTAATTATAAATAAAAAGTTTAATTAATTTAGTTTATTAAATAAAATTATATATATAAACTTTAAATCAAAGATTGTTCTTTTGAAACTGAAACTTATTTTAGGAAGAATATTCGCAGTAAATACACGCCTGACTCGACTTACATTTCGTGTTATGACGCACGAAACCTCAATGAGTTTTGGATTTTCCAGATCTCTGTAAGTTTTATTATTTAGAAAATGAATTGAATTTTGATGAATATTTTCTATATCAAGGTATATCATTATTAAATAATATTGTTATAGCGCTTCGAAATTGTTAAACATCAATCAAAATCAAACGTAATTTGGATGCACTTTTAAATTTTTATTTAATTTAATTATGTAGCATTGAAATCATCTGCATTTAAGAGATCGATTACTTCTTTACTAAATTTATCATTAATTATATTATAACATTATTAAATATGATCAAAATATAATGCAGAAAATTAAGTTATAAAACTTTTAATTGAAGTTACTAAAATATTATTTTTAATATTTTAATGCATATACTAATAAAAGACTGAATATATTTTTAATAACATTAATAAAGTTTTGAATAATTTAAATTTTCAAATTATTTTTCAAAAATAAAATTTGATATTTTCTTGATCAAATAGAATTATTTTAAAATACTTTTTTATATATAAATTTTTGAATAATTCTTAAAAAAAATAAGCAAAATAATTTTTTGGTTTCAAAAATATATGACTTTTTATATAAAACTTTTATTAAACTATAGCCATCATAAAAAATTTATGACTTAGTATTAAAATAACTCACCATATAAGTTTTATATATTTTAATTTCTATACAATGCTAATTTTTTTTAATAAAATATTAAGACAATTCATCTATAGTATTTATATCAATATAGAACAAATATTTAGTTTTACATTACCATTAATTTAATAGTATTGTTATCAATTCTATAATATTAAATCATAATTATTACTTCTATATAATTCTAATTAGTAAAAAAATTTAATTATTTTTTACTTATTGTACCTATTATAATTTTAATTATTAATTTTGTATTAAATAATTTACTTTATTTTACACCACATATTTTATTTGACATATAGGTATGTAAATACTAAAGTAAATTGAATAGTTAAGTAATTGCATTTTATATATTATTAGTATCATATTATTAATATTATTATTATAAATATTTTATGCATATGTTATATCAAATTTTAGTTAGATATAAATATATAATCTTGCAATCAATGACATGCATTTAAAATTTAAATTATTGAGTTAAAAATTCAATTAAGTCATTTCACTTAGTACCCCAAAAAATATCGATTGTAAGAATGAATTTTATATTTTTATCATACAATATGTAATAAAAAACACAATATATTTCGTTTTAATTTACATAGTATACAGCTCCAAATTTTTAGTAACAATATTGTTAAATAACTAATCGACATTTTATAAATTAAAAATACTGAAGCTCATTTTCAAAACGTTATTTTATTTAGAATTCATTTTATGCTTATTTTAGAATGAAGTAAAATGCATTGATCCCAAAATTCCCTATCGGGTGAAAGTTTCATATTTCAATTGTCGCAAAGTAGATCCATAAAATATAGATTTGCGAAAATCTGCTATGCAGCTGCAAGCCCACAGATAACTACTGAAAACGAAGTATTCCTTTTTATTTCCACGACAATTTTCTTAGCTCAAATTCCGTCCCGGACAAGAAAATCCTTTTCACGACTCGATCCACGAAACTACTCCAAAATATCGTTCTTAATTTGTAACAAATATAATACTTAGTATAAGTAAAAAATTTGAATATACATATACATTATTTGCATTAATTTATGAAGTTTTATTTAAAAAATTTTTTATATCGATGAATAATTGAAAAAACATAATCTGTTCAATATATAGGTTAACAGCTGTTTACGAGGTCACATTATGGCCTCAGATGGCTTATACACACAATGGAAAGAGAAAAAGGAAAAAATTCGGTGCGTCAATACAAATACTTTTTTTTTTCATAAGAGTAAAAGAGGATTCACGAATTACTGAAAGGTAATAAAAGTAAAAATTGGCGAAAAAACCATCATAATTCCTATGTGACAAGACTTTCATCACAAAAGAATTTAGTAATACTAGTGATCATATTAACTTACCCTGGAATCAACAAGACTTAATCATCGTCGAGAAAACTTTAGAGATACTAACTGAAATATTATCGAACAAGATTTCTAGTCATTCTATCTTAACTTTCTTTATAACTTCTTTTTAAGAATTTAAGGAAAGAATGGCTTATATAGCGATATTACCCATGTATTATTTAATGTTTCTGGTGGTGTACATACACAATAAATTTTTAATTGACTGCAAATTATTCATTATTTCATTAATCACGAGATACATTTTTAAAATTTCAGGATGACTCCTCTGAATTCAAATTTACGGGTACTCGTGGATAAAATTCAATACAATATTTTATTACTGACCATTTTACAATTCTCGCAAGCCATGGAGACTATTAATAAGTACACATTATACTATGTAAAGTACAAAGCAAAAAGGAATTTCTTTTTTTAGATTTTTACTGATTAACAGAAAAAAAAATTTTGTTACAACTTGAAGTTAACTAATAAATTGTTGTTAAATTAAATATTTCAATTATTAACATTTTTCCACAACTGCTAATATATAGAAAGATTAATTAAAAGTATTGAATGCTTAAAAATGTTAGAAATGAAGTACAATTTTTATGTATTATACGCGTAATTCAATATCAAATAATTAATTTCTAATTGAAATTTTTACAGATTCTACTTTAAATATTCGTCTAATATTATATTTTATACCCATTGAATTCATAAGAAATTTAACAAAATTAAAACAAAATATATAAATTATTTGAAATTTATAAAGAAATAGGTTTACATTTTGTTTCATAGATATAAAAAAATAATAAGGATAAATAATTATAATAATGTAACAATCAATAGTAGAATTATATATTTTTATTATTTATTATATTATTTATAAAATTGATTGACGACAATAAAGGCATAATCAATAGTATTTAAAAGTAATGAATTTCTGAAATCAATAATACATCTATTTTTAAATGACAATTAAATTAATATCCGATTAAATATTAGTTGTCAATATTAAACATCACTTGTAATGAGTTTTTAATATTATGTTAATTTTGTTCATTGAGCTAATAAAAAATGAAACCTATATCCTTTTATATATGAATAATAATAATATTTAAATATTCATAAAAATATTGATAAAAAGATCATAAGAATTTCTTTTATAAATGAATCAATATTTAATACACAATTTAAATATTTATTTTATTTATTAACTAAATAACTAAATTTTAATTTTAATAAATTTACTGTAATTGTATACAAATTAGAATAACCGGTCTAATGAATACTTCAAAAGTTTTAATGGTAAATATTTAAGTGATGTTTAAAAATTATCATACTTTTTGTACAAATACAATTCTAAAAGTTTGTATAATGTTTAATAAAAATAATTAAAACTATTTAAATCTACTTATCTATTTAAATTAAAACTAATAAATAATTAAATTATATTTCTATTAATTATCATAAGAATTATTTATAAATAATTTATGATAATAATAGCTATAATATTAATAATATTACGCCAATTTTACCATTATTCGTAAAGGCAATCATTGTATGAGTTTTATATTTTTCCACTAGCTTATGGGGTAGATTTCATCTAATAACATATTGTGGGTCATTCACAATATGAAAAGTATATCATTTTAGAGTAGAACAAGCTTTTCCTATCGAGTTTTATGTCGATATCTATTCATGCTATATTATATTACGATATATAATATTGATGAAACGTTCGTATATTTTGTGATATAAATAGATTTATAATTGAACTGAAATACTTTTGCAAAAATTTGTGGCCTTAGGAAAATAAGGATACTTGTCTCTAATTGGGAGCCCGTTGACGTCATTTTCAGTAGAACTGAAGTAGAACTAAATGTGCAAACTATCCAGGAATGAAGGAAGAGCAACTAAGTTTGATTATGAATGCTGACACGGAAATTTATGGATAAAAAACGAAGAAAGGTATCACCAACTAATTACAAAGAACAAAGAGCGTGAAAAGCCAGAGGAAAGTATTTTTCTTTATCGAGATGACATCAAGTGAAAATTTAGAATATAGTCTATTTTGATCAATCAGATACTTGTTACTTGATTAAAAAGATCCCTATGTACGTGTATCTCCATTGTGTTATCTTTCCTAGGCAGAGTCAACTATTTGTGATTACACGAAATTAGATGATGTAATAACATATGGGTGTACATCAAGAACAGCAAACGCTCGAACATGTAAACACAGGCAAGTTTATGTCAACAATTGTACAATGTGCAACGAACTGTGATTGTAGCTGAGCATGAATATCGGAATTTCCATGGCCTCGTGTACAACCATATTGTCGTGGTATTACATGCAGAAAATAGTGTAAATAATCATTATTACGTTTGTTCTTACACAAAGATTACATTCAATGCATATATATATATATATGAGTTTTAGTAGTATTGCGTTGTTGTTCTAATTATTAATTAAAAGAATACATTAGTGTTAAATTTATAAACTTAAAATGTATAACATTTTAAGATATTTTGATAATTAAGCGAAGATTTAATTAGAATTAAATTATGGCTTTCTTTTATACAAAATTTAATTTTTAGGAAAACTTCTTTATATCAATTATCAATATTTCAAAGGATTTGATGTTACATAGATAAAAATCTTAAACAAAATCTCAAGCAAGATAAAAATCTTGTTTAACAAGAAATAACTTTTGTTTATAACACTCTAGGGATCTACGCAAAAGCATTCATTTTTTAACTTTTCTTTTTTGTTTTATAGTTCGTGACTTATCACTTATCTTACCTTTAAAGCAATATTTTTAAATGAAATTTTGAATAAAATCAAAGTATTTATCACTAATATATATTGATATTGTATTTCATTCATTATTCTAAAAACTTAAAAACATCAAAGTTTAACTGTCTGTGAAACTTGTTAATTTAATAATGACGGATGATAAAAAAATTTCCTTCGTACTACAATAAGAGTTTTATTGCCCAAAAAAAAAGAAATTGTATTTCCCATTGAACTCATCCGGACTTAAACGGTTTACGAAAAGAAATGAAATTTTCTTTAAAAGAACGGCTAACTTCTTGACCACAAATTTATTTCCCATCAAATGTGCTACGACAATAAACAGTTCAACGGACGATAAAAGCGACTAGCCATCTTGTGTATTTCTCTAAGGAGGCGAGGCGCCTAGACTATAAATAGAACAGTGACAAAGCAAAAAAAGGACGAGCGATCGATAGTGCGCTTTACACAAAAATACAGAATGTCGCCAAACCGTCGCGGAAACGCGCCTCTGAGAGAATTTTTCTGGAGGAGGAAGTGCCACCAGAAAATGGGGACAGGGGAGGGGGAGGTTTTTCGGAAAATTCAACGATGAGTATCCACGAGAAAATGGGTAGTGCGAAATAATATTTTGCGTGTTATTTTCGTAGCTCCACTCCAAACTACTGCAGGTTTCTTCAAAGGCGCCTTTCTCTTGCTGCTATTTTTTATCTTGCGAGAATAAATTTGGGACAGTGTTGTTTAATTTTTCGGAATGACGTATAAAGTATGTGAACCATATGATGGCGAATCTGTGTCAAAGTATCATTGATTAACACTTGACTTTGAATTAACTAAAAGCAATCCTGTAGACTATACTAAATATATATATACATGTATCTGTAGTCATGTTAACTTTATATAATACAAGAAGGGGAGAAAATCAAAAAGAAAAAGAAAAGTAAACTATGAAACTAAGAGTCTTGTACTGTTTAATTGGAAATACTTATGGTAATAATTTTATTCAATTATAGCTTTTATCTAAAACCAGAAGATTACACGAATAAAACAAAAAATGTAACTATAATTAAGTTATTCAAATTTCAATTACTTTATTTATTTTTTTAATTCTGTAAATTAAGGAATCGTTATAATTGACACTTTAGTTAACTGAAATCAAATATGATTTAATAAAATTATATTTGAAATCCCAAAACAGTATAAATTATTTAGAAAAATATTAAAAAATTATATATTATATAAATAAAAATTTTTGAAATATTATTTTTAAATTATTAACAAATATTCTGGTAACAAACATATTAATGGAAGAAACGAACGTCAATGGATACTTGTGACCTACATGATGTTATATAATTGAATCACTACTTCTGCAGTATTATACAAAAAAAAATCAAATTTGAAAGTTCTTATTGTAAGAAAAAACAATTATGAAAACGGAAGTAACACCAAATTATGAACGTGACAGAAAAACTAAATCTTTATGTAATAGCGAAATAAAAAAGCGGGCATATTAATACTCTCGAAATAAAAAACATTGAATGATACACATAATAAAAAAAACAGATATTAATATATCTTGATTCACTAATATTTTATTATTATATCATCTCTGAGAAAAATGAAGTGGGTGAAACTAATTTTTAATAAATCTTTACAAGCAAAATATATGGAATACAAACCAAAATAAAGAAGATTTAATTATTACAAAAGAATAAAATTGGTATATTTTATAATATTCAGCTGACATGAAGACTGTAATATGAATATTATAAAAAAAAAACATAAAAATTAATTGAAGCATGATAAAAAACAATAAGAAGGTCCAAACTACTCATATAATGACTTGAAAGCACTAAAATAATTATAAGATATAGAAATGTAATTGATAATAGTTTGTATAGAGAACCAAAATATGATTGTAGAATTTGATTAAACTAAACACTATAGAAATCAGTCTACTAAAGCATCAAGGATTAGAAAATTGACTTAAGACTAGAGAATATAATACCTTTCCTAACTAGGACAAAATATATAAATTAACAACACTTAGAATACAAGAGAGAACTATAGAGATAATAGACTTTGGAATATTTCATTGTCAATAGTAATTGAATTAATTGAATAGATGTATAATGTGTATGTATTTATCATTCTATTGTTCTGTCTATAATTTTTAGTGATTAATTATCATAAGTGACGTTAAATTAATATATGTATAAAGATTGTTTTTAAAGATGACACTAAAGATTCATAGAAATTATCAGGACTGTTTATAAAGATAATAATTAGAGTAGATGTTCAGTCTCACTTGACAAGTGTAAATCTTAATCGGTAATTCTCACATTCACTTTAATGATGACGAATTGATAGCTAATACGCAATTTAATATACGTATGGTTTTTACTTTATGAAACTCACGTGTTTACATGGCGCCGTTCCAATAGGTCAATCTTCATTCATACTGAAATTTTGTAGAATTTACAATGATATGAAAAGAAAGATTAATACACTGGACTGTATAAACAAAATAAAAAAAAAAAACATTGATTTCCTCCATAAAATGATAATTGTCTACTAAGTATAGTACGTATAATTTCATATGTGAAATTGTTACAATTTTTCAATCATGAAAAAATTAAATAACTTATGCATAATTAATATAATTTTACGTCTAACACTAATTAATTTATCGTTAAAACTTTAATATATCGTGAAAAGTAAAAAATTCAATACGCAAACATTCATGAGCTTAGTCTATATTATTATAGAAAACTTTTGAGCTAAGAAAGCTATTTTTCGTTAACAAATTTAAGAGCCGAAGAAAAATTGGATGAATAATATATTTACTGTATCAATTAATATTTTTGTATTAATTATTTGTTTTCTAATCTTGCATTAATTAATACTATGATCTAAAAGTATTTATTATATTCACTAGTCTATGAAAAATAAAAATATAGTATAAATAAGCTTTTTACTTCTTGACGAAAATTAGTTATCAAATAATGCTATCCAGGAAATTTCCAATTAATGTAAAATCTTGTTAATATTATCATAGACTGTTTAGATTGAAAATTTTTATTACTTCCACGATATTGAGTAACAATACACAAACATATAACATTGTATTATTGTTTAGTATAAATCCAATACAAATTTATGGGAGAAAAAAACACTAAATCAATGTTTATCTTATTTCAAATAACCTAAAAGATAAATTTCATTACTAAAAAACAATATAGACTCTAGAGAAATAACTGTTACATAGTAAATTTTATTATACTAATTCTTACGTAGTTTACATGAAAGCTTGTTACTTAGAGTAACAGATATAATAAATCTTTTAATAATACTAAATGGATTGCATTAGAATTGTTTTTTTAGCAATTAAATTTTAATGGTACGAGTGTAGGATTTATTTATATTTATGATCGATATCCACTCAATAAATATGTACAAATGCATAAAGTTTTATGAAGATGAAATTCGGTAGATATAAAAAAAAAATCAATACAGTAATTCAGTATAATGCTTATGTAATATATATTATATAATAAATATTTATTTATAATTTTATTTTATAACATATTTTAATATAATATAATATAATATAATATATAATAATTCTAAAAAAATTAACCTCTTAGATGATACAGATCCATCGCGTATAAAGCTTTGACAGCTAAAAATAATTTTTTATATCGCATATCCAGAAATACAGTATAAACAATACTAAAACATAAAAATATATTTAAAGAACCTGGATAATTTATACATTAAGAGTATTAAATAGTAAATATTATATATAAAAAAATAAGACTTTGGTAATTGTGTAATAAAAGATATATTCGATATCTTAATATGTTGTTACCAAAATAATCCTATATCAAAATATTTTAAAAAATAGAAGTCTTTAAAAATTTATGATTTTCTATTTTTAAAGTCTATAATTATATAAAAATGTGCATTTTCACATGAAACAAAAATATTACTTTGGCATATTTCAAAAACAAACTTCGCAACAAACTTTAAATTATGTTACACTGGTCTTCGCTAATTTTCCAATACTTATTAACCATAACGATAGAGAAGTGCTAAAAATAAATCCGATTACGCGCGTTAGCGAAATTGAGCAATAAAAGCAGTTAATGGAAAACACTTTGATAAAGTAAAAACTGGGAAGCCCACAAATAAGTGAAAAATCGAGCATTGACGTAACGTGAGTTGACAACTAACCGGCTGCACGCACACAGAATGATGATTTGATTTTCGATTTTTTTAAACCTCTTTTCTTTATATTCTTCTATTTTGATCTGCATCAACTTTTATAATATTCTTTGATTTTTTTATTTAATAAAAACACTATTGTAAAGTATGGTGGTTATTTAAAAATTTAAACTTAAATTTTAATTAAATTTATACATTTTTTACTTAAATGATTTTATTTTTTTGTTGTACTTTTAAAATGTAACATTTATGTCATACATGAATGTATAAAAATATGATGGAATAATAATTTTTTTTTAAATAAACGATCTTATACAATAATCTGTTTTTAAATAAAATGATTCATATTAATTATTTTCTATATTGTAAAAATAATAGAATTGGTATAGATCCGACGAAGTGCAATTTGAATGAAACACGAGTGCCTATTTATTAATTATTTACCTACATTTTAATAAAGGATCCATTATCCTTAATATGTATTGGCCATTTTAGCATTAAATATTCTAAGAAAAATTTTATTATTCACAAAATAAAAATACTAAATATATATATATATGAATTCTCTACAACAATCTTTTAATTCTAATTACAAACTTTCTTCTCAGGTTGAAACGATATTCTGGACAAATAGACAAAACGAAAAAGAAATCAAGGAGATTCTCATTTATAATTAAAGATTATCAGTCTACAACCAACGAGCGATGATAAGAACAAACATTCCTCTGCTCAAATATTGACAAAAAATAATCTAAAAATAAAAATTTGTGTTTTTATTCAAATTCCATTTCATCGGATCCGTACCAACTTCTTTATTTTTATAATAATTGTATTCCAAAAGATTAAATAAATTATCTAAGATTTTTTTAATAAAAATTCTTAAACATTAATTAATGGAAAATTAACTAGATTTATGTAGTTACAACTAAATGCTTCGGATATCTTATGATAGAAATAAATTTCAAAACTATTTACTGTTATGATTTTTAAGAAGTTAATTTTATATTTTGTTATTACGTACAGATTTTTTATATGATAAAAATTTTTCTTTGAAAGTATGTTTTTAATCGGTAAATTTGAATAAAAAAATGACGAAAATCATAGATAATAAAAATATAAA
Source organism: Eupristina koningsbergeri (assembly GCA_018907245.1). Classification (NCBI taxonomy): domain Eukaryota; kingdom Metazoa; phylum Arthropoda; class Insecta; order Hymenoptera; family Agaonidae; genus Eupristina; species Eupristina koningsbergeri. The sequence continues at coordinate 80,935 of JACCHV010003002.1, forward strand.
CTAACTTCGTAATAAAAGTCCCGTTTCTGTATGATTAAATATAATTATTAATGAAATTAATGAAATTCAAATATGCGTAACTCATTTATAATGAAGTGGTGAATAATCATATCATTATGAAAAAATAATTTTGGAGCTTTTTTAGAATGAAATTATTTCATCAGTCAATAAACCAATGTTTGATAGTCTTTATGAATAGAGAAAAATTTTAATAAAAAATTTAATTAATTCTAAACCTTTTATGTTCGTGCATTCACACATACATTTATTGAATTTCGTATATTCATTTAAATACAATTGCTTAGATTTTCAAAACTATTAGAAATTCTCAAGATTCTGCAGAATTTTATAATATTTCTAAAAATAAAATTTATTTTCTTTACAATAAGTGTATTTAAAAATTATTTAGTACTACTAAAATATAAGCATATAAATAATAAGCAAAAATGGATAACTTTTATTCAAAAAATAAAAACTTATTACAGAATTAAATCACATTTTATTGTATAAAATAATTCGAAAATATATGGGATGTTTAAATATTTTTATAATTGAAGAAAACACAATTTCATCTGTAGTCAATTAGATATTAAAATATAATAACATTTTAGCCGTAAAATTTTATATATGTAATCAGTTTAATGTAGTATGATCAATAATCGGATAATTTCAATCAATTGTCATTAGAAAAATGAAAATTTATATTTATTCATACGTTTTTATCAAAGTGCATAAATTTAATAAAAATAAATTATTTAGATAAACTATTTTTTATTTGATCAAGAATTTTCTGAAATGAAATTTATTGCTATTCTTTATTTTTAAATTCAGATTTTACATTATATATATTTTGTCTAGATTCTCATTGCGTTTCTTTCAATTTCACTTTTATAAAATCACAAATAATATAAAATAATAAATTTATCTATAAATTGAAGATCATAAAAGTCACAAAAATTAATTTATCAGCGCTTGATAAAAGCTAAGCTTGCAATTCACGTAAGAGAATGCTTATACTAAGAAGTCTTAGACACGAATTTTGACATTTGCCATATATTTATAACTTTTTATTACAATATAAAAATAAACTTAGATTTATTAACTTCCTTCGTGCGTATTAATTGTTATAGTTTTTTTTTTTTTTAAATTTATTTTAAAAACACAGGTTACTTCAATATTGCACAGTATTATGTACGATTATTTAATATTACTATTAATTATTTAATAATTTATTTTCATCAAGGGTTGAAATTAACATTTACTTTTAGATAAGGAATTATTATGTTCTAATGTTGAACTCTTGTTATCAAAATATAAAATTTTCAATAAATACCAGTTTAAATTCTAGTAATAATGAGAAATAAATATGTTCGGTTATACAGTACAGTTTGTATTAATGTTTAAATAACATTGTTAAGAACAACAATAAGCATTGGTTAATTTTTGGATAATGTTAGTAGTATTTAGTTTTTGGTAAACTTGTGCATATACTTATCACTACTTTAGCAGAAAGGATCAACGGATATAATATTTTTAATTTGTTTATATAATGAAGATACACGAAAACAAGGATCTGGCAAAAAGTAAAAGAGAAAAAATTTCGTATGTCCGTCAAATTGGGACTCTCAAAGACATCCAAAGTGCTTTTAAAATTCCTGAAAATTTGTTCTCCATCTTACAGCCTGTACAGACATCTGTCCGTGACTATTTAACAATCTGCAAACAATAAATAAAAAATCGGACGTGTAGGAGGGGTCGGGCAAAGTTAGAATTTCCCGAGTTCGGGAGTGAATCAATGTCTGACGTCACGATAACCCGCTAACAGCCTCAAACTTGAGAGCAGAAATAGGGCCGATAAGCTACGCGCTATTCCCACGGGAAAGCTTTACGTCAGAGAGAAAGAGGGAGTGGCGGGGGAGCGGGAGGGGCCGGAGGGGGAGGGAAAGAGAAAGAGGGAGAGAAATGGCAACGGCAGCGACGCAATTCTCCTCACCTCAATGTTCAAGGCAATGATACGCGTCACGCGAGCAATTCAGAGAAAGAGAGAAAGAACACGAGTGCGAGAGGGAGAGGGAGAGGGAGAGGGAGATGCACGAGCGCGATCGTCCCTAGATTCCCCCGAAGTGTGTCAATGGTGAACGTGAATCCCGGGGCAAGCATCGACCTCTTTTTACTCTCGTTTGCGGGTGTGTGGGTGCGTGCGTTTGGGCATAAATTAATTCGATGCGGAATTAATCAGTCGGGTGCATTTGGATTGCGTGAAAAAAGCCCGCAAAAAGTAATTTCGTAATTTCACGAACCCGCGGACGATTATTTATAAATGCAATTACCGTGTTCGCCTTCCCTACCTCTCCTCTCCCCCCCCCCGCCAACCCGCCAACCCACTACCGACGATGTACGTTGATCCAGTCTGTTGACGTCTGACATTGAATTTATTAAATTTCGAAAATCGTAATTTCTTTTTTATACTCCATTAAAAATACCTGCTAACGAATTAAATTGCATTTATATTGATCGGTATCGTTAAATTCTTAATGTCTTATTTAAAAATCGACATTGACTTTTCTACCTCGATAACTTTAAACATAACATAATTTTTAATAACTGTACTCCTAAACGTGTAAACAATTTTTTTTTTTTAAGATATTTATTTTGTATATTTTTGTTTTGTTCTTTAGTTTTTTTTTTTTTAAATGCTTACTTCAATTATTCTTTAATGCATTTATTTATAATTAAAATGAAATTTATTTTACATCAATTTGAAATAAATATTAGTCCTTTTTTATTGATTCTTTGATGGTTTTTCTATATTTTTTGGTCATTGATATATTATAAGAAGACATAAATTGATTCATGCTTAATGAAACAATTATTTATAGAATTTTTTCCAATTATGTCGTCAGTTCAAGATCTACTTGTTATTATGAATGTTGCATTTTAGGAAATAAAATACAACTTTAATTATTATAAAATATTTATAAATAAAACCTTCAATTTACGTATTTTAATTATGTTATATTGGAATTATAATAAATTTATAAATTATACGTAGAACGATAAAAAGATTTTTTTATTTTAATGAATTGTAATTACTAAGTCATAAGTATTTATTTTTACACGTTATAAAATTAAGAACAAATTCATTTAACTTTATAGGGTTGAGTTTTATAACAATGCAAACGATCAATTAAATATTTTTTAATACATCTACTTTTACGTAGTTCTATCTTTTATATAAACATTTTGAAACCAATAATAAAAATAAACTTATTTTTCATATGTTATTGCTTAATATGTGATGAAATTACTAAAAGTTATTAACAAATGACTACACAAATGTTTTTTTTAAAAAAAAACTAAAAACGTTTTTATAAAAGTAATTTTTTTATGATTACTTAAAATTATTCATAAATGTGTTAAAATTATATTTTTTCAAAAATTTACAATCTTAAAATGATTAATTTTACTGAAATATGAAAAAACATATTTTAAATATATTTATTTATTATCCTTTTGAAATTCTCAGAATCCAAATATTTTTTATGTAAATAAAATTATTTCTGCTGAACCTTACAATTTTTAGTCATACGTACCCAACATGAGACAATATGTCAACTTATTATTTTTAACAAATTTTTTTCTTTTATATTTATGAATTTAAACATTTAAATAAAATATTTAACAAAATATTCATTACTGAAAACTTAATATTATATATATTGTAAATATTTATATTATATATATTGTAAATTGAAATGATATCATAAAATTAAAAATATGTATATAATATTAATTCTTAAATGTAATTCTAAAATCTGATCTTATATAGTTTAAATTTTTAAATAATTTTTATAAAAGTCATAAAATGCTTACGTTACAATAAAATATTTGTTTTTAACAATATTATTCTTTTAATATTTGAATATTTGTTAGATTGGCAAATATAAGAAAAATATAAAATTATTTTAATGTTATACATATAATTAAATGACTAGATTAATATATATAAATAATATTATTTTAAATTTGAAAAATATTTTAACTGGTAATATTTCTGGTTATTTTTATAATTTTAAGGTAATTAAAAAATATTAGGTTCATGGTTCAATAAAAACAATTATAAAAACAACATCAATCATATAACAAAAATTTAATACTGGAGAATTATTGAAATTATTATCATTTCCAGTTCGATATAAAAATAAAATTCTTTTTAGCTGTAAAGTCTTTATACATTAAGCTTTATAAAACTATTTTATGCAATATGAGTTACATAATATTGTAGCAATTATAGTATACAATTAACACTTGTATAATGAATATCATATTAAAATATTATCAAAAAAAAACCTAATAGTGCATATTAATATGAAACCTAATTTATCGACTAAAATTTTAACATTACAAACAAAAATAATACTTTCAATACATTATTGTCTAGAAATATAATAAATTCAACGATTTGTTTCATTTTATATTATTTATTAGATTATAAATTTATTAATAAAATTAACTTTCCAATATAATTTTCAATAAATGAATGCCATGATATCATGTATTCAATTCAATTAGTGTAAAAAATATATTTCACTATCAAACATTAATAAAATAAAACTTTTGACACACTTAAAAAATAACTAATTATTTTACCGGAAAGTTGCTGCAATTGCCCATACCAATTCTTTTTAGATTTCAAGGATATGAATCGCGTCAATCGCAACCAAAATAAATGTTTTAAATAAAATTTGTAAGGAAATATAACAAACGAGCCAACCCACTTCGACTTATCTAGGTTCACAAAAAGATTTTTGTTGAACTACTGTAGTCCAGTAACTTATAAAATCAAATAAATTCTTTATGTTTTACAATAAACTCTCAACAAAAATACTTTATAAATTAAGTTCTAAAAATAAAAAAAATTTAATATATCGTTATAAAGGACGTTCCCTAATAAATATTGAAATGAATTCATAATTAATTACTACTCATTTTATATTTAATGGTCTTTTTCCAACTCTAAAATTTATTAACCAAGTTCAAAACCTTCATCAATTTAGCCAATTTTCGTTCTATATTATTTTTCATTGTTTACAAATAAAAAGCTTAAAAAGTATATTCTTTACTCTAAGCAACTTACAAGAGTTTAATTTTTTTTTTTTTTGTAACAAATTTTTTTCTCTCAAATTAAATTAAAATTTTTTTTGTTATTTATATATATAAATATAAAGCTTTATTATTGTTCAAAAAACAATAAAAATCATACCAGAACCCGAAAAAATATTTGATTTTAAAAATAATAATTTTTAATCATTTTAAGTTTATAAAATGAATTTACGTAAATAAAAACAAATTAAATGAAAATTAACGCGCACGAAAACAATAGTACATCTTCCTTAGAGAAATTACTTGATTTTATTATTATTTATTCAAATATATATGAAGCATTTTAATCTACATTTAAAAATTTATTTCACTATTTGTATTGAATGAATTTTTTTAAGACTTTCGTATTCCAAATCAAGTTAACCAAAAACTCTTTATTTATATTTTAATAATATGAAAAAAACAGTAATTTCATTTCCAGTATTTTAATTGAAAGGATTTTTAATTTGATTTTATGTGTTAATTTTTCTTTACATCCATTTTCTATCCGTTTATTTTATTTTATTATATAACTTGGTTTAAAAGTATATAAATTTAACTCTAAAGTTTAAAATATTCAAAAATTAATTTAATTTTTAAGCATTGCAGTAGATAGGTAAATTAATTATAAATGTAAATAGGACGAATATCATTGGTTTCTTTTTTATTTTGAATTTAATATATCAAGAAATTACAATTATTTTTTATTAGAATTTATCTACGTTGTAAATTTATAAAATTTTCTATATTTAAAAAAAAGTTAGAATCAATTCCATTTTTTAAATTGATATTTTTAATAATATATTCCAAAAATTACTATTTCATTTAACAAATATCCCTTGAATTAATGTTATACTAAAAAAATCTAGAAAAATAGAAAAACAATATCAATGACAATTGTGAATTAATAAAATATCATTTTTTTTGTATTAATACCACAACAATAGATAGTATTATAGTTGGTTGTAATTAAGTATATTATAAATAAAACTGAAAACAACATAAAATCGCATATGTTTTTAATAAATAATAAAAATACAATAAAAATCTATAACTATACTGAATAAAGTTTTGATTATGTTTCTCCATTATTGGCAAACAGCCACTTCACCTATAAAAATCAAGTATCCAAGGGTCGATACAATATTTTGATTTATATGAGACGATGATCATCCAGAGGACGATCTCGAATTTACATAAATTCTCTTGATTGTCTACAGTACTATCAAAACCCAAAACAACATAGAATTAATGTTAAAGATGATACTTTTTTCCAAGAAGTTGAAATTATGAATTGTTGCAGATTAAAATTTAATCTCAAAATCACATAATCAATCTTTAAAAAAAGTTATATTGAAAGTATATTAGAAAAAGTATATTACGAAAAGTTATATTACAAGTTTTCAAAATCAAATGTATAACTTTTAATAGTAAAAATGTATATTGATTAATTCATCATTGTTGAAGACTTATTTTAAATAAACTTATATTAAAAATGTTATTTTTTATTTTTATTAAGATACACTTATTTAATTAATTAATGTATAATTTTAAATCATTAAAACAATATAAAGTAAAAATTATTTTTAAACCTTTAAAAAAACTTTGAGTATTCATATTTATATAAATAATATATAATTTTCTTCATAATTATTAATAATATTCTATGAATTTTTTGTACAAATTTTTATACAGTTTAAAATTATTGGTTAACCCAATAAGTAAGAGTTTTAAAATAATAACAACATATTTCAAGAGCTTTAATAATATATACCAGTGTGTGATGATAAAAAGAAAACTATATTCCATTTATATCAATCATGGAAAAACTGTAATATTTATTACAAATAAAATTACTAAAATCTACTACTATCTATTATTGAGGAGCACCAATTTAATATAACTAGTAGTAAGGAAGTAAAATGCTCAGACGAAAAATATTCAAGTAATTTCGACATAATAGAAAAGAAAAAAAGTTAAAAACTTCTAGAATAAAGAGAAAAAAAATAAATAAAAAAAAAATTAAATGTTAATATTCAACAATTTAATTATAATTAAAAAGGCAGAATAAAAATTAAAAAGAACTAAAGTAGAAATAAAATTTCAAAAGCAATGAAAAGACCTCGAGAGAGCTATGATAACATTTACCAACTAGAAAAAAGAAGAACTTCATACTGTTGTTGTCTAATAACGAGTGGCGCTAATTAATCTATTGACAAAACAAAGAGGCAAAAGATTTTTTTTGTTAAAAGAGAGCAGAAACTTGAAAAAACACCACCTCTATTCATGAAATGGGAAGTAGTTTGAAATTCATCACCTACACCGAGTGTCTGCTGACAAAAATCCCCGATGTTAATTAGGCATCAACACGGAAGTTTCAATCTTAAATATCTTAAAGAGAGAAGACGGTTAAACATTCGAAATATAGAAACAAGACATTAAAATAAGAGAAAACAAGCGTGAATAGTAATTTAAAGAGTAAAAGAGTAATTGGCTTGCATTTATTTCAAATCCACTCAAAGAATGAAAAGACTTGAAATAGAAGCTTTAATTAGGCAATTCGAAATAAGAAAAGCGCTAAAATGAAACAGTGGAAGCGAGATTTCTATCCAACATCGAATAGCACTAATTATCTTAAATAATGTAATTTGGTAAGTAACGTGAAAATAACAAATCCGTCAAAAGAAAGGCGAGAAAATACGCTCTGCTGATTATCTCGCTTCAAAAATTGATTAAGCATTATAAAATTAAAAAGCGGTATATGAAATACGTGACAATTGTTAAATATGTGATAAAAACAGATTTTAAATGAGATGAAAATATAATTACAATTTAAATATTACATCTGCTTAGTAGAATACATAATCATCCATATGAAAATCAGATTAATTACTTTTCCACAATATATGGGGATGTACACACATAAAAATTAATCAAAATTATAGATATAATATTAGTTAAAATGCTACTAGATAATTATAAGGAGTTAAGTCTTTACAGGAAATAATTCAATTATGTGTCAGGAAATACTGACCCAACATAAGCTATATCCATAAATAATTACTCGATATTATCAGGCAATTATCAATCCTCATTAATCCTGTTATAATAATGAATAAATTATTGATTCGGAAATACATGAATAGCTATGTAATTAGAACCAGAATTATAATTTTATTAATTGAATATCAATATTAGTATTGAGATGAAAATATTAAATTTAAATTCTATGCTTAAAAATTGTCAATATAAATTTAAAAAGCTAATATTTTATGCCATTATTATTATGATTATTTAATAATTATATTAAAATATTTGAACCTAAAATTAACAGATTAACTATAAAAAAAGAATTTTTAATATAATTTAAAATTTATAAATGAATATATGTATTTTATCTACATCAATTTTATTGAATTATATAATTTGTACTCTATTATAAAATCTAGCAATTCATAATGTAATTAAATATTTATATCTAATATTAAATCAAATAAATTGAAAATATTATACTATTAAGTTACAAAAACAATTTTTTTTTTTTAAATGATAAAAGTATTATAAAATTATTTTGAATATGAAGGAATTTTAAGAATTAAATTCTATAAATGAAAATTATTTTCCTTAGTAGGAAAACAAAGAATTCTTTAAATTCTTAGAAAATAATGATAAAAAGTGACTGACATATTTTGGTTCCGCATATTTTTTCATTAACTTCTATATAAATGAAAATTCTTGTATATGAATGGTGCTGTATATGAAATTCTTCGAATCATACTTTTAGGTACTAGGCCATAAAAAAAATAATGATTTTAGATAGATCAATGCCTGTCATGACTTCAGAAAAGAAATTTAAAAAAAATATTACATTATGAGTGTTGTACTTACAGAAATTTTTTTAATAATAATTTATTTCAAATATTCAAGAAAATTATATTTCCAAATACATCATTACATGGAAAAACTTTTTATAATTGTCTATTTAAATTCATACTCCATTGACTACATTGAACCATTGACACTTACAAGCTTGTAGGAATGATTTTAATAAAAAAATTTAATAATATTTTTTCAACATAATAAATGACAAAATTGAATAAAAACTTAATAATATTTGGAATAATTACTTTAAGATGTAAACACTAATTCAATATTAATTTAATAATATCATCAAAAACAGTCTAGTCAATATTCTTTAAATTTTTTTTATACACAAAAATAATTTTATTCTTTAAATTGTATTTCTAAATAAATAAATAATTTTATTTTAATTATTAAATATTCGAAAAATTCAAAATACAGCTAAAAACTAAAAATATTTAAATAATAACTATATTTTTCTATTATTTGATAGTGAATATAAAAAAAAATTCAAAAAATTTGAAATGATAAATTATAATTACTTAAACAGAATTGAACTAATAAAAAATAATAAATGGGTATATGATAAGGGAAACTTAGAAAGTAAAAATAGCAATAACTTAAAATTATAATAAATATTTTAAAACAAGATGATCATTAAAATGATATTTTTAGAATAATTGAAAAATAAACTATTCTTTGAAATAATATTTAGGGGGAAACAAAAAACAAGGAAAATCGAAATTAGTAATCTAAATACACATGTAAATCATTAATTAATATTATATAAATGTGGTAGTAAAGTCATTAAAACTATACAATGTATTTATAAAATTATATAAATTGTATGATTCCAATGGAAAAGAATTTAAATAGATTTAAAAAGTTATTTTAGGAAAATTAAACAATTTATAAAATACAGTATATTGTAATATTTATAGTAAAAATGCCATACGTATCAAAATTGTTATTATTCCCTAAAATTTAAGCGTCATTATTGTTTCATAATATGTAGTAGTAAAGTTAGTGAATGTATAAAAACTCCTAGAATAGGGAAAGAATCATTATAGTTTTACTATTTAAAATAAACAACATAACAGTTTTGATGCAAAAGAAACTTGTTATTAAATTAAACCATTAGTCATAATTTTTTTAATAGCTATTTAGATAATAATATTAATAACAGTAATAATAAATATGATTATTATGCATACTTTAAGTTGAAAGTGTAAAATATATTTAAAATTTATTTTTTTTTTTAAATCACTTTCTAGCTATTAAATCTTAAATATATATTAAAAATTTGTAAAATTGTATTAATATTTTACTAATTTTTAATGTGAAATGATCATTAGCATCAACACGTGAAAAATATTAATATCTTTGTAACATTTTGCTAATTTTGGTATATAAATAATATATAAAAAAAAAAATGTTTTCAAAGTTACTTAAATTTATCTTGACCAAATTAAGAAGCAATTAAAAATTATTAAAAATTATTTGACTTTAAACAGCTTAAGAATTTTAATTCAATACTAAATAAATTTATTAGTTAGGTATATAACTGCAAATAATTAATAATTTCTGTCATCGCATCCTAATTTTCTGATATGAAAACTTACTTCGGCTCATAATATGCATGTTTTTATCTTAATTTAAATTCTAATTCTCATTTATTTTATCTCATTTTTTTTATGTACTTTGTTGTAATAAGTATATAAATTTATATGCTATGCACAATTTTAAAGTTTGTGCAGAAAAGTTTTGTGCATGTATATAATCGTGCGCATGCGTTTATGTAATTCTGTTTTCTCATTGATTTTTGGTTGTCAAATATTTTCTTGTTTTTCCATTAATGAATATTTTATTTATTATACCGCAATCACATTAGAAGCTTCCTTTCAGAATAATTAAGTTATTTATGCGCCTCATTTTAATATTTTTAATAGTTTTTCGAATCCTATTCACTGAATTTATAACACTTCGTATTTTAATAATCCGTTATTTATTACGAAATGTCATTAGTATGTTTTAAAGAAATTATTGTTGTAGCTTATTAATATATTTTATTTGTTATTCAATTTCGTTGACAATGTAAATGTATTTCCTTCACTAATTTTAAAAATATTAGAGCTTTTATTAAAATTCTCTAAAGTAATCATTTTCTATTATTTACCTATTTGATTTCTAAATATTTAGATTTCATTTGACTTATCTCTCTTAAAATGTTTAATGATGTTTTGCTATACCAATATTGATTTCACCTATAAAACTAAAACATTTCAAATAATAAAATATTTTTTTTTGCTTTCCACTATTTTATATTTATAAATTATTGCAATTATGAATTTCCTTTTATCTTATAATATTTAAATAACCACATTATATATAACCTGCTTTTATACATTCTGGTCACGAATTTTCTAATTAGCTCTCATACTTAACTTCAACACTTATGAAATTTTGTTAAACTTGATATTTTGCGTGACATATTCGTCCATCAAGCTTTTGTTACCTCAAATTTACTTTTTCATTTGCTGAAACTTTCCTTATTACTGTTTGTTTTACTAATGAGTCAATAATAATATTTTCTATCAAACCTTAAATCCACTCATGTAAAATATTATTATAAATTTTATAACCATTCTACTATTATTCTTTAAGTTATTATATTACTTAATACTAATTTTATACATATTTTTAATAAAAAGATCTAAATGACTTTAGCTAGAATTGTTTTCTTTTATTAGAATTTGTAAGTTTATACAAAATATCTTTGTTTGTCAGAACAAAATTTCCTGGTACTGGATTAACACGCATTGTGAATTTAGAATTCATCAGTTCCATGAAAATTCTTTCTTTATTTAAAAAAAACATATTTTTAATACAATAATAAATACTATTTATTAAAACAACACTAATATTGATAAAAGGCTTAAATAGTTTAACATTCTTCAAAAACATGTAGCATAATTGTAATTTGCCTTAAACTTTAAAAATACAATCAAAAACAATTGAAAGCAGTCACCCACGAATATCAGAGACATGGTGAAAGCTGCCATCGCTGCCCTGGAGGAGAATGAAGGATCGTCCCTTCAAGAGATCAAGAAGTACATCGCCTCGACGTACAAATTCGACGTAGAGAAGAACTGTACCTTCATATTGAAGTACTTGAAAGCCGCGGTCACGGGGAAGACCATCGTCGAGACCAAGGGATCTGGAGCATCCAGTCGCTTCAAGCTCGCCCCCAAAAGTGAAGAAGGCAGCAGCACCTAAAAAAGCAGCTACTGGACAGAAAAAGGTAACCTCGGCCAGGAAGCCCGCCGCCCAGAAAGCAGCCGCAGTTAAAAAAAAAAAAAAAAAAAAAAAAAATGCAATGAATCTAAAGTATACATAAAATCTGTTTAGAAAATTATTATAAATATAAAATATGTAAACAATATTTCAAATTTATTTTCTCACGTTTTATATGATTTTATGAATAGAATATTCTTGTTTGGCTTAATTAGGTTGTAATACATTATATAAATCTCTTCAAATAGGAAATAAAATAATAAAAAAAATAATAAAATGGAAAGTATAAATACTCACGAATGTGATATTAGAAAAATCCATTAAAAAACACATTTCTCATATAAATTTCGATGATCTGTAAAGGCTTAAATGTATGATATTTATTTATAGTCAAGGCGAAAATCACTCTTTCGCAGATTTACGTAACCTTAAACTTGATATATGAGAAGTTAGTGCCAAGTATTCAAGGTCAATTTTATAGAGAAAAAGGAGTCCCACGTAAACAAACAATTTCGTTTCCGTAATCATTTGGGGATTTTGGAGTAAATTTACCCAAGAGAATTTAGTGATTTCCACCTGTTCATGGTGTCAATTAATTTGTATCTAAATTGTTTGTCCAGGTGATTTTATTAGGTTTTCATGTTTTTTAAAAATATAAATAAGGTTATTCAACTATTGATTATGACTATATTTTTTGATTTACAAAATGAACTAAATATACATTATAAATTTATGGTTTTCAGTATACTATAATGAAAGATGATGAAAAAATCTACTGAATTTCATTCATTCAATTTTTGGAAACTATTTCCTGGAAATTCTGTTATAATCTTATGATCTCTTAATCATATTCATTTGTAAAAATTGATATCTTAATAGTATATATTTTTAGTCTTCTTCGAATGTACAAATTAGCAGTAGACATAATAAGTTTTAGTGTGAATTTCTTGGGTATTAAAACAATAATTTATCATATACTTATCACAGATTTAAAATGATGCTCAAAGTTATATGCAAATGTAAACAGTAGTTTTTTTCAATTTATTTTCATTTTATTAAAAATTTATAGCATTTTAATAGTTACATATCAATGTTGTATAAATTTAAAATCATTAATTTTTTTTTTTTTTAGTTATCAACTATAATTTTTATTTATGGTGTTTTCTTAAATTAAAAATAATTTATTAGAATGTATTCATTTATACTCTGGTGAATTTACTATTATTTTTGAAAAGATGAAAAATTCTGTTTCAAATCCTAATGAAAATCTGATTCTTTAAATTTTCAATTTTTAAAAATTTTAAATAATCTACATTGGCTTTTAGTAAATATTCATTTTATTATTTAGTTGTTTTAAATATATATTATTTAATATTTGCATTATATACAATTTTATTATATAATTATGTTATATGAAATAGCAGCAAAGAAATATATAAGAAAAAAAATTACTTTTTTACAATTAATTGTAATTTATACAGTTATAAAAATTAAAGCAAGAACAAGTTCAAAATTATTAATAGATGAATAAATTGGTAAAATATACTTACATTAATAATTATATAATAACTAATTGTAAGTTAAAACTTAATTTTTCTTTTAAAATTTTTTAAAACTAAAAACTATTTATTTAATAAATTTAAATAGGATAATATTAAAAAATAATAGTATTCTTAAGAAAATAAAATAATTTTTTTGATGAATTACACATTAATATAAATTACTATGACAATATTTACTAACTAAATTATAGGTTTACATTACTAAAGCTATTAATAAAATATGTTTTTCATGTTTATTATAGATATTGTCAAAAGCCTAAGAATCAAATACTGTTTATGAAGAAGAAATTTCGTGAGTTAAATTTTATTTTTATAATTTATGATTTCAAAATGCATTTTATTTTAATTCTTGAAATATTAATTTCCTATACTTAAATTTCTTTTTATCAAATCTAATGATATATTATTTCAATATGTCTCTATTCCAGGCAGGATTTGCTTAACATACATGTATGTCCATCCAATAAAAATAATGTAAATATAAAATACCAACAATGTTTTTATGTTTTTGTAAATTAAATAATATTTTCTTTAAAAGTTTTTCTATTTCCTTTAAGAAACGGAGTAATGTTCTGACAAGAAATATTAAGATGTACTCGTTGACGCCTTTCAAGAATTAGTTTAATGTACAAAAATAAGGATTTCGTGTCTTCGCCGACTTTTTCCACTGATTTTATAACTGTGTAAAAAAAAGATGCAACAGATGTTATTGAGGATTAACGAATTATTCTTCTAATTTTAAAGACACTTATTCAGTGATAATTGGAAATTCTATGATTAAAAAAAATTAAAAGTTACTATGAAAATATATTTATTTTTTATTGTATAAAGCTATGTAGAATATAATTTAAAGCATTACAAACTAAAAATGAATAATTTAAAATCTTGTAAATGAAACTGTGACACTGGTTTTCATGGATTTATGTTTGCACATCATTATAAAATCACAATTCAAAGATAGAATGGTATTTTACGATCATCAAAACATATTAAATATTTATTAATAACGGTTTCAGCTTTACACAAGTACACATATTTCTCATTTAACAAATGTTTCATATCATATACTATACTGAAATTTATTTAAAATTTTACATATTAAACGCATTAGCGAATATGTAGAACAACATATTGCAATTAACATGATAAATGCATGTGATATTGTGAAGATTACGGAATTGATCCAATACGCTTTGTATATCAATGTATTATAGTGCTTTCATAAAAAGTACATATTCATTTAACGACATGCAAAACAAAAATAAAATTAAGAGAGTATTTCAGTAAGAAGGCAGAATATTAAATATGACATACTAATTTGTAATTCTTTTATCATGAATTTATCTACATTTATCTAATTCTGTATTTTATCATTTGATAATTTGTAAATGATTTTATGGTTAATATTTATTAATTAAAAATATTATTTTATTAATTTTAAATGATTATAAAATTATATTTTGTTGGCCTTTTGTTTCTACACATACAATTATCACGACTAAATACTACTTTAATTATATATAAATTTAAGTTATAACTTTATTAATATATGTGATTTTAATATTACGTTTCTATTCATTTTTTATACTTTTTCTGAATTTTTTTAATATTTTTTCGAACAACTACAATTTCATTATATTTCTTTGTATATTTAATCAATCACTGAGACAACTATTGCCAATATTATATAATGTCCGCATTATTACTAAATTACATTTTGTATTCTTTTGTTTACTTTAAAATATGTTTTAATCTATTTAATGTTTTCTGCAAATATTATTTTCTTATAGTAATTTCTTATAATAATCAGTCACTATATGTTATAAATATACCAAAACAAACAAATGAATTTTGTAAGGATGCTCGTTTTATTTGTTTAATATTTACTAATACATAAGTTTTTTATTAAATTTAATTTTTATATTTCGGTGTTTACTAAAATTATAGTTTTCATGATAATTTAAAAAATTTTTTGATTTTCAAGAAATTATCTTTAATTAAAAATGTTTATGTATGATATGTATGCATTTTCATTTTTAATTAAATTTAATTCACTAATTTTTATGAAATTCTATTCAAATTCATTTATAAATTAAATATACTACATATTAGTTTGACTTATCTTTAATATGTATATTGTATTAATTAACCAGTGATAATCTTATTTAAAGAAGTAATTAAATTACTAAGTATAAAGTATAAATAACTCTAAATGAGGTTTTACTACTTAAGGTGCGAGTTTTGACATTTCAAAAACATTGAAATTATATCAGTACAGGTTTTAATAATATCCATTATAATGTTTTTTATCTTTGATGAATTCTAAAATAGTTTATTCAAATTTCAAAATTAAGTTACTTTTGTTAAAAGATATTATTAATGTAAAGTCATCTTCAATTTCAATTTTACTTTTCTTTCTATTTTTGTCAAGCAATTCTTTCTATTAATTTTAATTGCGTCAACAAGCAAGCGCTCAAAAGATGAAAGAAAAATCTTTTTTATGATTATAAAATAACTAAGTTTATTCTGTTCACCTTGTTAAAATAATATCTTAGAAAATACTCTCTAATAAGCCATTAAAGACCACTCTATTTTTATTTCTTGTTAGATTTAAGATTGCTCTTTTCATTTTTTTTATTCAATCTAAATCTAAGTATATATATACAGCTGTTCACTTTTTCCAAATTATCCAGAGACAATAAAAATACCTATTTTTTATTCATGTCATGCTAAAATAAATATAAAACCACTTATTAATTTATATTTAGTTTCCATTAAAAATCAAATTACTATAATTGTATAAATTTTTAACTTCTACTTTATGTGTATTGATGTTGAACCATACAATCCCTATTTAACATTATATAAAAAATACGTAAAAAAAAAACAAAAATAATATATATTATAATTATTATAATAACTATCAATAATATATATGTAAAAGAGCAAGGAATAAATATTTATATTTAAGAAGAAAATAAAGTTGAATCTTTTTTTTTACAATATATATAAATATTTATTCAGCAAATAATAAAGTATTATTATACTCTCATTATCCTGAAAACCGATACGTAAATCCGATCGAACCTTTCAAAAGGATAAAAAGTAAGTAAAGTCAAGAGGATAACATTTTTTTGTATTTTCCTTTTTCTCAGGGTTTCTTTTGGAAGATAACGTCACAATTGTCATAGCAACTCCCTCGATATTTGCTTGTTAATTTAAAAAAGATGTAGGCGTCTGAAATATTATCATAATCCTAATACTACAATATCTCGGTTTTAAACATGTACATGAAATATAAGACGAAACATATACACGTATTTAAATTATTTATGTATTATTGGCTTATTAATAAGTTAATCTTGCACCGACACGATAACTACATTTTTTCCACATCAATCTCATTGCACATGTACATAGTAAAAATATTACAAAAAGTTATTAAACTGATAAAAATAGATAAAGAAGAATAATAATTAAATAATTTTATCAATAAGTATATAAACATAGTTTTGATAAAACTGTAGTATTTATATTGTGCTTAATTCTTATTAAATTTTACCTACTTAAAATAATATTTACTATTTACTTTTAATTTATATTTTCAAAATATAATACATAAAGATAATAGTATTTTAATGATTGCTTCTTTTATAATTTACAATAAACAAGAATAATAAAAAATTGACCTAATTTTTTAACCAATATTATAATTATATATAATTAACTATTAGATTCATTCATTTAGAGTTATATAGTAACTTATAAAAATAAAACGCTTAGCAAAACTTTGGAATTCATGATAAAAATAATACAATATATAAAATCAATTTGTACATGCTTATACAAGTATAAAGTTCAAATAACGTAAAGCATAGAGATACGTTTATACAAATTTTTAATTGGTTCGAAAGTATTGTACTTACATCTTTATCATGTTTATTTACTAGATTGCTTTACATACTAATTCATAATTAAAGTTACCATCTTTGCATAAATAAATTTATTTATAAATTAAATTACCGTCTAAAACTAATGATATTTATAAAAATTTAATATTCTTATAAAATCGAACACAAATTCACAAAGTAATATATTTTGTTCAAGACATTATAAGTTATAAGACATACCCCAAGGTTCTATAGCTTTTGAAAATGAATTTTTTTTTCAACTTGCATAGAGCGATTATGTTTATCGGAAAATGCATTAGATAAGTGATAGAGAAAACTGTTGCCATGATAGAAAAAATGAAAGATTGAGGGGTCGCACGCAACCTTACTTGACTACGTCATCGCTGACGTAGATTCATTTATAAATCCTTTATAAATCAGCTCATAATTTTTACACAATCGAAAAGGGCTTGGGAGTAATGAAGACAATCTTTGGAAGATGACACAACAGCAATGATACTTAAGCCACGATAAAATCACTGCGCAAGGGTAATCAATGAGACTTTTTTTCTTTATGGCTTGTACAAACTCTTTGGAAAATCGGATTATATGTCACGAAACCTCATCGTTCAGAAAAAGAATATAAGTTTGATTTTTCTCTCACCCTATACTTTTCCTATTCTCTTTATTCTTATCAGGACTGCTACTTCCATTAATTTGGACTACTCCATCATATTATATATTAGCTGTATTCATACAGAAGTTGTTTCAATTTGTTCTGGAAATATACATATTTATTCAAAATTTTTGCAATAATTCGTTATACATTTGCTGTTGTTAAATATTATTATATTTTTTATATAGAAATTTAGATTGAATTACCAAAATCAAGCAATAATGCAATAACAATGAAAAATTCAAATTCAAGTCAACTCTAGGTTCGTACATTTTTCCATATATTTTATTGTTGCTTGCGTAATATTTTTAATAAATTAATGATCTGAGAACTATTTAACAAATAAATTTACAGAATTAATCAAAAATTTTAAACCAAATTATGACTTGAATTAATATTCTACATAAAAGCAGCTTAAGATCATCATGGAAAAAAGGTATGGTTAATTAACTGAAAATGAATCCATGAATAAAATAAATCAAGAGGAATTCCATAGTTGGAAAAAAGTTTGCATGTGTGTGAAATCGCCCAAGGCTATGCATTGCATATCAGAGAGCCGATTATAAGATTACCTGACCTGCGTTCAATTATCTGCTAAACACGAAGCGTTAAAGCCGATGAACATGTGTGAACCTGATAAATATGTAAAGTACCCGTTGATTAAGTGGTTGACCGGGTCATGCATTAATAAGTAGGTTTGTAAAAAACTGAAACATGATTAAAAAAATATATATATATAAATTGCAACATTACAATAAAATAAAAGTCGTAATCCAGTAAAATTGATTTTAACCGATGATACGCAATTGACTTATTTTCAAGGCAATCTATGTAAATGATACCTATCAACATTACTAGGCAGATAAATATTGATTACTAATATTTCAATTTGCCTTTGAATTAAATTACAAGACTCAAATTTTATATCAATATTTTTTAGTTGTAAGCATCGTTTACTGTTTTCATCAGACACTTAGTTATTAATTCATACAATAAATTAGCTATTTATAAATAATTCTCAGTGATCTATAAAAAATATGTTATATTCACAACAAGTTATTATTATTTATAATTAAGTACTTGTCCCATTTTTAAAAAATTATAACTACAAGTTCTTATTATAATATATTATTATTAATATAACTAACTGTATTAAAAAAAATAAACAAATTCTTCTACTGTAAAACCGGAGTACTATACATATCAACATTTAATAATAATTTACTTACCTGCTTTCTATATCTACAAGTTTAGTTGATAAATATACATTAATTTTCTAAAAAATTAATGGAATATTAATAATATAATTTTACAATGCTAATTAATAATACTTGATTTATTATATTATAATTTCATGTTCAATGAAAACATTCAAATTAAAAATATGCCATATTCAGATTTTTTTATACTGTATTATTATTTTTTATTATAAATGCTTCTCGTTTAAATTCAATTAGTATTAAAAATCTATTACAAAATAATATTTAAAAATAAAAAAAATGATTGATAATTATAATTCAAATTATGTTTGCTAATTTATAACTTTGTTTAAAAACAAATTTTCTTTACATTATTATAAATGTGTATGGGAACATTGAGATTGAACAGCTTTTTCCCTTTAATTATCAATATTGATAAGCACAGAAATTTTAATGCTTATTACATTTATCCATATAACAGTCACTGTATTCAATTTCAGAAATGCTATTAAATTGCATAATTTATTACTGTGAAATTATTAAAAATTAAATAATAACTACAAGGTAAAAATTCATCTAACAATGAGTACTTTAGTTGTTTATTATTTACATTATATAATACTGATTTAACTTATATACATATTTTTTATAATAATTTTATTCTATACACTATTCAGAAATAATTTAATATTTCATTTTTTTTATAACATACTTTATTGAATCAAATTAATATATCCACTAATATATTCAGAACAAATGGCAACATAATATATTTAAAATTTCAATTAAAGTAAATGTATAATTATATTTATAAAAATACATAAAAACACAACTATTTGAAGTCACCTATAAAAAAATTTATTGGTTTTAAAGATTAAATAATGTCTAATAAAATACTTACAAATTAAATTATATTATTTGAAATATGTAAAAGCTTAATCAAGATTTCCAATTTCTATAGTCATTTATAAAAATAAATTAATTAAATATAAAAATATTTATATTATTTATCAAAGGAAAATAGTTATATAGTAACAATCATTTCAAATGTTTACAAAAATATTTATTAAACTTTTATATACAAATCAGTCATGTGAATAAAATATTTGTTGGTAAATACTTATGCAAATGAAATGATGATAAATAGATGTACAAAAATATATTATATACATTCTTTCAATAAAATTAATATTGTGAATTCGATAACTAAAGTAGAATGATTTAACTTATATGCAAACAATAAATAAAATAATTAATGAATATAATAACTAAAACAAATTATAGCATTTAAAATTCTATTATAATCAATATTTTTTTCATTATAAATTTCATTTTTTAAAATAAAATATAATATTGGCAACACATTATAATTAATATTAAGAAGTTATTTTTTCCCTATTCTATTATATCTCTATAAAAATATGATTGAAATTATACAAATTTTTTTCAATGATCAATCCTTTTGTTTTTGTTATAACATAAATAAATTCTATGTGAATAGTCTTTTCGTATAAACAGTATTTTAAAAATGTATATAAAAGTGATCATGAATAAAATAAAATTAAACCTAACTAAGTCATATGTACAACTTATATTTATAAATAAACATATATATATAAATATAAATATATATATATATATATATAATTAATACAATTGTTTTACTGAATATATATATTCAGCAAATTGTCCATAATAATCTTCATTATTAATGTCATGGAGAAAATAAAATAATTGTATTAATTATTTTGCCAGATTTTAGAATTATTATATATCTTTTCACAATTAAATTTTAACCAAAGTATTTCAAATTCACGATTAAAAGCTTTAACAAGATCAGTATGATTTGTTACGAAAACATTTTCACAGTTACCGAAAAAGGCTTGTAGTGTCCAATTAGCACTACCTGAGATTAAAAGTTCTTTGTCAATAATTGCAAACTTATGATGCATGAGATACTCACACTTTTTAGTTCTTATTTGAATACCTGAAATAAATTATTATATATAATTTTTATATAAAATTAGAAAATTAATAAATAACTTACGACTACATAAGTATTATAGAATATGAATAAAATCCAATGATTTAGCTTATAAATAAAATTATGATAAATTATGATTAAAGATATTCCATAAATTTAAATTATTATTTTAAACATTTTAAATTAATATTTAATTTAACATATTGAATGTTAAATATACAAAAAGAAAATAGATAAATTTGTTATATATTAAAAATTATTTGAATTTATTTTACTTTAATATTTAATATTGTTGAACAGGATTTCTCGACATATATTTACTAATGTAGTATTATAAATATACAAAATAGATAAACCTGCTTTTCTCAGTGTTAAAATTTGAGTAGCATCATTCTCTTGAGATTCGTTATCTGTAATAACTCTTATAATTACATTTTTCCTTTGCAACTTTATTATTTCTTTGACTAAAATAGGAAAAGTGAAAAAGTACACACAAACATCCAATGTTCTTCTTGCAGATGCTAAGTACGATGTGATTTTTCTAAAGAAATAGGAAAACTATAATAGAATAATTTTATTAAATAATGATAAATGTTTTTTATGTACATACTGCATAGAAAAGATGGGACAATTTGGTGACACACAAGGAATATATGAATTCAAATGTGTTCTACAAGCTGCAGAATTCTCAGAAAAGAAAAAAACTTCAGTTACAGCTTTTAATTTTTTTGTATTAATTTTTCTTCGGTACTGTCTATACTTTTTATATGAATGCCATATAAGCTCTGTTGTACATACTAATGCTACTGCAGAAACGAAAATTCGTCCAGATAAGTTTAGCCAATGTGAAAGTGCCATCTGCAAATCATTTGTTACAAATTTAATAAAATATATAAATATATTTATTATTTATAATATATTTATAAACAGTTTTTAACGTTGTACCATCAATTCATATAAAAGTCTTTATAAAATAATTCAATGTAATCGACTGTTTTATACATTAATATACATATATTCTAAATTAATTTTTGTTATCTAAATTCAAAAATTGGTACTTCTTATTTTAACGTTAATTGTTAGTATAAAAATAATATATAAACTTTTATTTTACCTTATTTCGGGCAGTTTCTGATTAAACTGGAAATACAGAGTTAAATTAGTCAGGAATGTTATTAAATATTTTGTTAGCTTGATAAAAGCTTAAAAATGTGGTTTAACTTATAACCTTATTTAATTCCTGACCATATTTAAGACAGGACTTAATGTAAGTCCAGACAAAGAAACGCAAAGATTGGCGGTAAACGTTTACGATTACGTGTAAAATATGTACAAAAAAAATGTGGTGAAGCCGCCAAAACAGACGATAAACCAAGTCATATTTACTGACAGTAATAATAAAAATAGTCCGTCAGCTTTTGTTTTGGACAAACAATGTCTCCTATCATTCCTGTGCAATAGTGACTCCATTGACAAGTCTTGACAGGATTACCTTGCGAAACCACATTATCCTGGGTATTTCGTCACTATCGTACCGGAGACACAAGTCAGTCCAACGAGTAATTAAGGCAGTATAGCGTTTATATTTGCCGAGTATTGACAATTATTTAAAGTATCCTTTTGTAAAGGAACTACATATCAAATATTATTGTATTTATTAATCAATGTATAAATAGTAAAATACATTTGAAATGGCGTCTTTTGAAACACTAAGAAAAGACTATAGTGTAAGTAATGCTTATTCGTATACGATGTGTAGGTTATGTTTTGAAAATAAATAAGAAATTCTTTTTGAAATAAAGTACTAAATATAATTATTATCAAAGAATTAAATTTTATTTAACGATATTCTTTCTTTTCAGAAATATGTAGAACAATGTTTACAAACATCGGATATAGCAACCTTTCAAAAAAAATGTACCGAACAGTGTGCCAATGATAAAGATAGAAAACCAGCTATTGATCAAGCTTTAAGAGATACTTTAGTGACTATTTTATCAAGCAATGCAAATAATAATACAGACGCTCTAGAATCCTATATTAAATTTTGTATAGAACTATGTAGAAAAGATTTAGCTACAACGAGTATACCTGTCATGTTATTAAGTGATATGTTTGATGCGATGACGTTAAATCACTGCGAAGAATTATTTACTTATGTAGAAAATAATGTTGCCATTTGGAAAGAAGAATTATTTTTTGGTGCCTGCAAAAATAATTTACTCAGAATGTGCAACGATCTTCTTAGGAGACTTTCTCGATCTCAACAAACAGTGTTTTGTGGAAGAATTTTATTATTTTTGGCAAAATTTTTCCCTTTTTCAGAAAGGTCAGGACTTAACATTGTTAGTGAATTTAATGTAGAAAATGTTACCGAATTTGGAACAGAAAATGAAGAGCAACCACAACAAATGGAGGTTGAAGGAGAAAAAAATGATACTAAATTATCAATAGATTATAATTTGTACAGAAAATTTTGGGCTTTGCAAGATTTTTTCAGAAATCCCAATCAATGTTATAATAAAATGCAATGGAAAATATTTTCTACTGTAAGTTTTTATTATTATATTTAAATTGTTTGTAGACAATATGATATTTTTGTGTAATGTACAAAGATATTGTTTTTATAATATTTTAATGGATAAATAAGATATTAATATATGCAATTTATTCTAGCATGCTACAAATGTTTTATCAGCATTTGCTTCCTTTAAACTGGAAGACCAGAAAGATTGTATTATAGACCATTCAAAACTTGAATCATCAATAGAAGGACTGTGCAAAGACTCACATTATTTTGCAAAATATTTAACAAATGAGAAATTATTAGAATTACAATTATCTGACTCAAATTTTCGAAGATATGTACTTTTGCAGTTTTTAATTTTATTTCAGTATTTAAATAGTACAGTAAAATTTAAATCGTAAGTTTTAATGAATATTATATCATATTTTAGTTACTTGTAGTTTTTATATCTATTTTATCATTAATTTTAATTTTTTTTTATATTAAATAGAGAAACACATGAATTGAAAACAGATCAAGTAGAATGGGTTACTACAACAACGGAACAAGTGTATACTCTACTTAATGAAACACCTCCTAATGGATCTGCTTTTGCTGAATCTGTGAAACATATTTTAAAACGTGAAGAGTTTTGGAATGCTTGGAAAAATGAGGGTTGTCCAGCTTTCAAGAGACCAGCTCCTGAACTCACGTCAGATTCAGAAGATGCAAAAAAACCAAAAAGAGCAAAGCGACGAATAGGAGATATGATTCGTGATGCTCAATCTATAGGCAAATATTATATGGGCAAGTAAGGATTTATTTTTCTTTATTACAAGTATTTATATATTTAATTTAATCATTAAATATATTGATTTATTAATATCATATGGAATAAGTATTTTTAATATTTAATGTATATTTTTTAGTCCAGAATTAACAAAGTTATGGAATTTATGTCCAAATAATCTTGAAGCATGTAAATCTAAAGATAGAGACTTCTTACCATCTTTAGAAACCTATTTTGAAGAGGCAATTGAACAGTTAGATCCAGCTGCTGCAATTGAAGAAGAATACAAGTATGTTTTAATAAATTTCTAAATCATAGAAAAATATAATTAAATAATAATAGAACAATTTGTTATTAATTATTCTAAGTAAAAAAAAGTAATAGAGTAAATTTTTTAATTATAAATTAAAATAATTTCATTTTTCAATTAAAATCATTTAGACAAAATTTATTTTTTTAATTACAATAATTTAAAAAAATTTTATAAACATTTTTTCAAAAAGTCAAGTTTTATGAATATTGTAAACCAATTTATATAACTGATTTTAAACTCCTTTAAAGATATTAACCATTGAGCTAATATTAATAATTAATAATTAATAATTGAGCTATAGAAAACTTATGCTTATTGTCACCTTTTATAAATTTTTAATTGCATGTTTATAGTGCAGGCGTGCATTGAATGTTCTGAGAAATATTAAAATTAGACACATCTGATTATTGAAATTTCCCGATATATTTTGCGTAGGCGTGTTATACATTTTGTAAATATTGTAAATTTTGAAATTTACAACATTTAGATCTATAACATATATGAATATCGATGTAAACAAAATAAATTTATCTGTCAAATAAAATAAGATATCTTAATGTAGAAAGAATAATTGAATCTTTTATTAATTTAAAAAGTAAAAAGTGATAAGAATATTTGCTTTTAAGAAGTTAAAACAAGATATTTTATTAATTTAATTTTTATTTGCTCACAGAAAAGTAAATGATGGTAACTTTGGTTGGAGAGCACTTAGACTTTTAGCAAAAAGGAGTCCACATTTCTTCGTTCATGGAAATTATCCAATTAATAAACTACCTGAGTATCTCGAAATAATGATAAAAAAGATAGCTAAGGATAGACCAGTATGTATTCTATATAATTATTTTTAATTTGTTTATTAATACTTGTACACTCATGAAATCATGTTACAGCAAACTTTAACTGATATAAAGCAAGAAGCAGGAGAAACACCTCCACCTGAACCTGTTGATCAAGATTTCAATGAGGAAACCTTGAAACAAGAAACAGAAACTATGGATATTAAACCACCTAAAATTGGTCGTGAATTGGTCGAAAAATTAGCAGACAATTTAAAAAATGATTGGGAAAAATTAGCTGTTAAATTAGGATATACAAATGATGAGGTGTTGTTAACATAATTTTATTCTTGTATAAAATAATTATAATTATTGTATACATAAAAAAAGAACATTTAAAAAAGAAAAAAAATAGATTTTAATTAATTTAAATTATGCGAGTTTTGTAATATTGTTTTAATATTTAAATATATTTTTATATTGATTTATTATAGTTATTTTATTTCAAAGAACTAATACTTTATATTACATATTATTTTTATAGATTTCTTTCTTCGCACAAAAACAAACTCCATATGAACAATGTCAAGAAATGTTAATCATATGGACTGAAGAAGATCCCGATGCATCACTTGAAAATTTAAAATCTATTTTATTGAATTTAAATTTTACAGAAGTTGCAGAATTATTAAATATTAATAATGTATAAATTGATAGAACTTATAAGATTTGTAATTAAATAAACAAGAGACACTGACTGGAAAAATTAATTTTATTATGTTGAATGGAATAAAACTTATTAATTCTTTTTAAATTAATTACAAACTAATTTTATATTCATTATTCTGATTAATAGAAGTATTATAGTATTCATAAAAAATATAAATATTGTTTTAAAGCATAAAGCAGTACAACAATTAAACATATTCATATTAACTAGCGTATTTACTTTTAAATAGTATAAAATTAAAAAAAGAAAATTTTGTAAAGATTAAAGTTTTTTTTCAGAATTAAATTTATTTTTTAATTAAATACTATTTTTTATAAATTATCCATAATTATTGTGGTGTCTGAAAATTAAATATTTAAAAACTTATTCTATGAATATTACTGAAGTTTTATAAAAAAGAAAATTAGTATTACTAATATGTGTTAGTATATTACATTTTTTTAAGTTATAAACATTGACTTAGATTCGATTTATATTCGACGTAAAGCTAAACGCAACGCTGGACTTAATAAATTACCAAAATTACTCGATCTTGGCAGTTATAAATATGTATAAAACGTTACAATATCTTTCAGACAGTCACTTCGTGATAGGCCAAGCTGCTGAGTAAAATTTTGATGTAACAGTTGTTCTTGTTCACCTGATATTCGTGCAAATTACAATTAAAATTACAAAAATAATGTCATAAAATCATAATATACTTAAATTATATTAGAAAAAATTATTTATTATAGAACAATACTTATTTGTGTAGAAGGTAAGAAATTTTATATAAAGATATATGTTTGTAAAAAAGAAAAAGCTCATATTTTTGGTAAAATCATTTGGATAGAAAAAGTTATTTGTAAAATAAAGAATATTTAGTACACCTAAGTTCTAATTCTTAATAAATATAAATTATTCAATAATAATTAATAAAAATTGATTTGTATTTTAACATCTAAAACACACTCATATGTGACAATATGGATATGATTTATTTTTTGCTCCCAAGATAAAAAATGATATATAATTTCAGATATGTACCATTGAATCATGAGCAATATTTATTTTTCCAAAGACATTTGATGAAATTTACTTATTTTTATTATCAATTAAGCTAAATTTAGAAGAATTTTGATTACACATTCGTGTATGTAAATATGTAATTGTATTTCTCAATTTAATAAATGAATATTGATGTACAAATTTAAATAGTTTGTTGTTACAATTAATTATCAATCGGAAAATGAGTAGTTACATATTTTCTTTACTTGGGGCATTACAAATTACTTAGATTTACAGGAGGCAACTATTTTCTAAACAGTACGTTACAATTTGCTCAAGATATGTGTTAATGAATAAAGAGAAAGCAAGATATTTGATTTTGTTCTCTTTATTTGCTTAACATAGTGCATAATGTACTGGACGTTTATCATGACGAGGGAAACATTTAAGAAAGTAAGCATCGCGCGATTTTCAATACTAGTACGTTATATCTAAAATTTTTCTACAGCAATTGTATATATAAAATATGATTTAAAATCACGCGTGCTTGACTTGGTTTCTGAATCAACAAATAATTACGATAATATACCATGTCATTGAAAATTTGTACATGATTATTATCCATCTGTAAGTATTGGAAATTAATGTTTATTTCATTATTGATCAATATATATTTCTAATAACTTCTAATGTGAAGTACACTCTAAAGAAAATTATCATGTCAAAATATTATCAATTTTTGTATTTTTTTTTACATTTTTTAGTTAAACAATTCCTTAATAAAACATAAAAAGCTAAAACTTAAATATTAATAGTATGACAAAAATAATTTCGATAATCATATACAAATTCTGTATTAAAGCTGATCATGTATATTCTAAATATTTATAGTGATCAATGTTTAAATATAAAACTTAAATATTTAATCTAATTCATGGGAACAATACTTTGTATCTTCCGATTGTATACATACAATTGAATATATTTCTAATAATTGAGATTGGAGTAGAAGGATGATATGATATAGAAAAAATTTAAACATCTTATTAGAAAATTCAAATTAGAAATAAATATTATAAAATTTAATTTTGAATTTTTTAAATTTAATTTGAAATATGTACTATCGTTCAAAATAATTAAAAAAAATCTAATTAAAAAATAGTTGAAGACTCCTTATACTATTGTATGTAATAAATATTCATAAAAGAATTAAGTACAAAAGTGTAAAGATAGAACATTATAAAAGCTTTTGTTGTTCATTACTTTTCTATTTATATACAAAAATTGTATAATTAATTAGAAACAAAACTTTTTATTTAAAAAATTTAATAATTAAAAAAAATTATGTATAATACTAAATTGGATAATTATTAACTTATTTTAAGTTTTTATAGAAAGAATTATTTTACATATATTTATATAATAATTAAAGTTTTAATACATTGATAATTCAATTAAAATCTAATGTAAAATCCTGAAAATATTAGAACCAATGTATTCAGTTAGATTTCGCCAACTAAACATAATTTTAGTTATCTTAAAAATTAATATAATTATCGGTAAGACAATGAAAAATTTTCAATTCCATTTAATTACTTATTTCATGAAAAGTATTAGCATAACATAATAAGATTTATAATTTTTATTCATACATCATAAGCATAAAAATATATTTTTTGAAAATAAACAGTATATTGAAAAAATTACATTCAAAGTTATTTAATTATTTTATTGAATAAATTAACTTTTTTCATTTTGTTAAATTTTAATTTATGGACTTAAAACTATTTTTGTTATGACTTATGTACTATTTGTAAATAGAATTAATTAAAACATAATTTAAGTATATATATATAATGTACGAAAACAAGAATAAATTGGTTCTAAAACCAGGTCAAATTTAAATAAATTTGTATAAACCATAGATATAATTGGTATAATGTTCAAAATGTTTCTATAAAACTACATATAGTTTCAAATGTTAATATAATACTAAATTATTTTTAATTTGTTAAATAAGCTATCATAGTGATAAAATATATAAATTCTATAATATTAATTATATTTCTTATTTGATTATACAAATAAAATAATATTCGACTCTGTTAATTATAGACTTATTAACTAACTCAACTTAATCTAAATTTTAAGAAAGTATTAATGTAAATATATTTAATTATTGAAGTGATAGTTGCATATATAAATATACTCATCTGTATAAATTGTAATAAATTTAGTTAGAAGCTCAGAATTTTATATCTCGAAACACGTTGTTTATATCGTGTTGCCACAGTATTTATTATCCAATTAATTTATTAATTTTGATCGTATTACTGTAAAAACAAAGTATTTGTACAAATAACATAAACAAAGCTAACATTTAATATAATAAAGAGAATATTCCATTCGGAAACTAAAACATTTGATAACGAGAATCTTAATAAGAGAAAAAGATTGTTATTTCAAGCTTGGGCTGTTGGGATGTCACTGAGTTGAAAGGAAAATGTGAAAAAAAAGGAATAAAGAAATAAAGAAGGGGCAAAGACAAACAAACTTCATTCCTTGATTATTTACACGTACAACACAGCTCGTCCCTCGTCCTCACACATACGCTAACACAAGCATTCAGCCATTCACTCCTGAAAGAGTTGCCGCAGCTGCTCCGTGTACTCGTTCTCATTAAGCAGAAGCTCCTCCTCGTCGTTCATGTGATCCTCATCCCAGATTTCGTCTTCGGTGTCATTGCCGATGTCTTCGTCGTCGAAGGAGTTGCGCCGCCTGCGTCTCTTCGTAAGCTCGCTCGTGACCTCGACGCACAGTAGGGCGAATTTATTGTCGCAGGAATACCGTATCTGCTCCAGGAGGCGACCCCCGTTCAAGGGCGACCCCAGACCGAATCGGTCGGAGCTGTCCGAGTGCCAGGCGTCACAATACGTATCCATTGCGCGTTCGCCCAATGCGTGCGAGCCGTGCCACACGATTTTGTCCGGCCTGTTAAATTGCAATTTATGCTTTAGTATAATTGAATAATTATGGAATTAGTGGATAATTATTCAAAATGGTCTGCTAATGTCGACCGAGTGGTTCTTAAAGAGGTTTTAATGGAATATACAGTTGGTTATAGTAGATTTCCCAATGCACCACATAATTCTGTTATATGCTTCGCTATTTTAATTGATTTATTAACTTAATTTTAGATAAATCGAATCAAATATTAATATAAATTGGAAAAACTTGCTTACTGTGATAGTCTAAAGGTGTAATTTGTTAATTAAAATCAAACATAATTTGTAATAAAACAATATTTTATTTGATTTTAGCATTACATTCATTTACTTATCCTTCAATTATATTTCATTCCTATTCACGAACTAATTTATTATTTACATTACTCAATTATTAATTTATTGTAATTTATGCTTAATTATCACTCGTTAATTATCATTAATTAGCATATTTTAATGAAGAATTACACTAGTACAGTTTCATAAAATAAACTTATTGTATTTAAAATTAATTTAGATTTGTATCTTAATCTTCTAATTTTTAGTATTTATTTTATTTACTTTACAATTATATACTTTTTATCTTATTTATAAACTATTTCACAGCAAAATTTAAATTCATTTTTAATAATCATGATTATTACAAATCATAATTTGTAGTAAAATGTGATATTATTGTAATAATATAACAAAGTTAATAACGTTTCTTACATTTGACTGCACCTTTGATTATATATTATATAATAAATTAAAAATATTCTGTTTATAAAAACCTAATTATATTAGATTGCCTTATATTATATAAATTTATTTATACTCTATTATTCCTCTTAAGAAATTTTTTTTTGTCACAAGTAAAGCAAAATTCTGCCTATACAAATATGTACCTATTTCATAAACTTATGATAGAAAAAACCACAAATATCAAAAAATTTTTCCAGATTGGAATCATTGTAAGTAATTTAAAAACACAATTTTGATGATTAATTCGTTTTTAATTTCAGTCTTACAAATTCTTAAGTGTGTTATGAAATGATAAATTTTTTTAGATTTTTAATGAATTTTCTAGTGCATTAAAAATTTTTTATTTATAATTATTGCACAAAGTGTATCTATACGTAATAAATTATTATTTAAGTAAATATTTACCATGTATAATCTGTGAGTATATTCTTTCCATTGAAACTGTAGATTCGTGGATTTTGAGAGAAATAAGCGCCATTACCGTTGAACATTTCTTTCCAAGAGTTGAAAAGAACATCACCCTAAAAACAAAAGTAGTTAAAATTTTAATTTAATCAATAAATGGAAAATTTTATAAGTTTTAAGTTATAAAAAGCGTTTTGTGAAATGTAGACGTAGTATTTGCCTTTAACATATAATTATTTGAAGATCAATATAATTTATTCTTCTTAGTATAAGTGCATTTCAAATATTTAATATGTTCATAAATTATTAAATTGCGTACATATTAAAGTACAATTTTCAAACATATTTTTATGAGAAATTTCTATTTTTTACCTATACGTACTTACATTATTTCTTTTTCATAGAAATTCAAATGAAATTCTTTTTTTAGGTTTACTATCCATATTTTACATTATATTCCGTAAAATTATAATCTCTTCGTATTATTTTAAAGTAAAGTAGTTTTTATTCCATAAGTGAAAAAAGATTGTGTATTTTTATTATTGTATTAAGGCACTACATTGTATAAACCACTTGCATTATTCAATTGAAATAGTAAATCGAGTAATAATTGAAATACGTAAGTCATATCATTGTGAAAGAAAATAATATTTCAATTTTTAATATCGACAATTAATAAAAAAAAGTTATTTAGCAAAAATTACGAAATTTTTTTTGTAAATTTTATTAACATTAAACTCTAATTAACTTTTAATGTTGAAATTGAAAATTTGTAATGAATCGACCTTTTGATGTTAAAGTGGCGCGAGCCACTTGAGTCGAAATGAGGAGGTCGAGTTGCCCCTCTGCGCTCGGGGTGTAGAACGGGGGCTTGACAACCTCCGTATCTCCCAGCTCGACACCAGGATACCATGGCTTTTTATTATGGGGGTGGACCGGTTAATACAGCGGTGATTCTATTGGCTGAAGTAGTATTACAGATTCGGTGATACAAGATATCAATAACTATTGTATGATTTCCGATGGCGGTGCAGTTGTGGGAATAGCGGGGTTTTGGCAGCAGGATTAGATATGTGTGAGTAAATAGACGGGGGTGTTGCCGCTGAAAATGATCAACACCAGATGGCTACTGAAAACAGCTCTTACCAGAGCGGATCGTTCTCGGGAGGTTTCTCACCTGAAGAAGACCCCACTTGCTCATTCTCGCGGCCTTTTATAGTCACGAATATGGCGGCGGTGCAAGCATTTCTTGATTGGATCAGCATTGAATACACTTACTGAATCTACGTTAGTAGATTTTATAACCTCTCGATTACACAGGTGGCAAATGATTCAACAAATAACTCAAAGATTTTGTAATCAATGGTCCTCCCAATATCTTCAGAGGCTACAATCAATCTCTAAATGGCATCACTCACGTCATGACATTCAGATAGGTACTTTAGTCATAATCACAGATGAAAGGTTACCACCGAACAAATGACCTCTGGCTAGAGTTCTGAAACTCATTCCTGGTAAGGACAATTTAACTAAAGTTGTCCCTATAATATCTTGAGATAATAATCAGCAATCTACATTGCTGATGGCGGGGAGAATATTTGAGAAAGAAAGGAGTTAATACAACTCCTATACACAAATCTCACCAATCGCGCGGTTCAAATCACGCACATTAAGTAGTACCGCTCTCAGCCGCTAGGTGGCGTGTTCCCAGTTCTAGCTTTCTTAATATGAAAAGGTTTAGTGAGGTGATATATACGACTCCCTCATTATTCGTTCTTTACTCTTGCTATTTTGTCTCTATATAATACATATAGTGTAGAGGTCTGTCTCGCGGGCAGATAAATTTCTTATAACATACATTGCTCATGTATATTTTTGAGCACTATATAATATATATAGCCTTGAGGTCTGTCTCGTCAGATAATTTTCGGGTATCATTCATGGAAGTATAATATATACGTATTTTAGTTTTTTTCGCTCAATCCTTTTGGAATTGATTACTGTGCGTAATCCCCCCTTTGAGTAACTACCACTCAATTGTTGTAATATTTTTACATTTTTTTGGAACCATACATGACCTCTAGTAAACCAACATCATGAGCGTGTTAAGCCTCGTTATGGGGCGTCCAGTGTGCCATCCTAACGTTAATATTCCTAAGTTGATTGGGTCATGGCTTTGATGTGACCCGGTTTAACTGCGTTCGTGAGCTGTGGCAGGACTTTGAACCAATGGTCTCCGATTAAGTAGTGTGAGGGTAGTACAATGTTACAGTCTATTTGAATGCCATGTGCTTTAATAATGTGTGTTTTGGGTGTTAAGTACCAAGTTTGTTTTCTGAAGGTTAATTTCATCGTCTTCACTAACTTTTCTATCAGCCATGTTGAGATCTAAGGATTCTATCTCTTCTAAACTCTCTAAACTGTGGAAGGACAGGGAAGACTCAGTCTCCCAATCCTGCTTGACTTTCTCCGTCGGTGGAAGATGAGTAGCTCACAGTTGATGTATTCTGATATGACTCAAACAATCTATTTGTATTATAAATTTCTATTAACTCAGTTTGGGAAGCAGTGGTGGAAATAGGTTTATCAGTAGGAACCGTTGGAGTCAGTGTCGATTCCTTGGATTCTTCTGGCTCAGAAACAGGAGAAGGAGTGATTCCTCTACTCAATAAATCTGAGTCCTCTGCTGTATCACTAGCTTTATCTAACACTGATTTTGCGCAAAGTCGGAGTGTACGACTTTTCTGAATTTCCAATTGTTCTAATAACTACTCAAATTTATTATTTATGAACCTAGTGTTATTAGTAATGTCCAAATGTCGATGAGGATAATGTGAATTTTCCAAGTTCTTTCTATGTATGTATTATGGTAAATCGTATTTGTTCAAGGGTGAGTAAGTATGTCTTTGTGTTTCATTTCTCCGATGTTCACTATCCCGAAGTGATACAAATATTCGCATTCGGATCGATCTAATTCATAAATGTAGTCAGTTTCTGCGTGTTTAATTACTAAGGTGTGAGAAAACATGCCGCAATGGCGTATAAATCTGTGTATTTTTACTTTGCATTGTATTACTTCAGTTTCTAAAAATTCATTAACTTGGAGAAGCTGACCATATTTATGTTCAATAGTTGGCTCGGGAGTTTTTAAATCGCATTGACCAACGTCCAACAAGGAAAGCATTGTTATACAGGCAATACAGGCTCGGGAGCTCCTATGGCAGTATTGTTGTCGTGTTCGTCTATGATGGCCTCGATTTGGGGTGGCCACCGCACTGTCAAGGGGATGGATATGTTGATTCCTGCCCAGTCAGGTATTGTCTGGGTGTCTGTGTGATAACGTTCTATATACCGCGCTTATGCACGCCTCGCTTCACAATCAGATGTCAAGATAGTGTGGGTAAGCTTTTCAATGTCACTGGATACATTGTGCGCAGTAGCAATAAATCCCTCAGCCAAGTTCCCATACCTATCAGCGCTATCTACGTTATATATGGCAGTCCCAAACTTGATGGTTATTCGAGTCTTGTCTGGTATGAGAAAGATACTATTGCCAGTTACTGGAACATCGACTTCCTCTCGACATCAGAGGTTATGAACCCGTCCGTCCCCCCATCTAAACATACCATATCGTAACATCAACGATGTATACTAGTGGATATGATAGGTGCGTGACAACCCACATCGATTGGGCTATGTCAGGTTCAGGAGTATTCTCATTTAGCGAGATGAATATGATGTTAGGATCCCACAGGTGCCAGGCTGTGCGCGTATCGTCGATGTCGGCCACGGGGAGCATTCCTTGACTTCGTATAGCAATCTCGAGGCAGTCGGAGGTGACAAAGAAGGCCTTGTATGACCACTAGCCCATAGAATGTCCGCCGCCATGCCTAGTTCATGGGACACGTGTGGTTCTCCACGCGTAATCAACTCCCGTGCGTTGTGTAATCCTAATCTCTTCATTCGTCCATGAGATCCGCGATCAGTAAGAAACGCCGGTCGTCTGAACTCTGAGGTTCTTATTCACAGATCGGGCCAGGAGGGTATTCTGACCACGGCGTCAGTTACGTAAGCTCCTTTGGCTTCATGGTGTTAGAATTGGTATTGCTGGTGGCATAAGCGCTACTAGTTGATATCATAGTCTGTAGTTTCAGTTTTATGTTTTCCAATGTGCATTTGCTATCTGTACCCACACTAATCTATCCCAGTGAATCCATGTGTGAACGTAAATTTGCAGCCTCACGATCCCTAAATTTTGGATCAGATAGATTCTTCCAAGCGGGTATGGATATGGGCTCCTTCCTTTTAACACCCTTGCCTTTACCCTGACCCTTCTTGACATGCTTACCTGGGTCAGAACGAGGTCTCCCTTGGAAGATCTGAGTCCTCCTTGTCGATCGTGGTTTCTGGGTGTTCCCGGATGTACCTGAGGAGCCTTTGCCGGACTAGTGTCAGGTTTCCTGTTGTGTCGAGACGGTGTTTCTTGAGTTCGAGGATTCATCCGCCTTTCTCGAGGCGTACAACAATGAGACCTTCATTTCTTCTTTATAAATCTGTTTGCTGCTTAAACTCTCGGTTCTATGCTACTTTACTCTACGGGTATTATTCTAAAGAGTTATGCGGTAAATTTAAATTCTACGGGTTTATTCGGGAAAAGTTCTAATCTACGGGTTTATTCAACGGGCTTAAAACGGTAAATTAACAGTCTTTGTTTGGGCGGTGTGCGCGTTTGTTTTCGCTGTCTGAAAGATTAGTTCCACCTTCTAGCCTGTAGACGGCGCTATCATCGCTCGGGGCCAGTTCGCGGCGAGCGCAGATGCGCCGAGACCTCACCCTTAAGTTCCGGCGAGAGGTTAGGCAACATGTGGTTTCGAAAATATTTTATTTTCGCAACATCGTTGTAAATTTTTGTTTATTTTATCATTATTAGTGCTGAACAGCAACAACATTATTAATGTCTACCATCATAATTACAATTAAATAACTATAAAATTAAACTTCGTAAAGATATGCTGTAATGACGAAATTCTTAGTAGCAAAAAGAAAATGTAACGATCAATGAAAAGAAAATAGTAAAATGTATCTTTCTAAATAAGCAGTTAAATAAAAAATAAACAATTTGATTAATTATAGTGTTTTATTTTATTTTTTAATATTGTAATAAATCAATTACAGTTGAATTTTTAAATTAAAAAATTTTTTTACAGTACATAATTAATCAAAGGTATATAATATTTAATTTTCCCTTCTTAAAAGTTCTTTATCATTTTATTAATGCAATATTAAATAAAAAAAATATTTTCTAGCCAGCAAAAATGTCATTTATTGAGCAATTTTAATTTCAACTCATAAAAAAATGACTTATTACCCTTTTATTTGAAAAGTAATTATTATATTTCCCTTTTAGTTTTCAAATTATTTATACATAAATGTGCAATAAATTTTACATTATTAATTTTTTATCCTATTATAAATAAAAATTAAATTATTATTATAAAGTTACTAATAAATTCTTTACATAAGAAATATAAAGCAAAAACATTTTCTTTGTTAAAGAACTTTAAAAACTCTGTCAAATCAAGTTTGATAAATATACGAAACCACACCCATCCATTTTTCCTAAATATATATATATATATATATATATATATATTGTAATGAGATTTCGATATCTCGTTAATACGAACGATATTTCACGCGGTTAATTAGAGTTTGTTCGCAGTGCTAAAAGCTTAAAGTTTGTAGAATGAAAGATCTTTTGAGGGAAGGAGAACTTGTAGAAATTGAATCAAATTATAATCGTTGTCCGTGACGGGTATAAATCAGTAAGACAAATTATTTTATAATAAAAAAAATTATCCACACTTATTAAACACTTTTTTAATTTTGGGTATTGATCATCATTGACTTTACAAAGATTTCTGAAGGCTAAGAAAATGAGAGAAAAGAGTAAAGGATTTGAACAATTGAACTGAATAAGCACAAAAGTTAATGAACCATTGTGTAAAAAGTCCTTATTTCTATTATTACTAGATTTCATAATTAGTTAATTTACCGCCATTAAACCGAGTATGTGATTATTAATTTATTTAAGCAAATAAACTCAAAGAATATTTATCTGAATTTACATCAATCTTTTGTTTATTTATAATTCAGAGAATATAATGGAATTGCATGCATTAATTATTTTTTTATATTTTATTAACGTGAAATATTAAAATTATTGTCTTTCTTTTTATCTTTTTTGAATAACCTTTGTATAATACAGGTGAATTGTTGGAATTTTTTATAAGAACAATTGTTTATTTTAGGGAAGGACTGTAAATAAATAATTAAAATAATATTGATCTACCAGATATTTTTGTTAATATTGAAATTAATCAACATTATAATGTAATTACAATTTAATGTCGAACAGATTATTTTCAAGTTTAGTTACAATTAAAACAATTGATAGTGCTTAATGTCAATTCAGTTATGCAATTCAGGATATCATTCATATTTTATAATATTGTTATCTATATTATGAAGAAAGATTAAAATTAATAGTGATCTCCAAAAATGATATTTATATTTGTTGCTAAATATAATGACATTATTCTTAAGCCAAGCGTTGAAGTTTGTAAATGTATCAATCCATTTGATAAAGAATATAAAACTATGGTAAATTATTACATTATATATGTGTTTATTTGTTGTAAATGTATATTTTTTATTTGTATTTTAACAATAAATGCGAATATAATATAAAGACAATTTTCCTTTAATCTCTATTTCAATATCGATAAGTTTCAGTAGTGCATATCAGTATTAGTCGTACATTGAAAAAATAATAATTTTAAAATATTAAAAAATTCTTTAAAACATTTTAATTTTGATTTTTCTCGAATTTAATTTACTATATATGCCCTCGACAACTTTATAAGCTACAAAAACATACGCATATACAGACACAACTATAGCTCCTTAAATGAGAAAAACGTCAGTCCTCAACGAACGTTATATCGCAGCAATCAAGTCGATACTCACCTTAATATTGACGATTGGCAAATCCCTGTCACCGAGCCTCACGATACTATCGACATTCTGTACCCGGGAGCTTAGGAACGCCCGGAATGTGCTTCTGAGACCGGCTCGTTTCGCCTGACGATAGCAGGCGTAATCAGCGCCCCGCACCCCGTGCATGTCCCCGGTGAAGGGCTCGTTCAGGGCCGCCATGCGCAGCTGTGTCAACGACGAAACAATAATATTAATCCCTTTGTGTGAGTGGGTGTGCATTCGAGCTTTTTGCACAGGTGGATCAGGTTTCAATAAGATTTTCTTTTCAATGCCTTCGCGCTACATTCGCGGTGCTTTGTATCGATCGCACTGCATATTCTGATATTCCCTTCTATCACCGTTTCATACTCGTTGTTGTGGAGATAGAGGAAATACGCAATCTATCGAAACTTGTTACAATGAAATTGGAAATAATTGAGAATATGGGAAATTAAAGCAATAGCTTTTGTGTTTTTCAATGATCTCCCAATAATGCATTTATCAATTTTTACTATTTATGGACACGATTTATAAATTCTGGTAACTAATGAATTTAATATTTTAGTCTAAGAACAACAAAAACTATATTCAAACCGCATTTATTTTTACTTAAGCTGACGAAAACTCTACCATAAAAATTATAATGGAGCCTGACTAATCAGCTTTGTTTCAGAAAGTAAAAGAGGATAAAAAGATGACCTTTTTGGTCAAAGGGCATGAGACAATGTCAAAACGGTTCTTCCTGAACGTCCGAGCAGAGTGAAAGTTTTATTAATAATAAAGCTGAA
The DNA here is from genome assembly GCA_018907245.1 of Eupristina koningsbergeri. NCBI lineage: Eukaryota > Metazoa > Arthropoda > Insecta > Hymenoptera > Agaonidae > Eupristina > Eupristina koningsbergeri. The sequence goes on from JACCHV010003002.1 coordinate 120,625, forward strand.
TAAAGCTTGTAATTCATTTATTTAATAAGTTTTCCAATTAGTTTTTACTATATTAATATTTTTGAAAACTAAAAATATTTTAAAACACATCGAATAAAATTTAAAGTTATTAATAAATTTTCAATAAAATTATATATTATAACAAAATGCAAAATAAATATCGGGTTGTGGAATGTTTAAATAAAATACTTTACAGAAATAATTAAAATTAAATTGTAAAGGAAAAAATATTTCGCTACGTTAAGTATTAATATTTAGGTATTATCTACTAAAGAATATTATCAATAATTTCATGTATTTTTGTAGTAAAAATTATACTTTTATATATAATTCAGTGAAACTAAAAAAACTTTCATATTTTAAGTGATATAAACTTGACATCATTGAACAATATACGTGTTTTATTTCGTAATTATTTAAAAAATTTATTTATAAATTTTAAGATAATTTAAAATTTTAATGATAATAAATACTGAAAACTCAATGTTAAACATATTTTAGCCGTCCAAATTCACTAAAATTTGAGCTTCCGTATTTGAATAAAGGAAAGCTGCGTCTAACAGCTGAAAAAGAACCGCAATGTACTTTACACTTTTTTTTTATCTCTGTCAGTTAAATTCTATCTTTGCTTATTTTACAGAACGTTCTCGTATTATAAACGATTTGAAACGGTTATTTTTATCTTTTTCATGTAAAAGTTAAATTTTTCAAACATCATATCTATAAAAGTTTATTGAAATAATACTTTCAAATTATATGATGGAAACTGTAAAATGTAAATGTGAACAAAAATAAAGTTATTTATAAAATATTATATGAAAAATTAAATAAATTATCTGAAGGTAGCAATGCAATTTTTACAATTATTTTTCATTATTTTTAATTTTCTTAAGAAGGTATTTAAAAAAAAAATTTTAATAATGAAAATCTATTATTAATAATAAATACTGTACCATTTTCGGATACCACTGAGTAGCATGAAAAAAAAAGTACATAAAAAGGATTAGATTTTCATTTAATGCAATTATCCAACTGTTTTTCAAGTAAATATAAATAATTGCTATCACTTACACTTGTACCGTCTGCTTTCATGGGAATCTGATTAATCAGATTAGAAGCCTCAAATGGTGGATTAAGTGGTGGTGATGCAGTTGTTGGGGGCGCCGGAGTCGTTATCGGCAGCAAAGTTCCTAACTGTTTTACAATATTAATTGATTAAATTATGCGTTAAATTCGGTACATAATAAAATTCATCCTATTTATTATAACGTTAATATTAAACGTTTTAAAAAATCCAAGTTGATACATTTATTTTATAATTAAAACAATATTGAGTTGAAATTTTTTATAAAATTTATATTGTATATAATAAAGAGAATGAAAATAAACATAATCATTTAAAACTAAATAGACATATGATTCTGAAAGTGCAAAAATGCAAAATTTTATATAATTTCTTGTACATTTTATTAATAACTAAATAAATCAAAGAATGACAATCATGATAAAAGAAATTAGAATTTCGTTATTTATTTAAATATAATAATACAGCATATAATATAAATAAAAAAGAAAAAAAATTTTTAAAAAACTCAGTATCATATAATAATTATCATTAATATTAATAAAATATGTAAGATTATTTATTATTAGTTGAATATAATATTTTTGATTATATAATAATCCTTATTAATATGAGAATCTTTTTGGATAATATACTTATTTACAAAAGAATTTAAAATTAACATATATGTTGTCTATTTTAATAAAAATTAGTATAAAAAATAAAAACTGTTTAATAATTATTGATTATATTTAATATGTTATTCATAATGAATGTTCAGATTCATGCCTGGAGTTATATATTCATAATAAGCAATAGTAAATCATCACATGTACAATAACTTACTGGAATATATTGCCATCCATTATTGACTCTGACAAGTAATGCTTGTTCATCTATAATATAAGCAAGAGTTCCTACTGGACTTACTGCAGACATCTGCAATAAAAACAAAATTATATAAAAAATAAAATAAATTTCTTTTGATAATTTATTGTAAATGTATTTCCTACTTTTGTCATTGCTTCAGTATTTTGGAATGTAACAGCTCCTGGAACAATTTTAGTTGTAGCTTCTAAAGGTCCCCTCGTCGCTGCAGTATTGACTCCTAAAATTCCATTTATAGAAAATATAACCATATATACAATATAAAATAAATTTATTTAAATAGAAAAACATATTAGTTACATGAATATCAATCATACATTATCTTTTAATTATTTACAAAATAATGAAAATGAAAATATCAATATAATTCATAATGTGTGCAAATATGTAGGATGTTATGAGTGTAGGTTGAACAAAAAATTTTATAAGGTTTTCGACATTTCAACAGGGAAATTCCTGATTTTTCTTAATAATTTTATGTATTAATATAAAATCACAATTTCTATATTAAAAATTACATTTTGCAATAATTATTAAAAGTTATAATTTTTTGTTTTGGGAAATGTATATTTTTATTGAATCATAAATATTTCTATATGTTCTGTTCTATATTTTTTATCATATGAACTGTCAAAACAATTTAGTATGACACTTTATTAGCCATAATATTATACTGTTTCTAATTATTTGAAATTTAATTTATAGTTTTTCAAAAATATTTTAACTTTTTTTTGAAATATTTAAAATATCCATTAAAATTATCTGAATAATTTATCTGTTATATTTTTAAAATTTTGTATGATTAGTATAATCATAAAATACTTCATGAATCATTAAAAATTTAAAAGAAATTTACATTACTATGCATTGAAACTATAATTGATTAAATACATAAAATTTGTAAGAAATTACGTATTTTACTTCCTATTAGTGAAATTGTTAATTAACATAAAATGAGTAAAACTGCATACCACTAAAAATATATTTAGCGTTTACAACAATGTAACACATGAAAATAAATTTAAATTAACAAAGTAAAATTCGTTCTGCAAATAATAGTTTCCACAATTAACAATACAGTGCATTAACATGAATATCTATTGGAAATCTGGGTTACAGCAATCGAAGCAGCCTCCCCTTAATTACACACGCGTATTCACGCAAAAAGCAGGCGCGCACGCATACTCATACACACACCCACACCTACACACATAAAATGAAACATCAAAGAAGCCCACGATTTAGGATTTAGGGTTAAAGCCCCGCAAATGTCATACCCAGATGCTCCTTAAGTTCCTTTAGCTCTTTGAGCTCGCGCAGGGCTTTCAATTCGTCCAGGTTGTTCCTTAGTCCTGCAGAATAGTAGTGGCGTGCGTACAAAATACGAAATCATTAACAGGGATCAATGCTTATCGATCTTTGGATCTTAATCTTTAACCTTTATCTCGAATTGATTAACGTTTATACTTCGTACGCATGCATAGTTGAAGTTACCGAATTTCACCCTTTTCGAATTTCACCCTTTTTGAAAATGCTTTCCAGATTCGCGAATTCAAATTTGGAAAGCTCGTTTAAGTGATTGATTTCAATTCAATCAATTTTGACTATTTTCAAAGATTTCTTTATAGGAGTAGTAAGTGCAAATTTTAATTAAACATCGATTGGGTTGGTTGATGGAATTTATACTAATTATTTCTAATTCATCGTCTATAGTAAAGAGTATACTTTATTTATTTCTAAATTTATTTTAGTTATTTTTAAATTGAGTTGTTTCTTATAAATATTAAAACACGTATCACTTTCACAGGTAAACGTAATTATTTTTCCATCAACATATTTATAAGCTCATTTTCTTTATTTAAACCCACATAATTATTAACATATTCTAAATGTATTAACAAAAATATTACCATTTTTAATTAATTGATCATTAACATGTGATATTAAAAGACTGTGACCCATTTCTAATTTTAAAAGCTCAAAGCTATAATATAAATACATAATCTATAAAGTAATATAAAAACAAATTTCATATGTTATTGTAATTAAATAATTTACAAACATTGTCAAATAAACCTAAAATACATTTGTTTAATATTTATTCTAATATTTTATTTCAATCACACGTACCTTTTCTGGAACCATAATAATCGTGTTCCCCGTATTTATGAGTTTTTATTCCAATTCCTGGTCCTGGTGGTCCAGGAGGTCCCGGGGGACCTGGTGGCCCCGCTGGTCCGGCTAATCCTTGCTGCCCATTTCTACCAGGCATACCAGGATAACCTTCATCACCTTTTTCACCTTTTACCTAAATTGATTAATTAATTAATTAAAAATTAATAATTAATGCTACAATGCTGTAATATAATAAATATTTATTATTTATTTGCTTAATTTTGTACATATTTCACATTATTTTTTGTAACGACAATTGATAATTCACTAATAAATACTATGTACTTATGATGCTAAAATATAATAATTTTTAATAAATTTATTGATTACATATAACCAACAAAATTATTTTATATTTATAAAAATTTTAAATATTTCTTTTGAATAATTAGTTTTCTTATCAAACTAACCTTACTTTACTATATCAAACGTTTATCTATATTTATATTAGTATAAAAATGGAAATAAAAACTAAGATAGACTAAGTTAAATTAGTTCTTTGATTATATATAAAATATAAAAAATAACAAATCTCATTTTCAGTTAATGAGAAATATATTATTAATATAATTTTAATTAATGAGATGAGGTACTTACACCGTATGTGGAGCCATATGCCAATGTACCAGGTTCACCTTTATCTCCTTTTGGTCCTGAAATTCCAGGGATTCCTGGCGTACCTGGTCGACCCTAAACAAATCAATTGCATTCCAAATTTAATTTATAAATCAAAATAATATACTATATAAAACATAATGAATATAAAATAATATGGTAAATACTTTTCTTAATGGTATTTAAAAATTTATGTAGAAATATTGACTATATTTACAAAACAAAGAATTAATTATGTATAAATCATAGCAAGATTAAAAACTAAAATAATTATCATAAATATAAATAATGAATATTGTTTCATAATATTTCACTAAGAACATTATATTATAAATAATTAAACTAAGCAGAAGTGTACGTTTGCCTAAATTCAGTACATAAGTATCTCTAAAGTACTTATTTACATTTTAGAAAACATATTATTCTGATGAAAATTAATAGAAAAAACTGAAACAAAAACGAAGATATACTTTATTGTTTAAATATAAATAATATTTTCGTAATACAAGAACTCACCTTTACAGCATTCTTGAGATAGCATGAAATTCAATATAATTTTAATGCATAAAAATAGAAAATTTAAACTAGATGAAAATTTCTCTCAACTAGAATTAATTGAAATTTTATTTATCTTATAAACTATTAAATTTTTTTATGTATTTATTATAAGACTTTATAATAAAGAATTTTTTTATTTAAAAAACGTTCAACATAATTTTTTTAAACTCAGGTAAATGCAATTAATATTTTTTATAATTTTATTATAATTATGTAGTATTTTATCAAATAAATTAACTATTTATTAAAAAAATTTTATCTATAAATAAACAATAAACAATAATATTTATCAACAAAATAATACTTTTTCTTATTAAACTTTAATTTAATTATTTCACAAAATACGTTTATATTAATTTATTTGCAGTTTGAAATGAGTATCTCAAAGCTTTTTTTTTCAAAAATAAACAGACGTTTTATTATTTATTACTTTGAAATAATAAAAAATATATAATCATCCGATAAATTGATTTATTTTTTATATTTTTATAATTTCTTTTCCTACATAAAATCTTTGTTTACTTGTATACTATTTTTTAATAAATTGAGTATTTAATTTAAAAAAAGAAGAAGAAATTACCATATATCCAGGTAAACCGATATCACCATTGGTTCCCGGTTTTCCAGGCGGTCCTGCTGGTCCAGGCGGTCCAGTTTTTCCTCTTCTGCCTCTTTTACCTTCTGAACCCTTTTCACCCTTGATCGCCACATACTCCCCTGAACCTGCAATAGCTGTAATACCAGGAGGTCCGCGTTCACCTCGTTCACCCTTTGCTCCAGGAGTCCCAGGAGAGCCCCAGACACCGTCCTTGCCTTTTTGTTTTTGGAAAAATATTGTTTCATATAATATTTTTTACCTTTAGATATTTATAATGGTTATAAAAAATAATAATAAACATAGAGTATTTTTAGGTTCATAAATTAACTTTTCAAATTTACATTATAAAAATATTATTATAAAGATTTTTTTAAAATAATTTTTTTATAATAAAGGTACCAATGATTTATTTAATTTTATAGCATTTATTTTATGCATAAATATATAAATATATTTTATACATATTTTTACTTTTAAAAAATGCCTATTAAGAACTACTTTTTTTCTTATATTTCAATAAATAGAACAGAATACTAATGTATAGTACAACTAATTTCAGAATTTTTCGTTTTTTTAATAACAAAATATATCCAATTTAATTATACTGTACGAGAATTAATTTTTACTGACTTATTTTTATAAAAAATTATCATGTATTAAGCTAGTGAAATAGTTTCTATTGATTTCAAAATGTCAGAAATATTTTTGTTTAATTAAACAATTTAAATAAGTTGCTGTAATATTCATCAATCTCTAGCAGTTATTATTAGGCTTGCTAAGTAAATTATTAAGTAGCATAACTTAATTTATATAGACAAATACATTAATAAGTTTATTATTAATATATAAATATATTAACAAGTTTTTTAATATTTATATTCAAAAGCTTTAATATTTTAGAATAATTACAAACTATGAATTTATAAATACAAAAATTTATTTTAATTTTAAAAAATAAAATGTGATTTAATTAATTGAGCAATAAATACAATTGCATTAATCAATAGCATCAATGATTTTTTGAAATCTAGATATAATGCATTTTTTCTTACCAGGTTCACCTTTATCTCCTTGTGGTCCTTGAACACCATTTATTCCAGGCATACCTGCAGGTCCACCAGTACCTTTGTCGCCTTTTTCACCTTTTAAGCCTATTTCACCTTTATAGCCACGTTCACCGTGTTCACCTTTTGGGCCTCTGATCCCAGAACCTAAAAATAAAATTATTATAAATATTAAATACATTGATTATTTAGAATATTAATACACTTCATTATCAATTTATGAACTGAAACTGAATATAGTATTTTATTAAAACTTTTATCATAGCTTTTAATCAATACTATATTTAAAAAGTGTTGTTTTGATCAATGTTTAATTTAAAAAATAATCTCAATTATTTGGAATATAAATTAATTTTCAATATCTATTTATTCTTAAAATATTTGATTTTTCTAGATTTGGGAAAGATCCTTCAATATGTAATACTTTTTTATGACTATCGAAATTAAAAATTTATAACAAACGTAAAAAAAATCTTTTTAAATTATACAATTATTTGTCTATAATGAATCTATATAATATAATAGAACTTTTTTATCAAATGCAAATATACTTTAATATTTTATATTTTATTAATTATTAAAATTAAAATTAAAAAATCTTAACCAATCATTGTTATTTATATTTTTTTGTATAATCCTGTATACATTTATTAAAAATATCTATTATGTCTTCATTCATATTTCATTTAGCTACAAAATAAAAAGGATCATACAAAAAAATTTAAATACAGATATATCATTTTATGAATATTTTTAAATCATTACAAAGAGCGTTTACAATTGATTGAAAAATTTGTTTTAAAATACCGAAGCTGATTGACGATTCTATTAAATTTTTTCAGTTAACACCAGACATAGAATGTCAATTATTATAATATTATTATATCCTTAAATCTATATTTTAAAAAATTAGTCAGTGTCAAAGTAATAATGAAGATTTAGTTATGAATCCCGATTTTATGTTCTGATTACAAAAGAAAATTTTTTACGGAATTAATTATTGAATTGATGGAATGTTGAGGAATAGTTCATTGCACTAATTGGAACACGCCTTTCTCATTCAAACTGATTCTCTACTTGTGTCCCCTTTCTCCATCTTTAATTTATTTTCTGTGTAACAGTACCTTTACATACAACTACATGCTTGTCTTTTCAATATATATAATTTTATAAATTTAATTTTTTTTTAACAGTTATAAATCAACTGTATCTATTTGAAAAGCTTATAAACTATTAGTTACCCATTGATATCATAGAATAAATAACTTTTTACTTTCTGAAACTATCAAATTCAATCAATTTTGACATAATAAATGATGTACTAAAGTTATAGCTAAACCAAGTTCACTTGAAACTCGAGGAGAATAATTCCGTATCTAGTTCGATAATGTACAATGAAATGTATTTAATTGAATTGTTGCTAAATCAAGAATTATATATAAAATAGTTGTATGTTATTAAATAAATGATGTTGAAAATATTTTCAAAATTTTGTATCTGAAAATATCAGTAAATATTAAAACTTTCTAATCAAATATATTAAGAGGTATGTAGTTTTTTTTAATAGTTTTACATTGCATTTTTAATTAATTAATTTTAGATCAAACTAATTAATTTTTTGTTTATTTGTCATGATATATAATTAAATAATCTAGTTTATATCATGGTTTGGATATGGCGTGTGCTAAATAAATGCTCAATATAAACTTCTAAAAGTGTTTAGCGTGTGGAAGAAAGAAAATTACCTCACGCGTTCTTATAAAGGAATGATGATTGATGTGTTAATTGATGATTGATTTTGTAATTACACTGGGAGTCGATTTTTGCTTATTTACTAAATTGGAACAGTAAAGCATGCAACTTCTGTTATTTTTAATTATCTGTTATAGTGTCAAATAATTTTATTTATAATTTTAAATTATATTGTCTTTTTTAAATGTTAATAAAAGAAAAATAAGTATTTGTGTTCATGTGATCAATTTTACTTGGAAATAATTTAAAATTAACCTGTATTAATTACGTTCAAATGCCTGAATAAAAAATTATATATGATCTTCTTACTCTATTTAATTATTTATTTATTTATTTTTACTCTGTTGTATTACAGTCTAAACTCAATATAAAAACAGATATTCAGTTTCAAAATAAATTGAATGTTGCAGTAGTCGGCATAAGCTTAATTAAAGATAAAATTTATAACTTAAGAACTAGTTTTACTTTTTCTTTTAATCTGCAACTTGTAATATAATGTTGTCTGCTTCTTGAAATTAACAATCTATCAACGTTAAAATATTGAAACAATAATGAACACATTAATATGAGAATAATTACATGGCACTTTATCTATTATTTATGTATTAAAAGCGAAATAGAATAATTTATTTGTCGCCCATGGAAAAATAGAATAATTCACTTTTCAAGGATAATAGATCAGAAGACAAGTTTCAATTTATTTTTTCCTACATCTGACAAACTTTTAAGTCAATTTTATTTATATAATTAGTTTAAATTTTTTTAAATCACTTAAATTTAATCGATAATAAATTAATTAATATTTAGAGAATATTACTGTTTAGACATGATGAAAAATAATTATATTAAAATTGTTGGCATTTGTCACTAATATTTCAAAATAATATATATAATTAAATAGTTGTTTTAAATATTTATTATGTAGGTTATATAATGTAATATGTAATTATTTCATATATTTTTTTAAAACTAATTATGGCTTGTACAAAACTGAAAGCAGAATAATCTTACTTATAGAATATCTTACTATATAGACTAAGATGTATTTATCTAACTAAGAAATAAGGTAATAATAATAATATAATAAAGCTCTTGAATCTCTGATAGAACAGACAGATTGTGTTTGAAACACATATAGAGTGTGTAAGGATCCAGAATATGATTTGATTGTAATAACTAGGTACATCATTATGTTGATTCCTACAATGTATGTCATCCGTCCAACAAAATTAACAAGTAATCAACATTGTTAGTATAACGTTAATCTATATCTTTTTCATAAGCATCATACATTTTTAAATTAATATGTAATGTAATTTTAAATTTTTACTTGAATAATAACACAAAAATAAAATTATTAATAGTCTATAAATTGTGACACTATTAAATTTATTATTGTACAAATTGCTAAAAATGGAAAGAATTTTAAGTTAACCGAGATAATAACTACTGCTTATAGTGTATGTACATATTTTGTAATCATAATACAGTGGTAATTGCTTAAAAATCATAAATTCTAATATTTTTAATTTGTAGATGTACATAATAAAGAAAAAAAACAAATAATTTATGAAATATCTATTTACCAGTATCACCAACGTTAATTCCACCAACACCAGGTGGTCCAGGAGGACCAGCTGGTCCGACTTTCCCTTCAGGTCCCATATCACCCTTTGCGCCCTTATCTCCAGTACGCCCGATTTCACCGGCAGCACCTGGAATTCCAGGAACTCCTGGCGATCCAGGTTCACCTTTAGAGCCTTGGTGACCTCGCGGACCTTCCTTTCCATGGTCACCCTTTGAACCCTTGTGTCCCGTATCGCCCTTGACACCCTTTCCACCATGCACACCAGCTTCACCTACATAGTAATATTTTAGTTAACAAAAATATACAAATTAAATTTAGAAATCCCTACATATATTTATTTTTATAAAAATAACAGTATTTTTTTTAATAAAACTTCGAATAATTACGATATTAGTGAATAATAATAAAATCCTGTTTTATTAATTTCTAAGTATGATTAAAACTGTTTTTTATTCGATTATTTATTATACATTGAATACTAACTGCTAAGTAGTAGACTGAATTTGTGGAATATTTATTGAAAATTAGATACAAATTTAGAACAGTCACTATAGAAGTATTAAATATTCAAATTCGTTCATTAATCTTCTATATATTTCAAATATATTATTCTGTAATCATTAATAAGAATTTTTTAATTAATCGAATCAAGTTATAAAACCTTTTTTAATTTTAAATTATTTTGAAATAAAATTTATTTTATTGACAAAGTAAAAAAATTAATTAAATTAGTAAAAACAAATTGGATCTATTTTTATTGGAATTTTTCAATCAGATGTTTATTTTTTGATTTTAACCTATTTAAATAACTTTTAATTTTAAATCATAAAAAAAAAATAATTCAAATATTGATTTTATAAATATTATGAAGTTTTTTAAAATTATTTTATCATTCTTCTATTAATAGAAATATTTCAACACATTATTTAAACTACTTGTTATTTCTCTTTTTAATTATATAAATAAATATATTACAATCAATGTTATTGTACTACTTAATTAAACTAAAATGATTTTATAATTCCATAATTAGGTTTATATACAAGTTAAATTTCTTTTAATTCTATCTGTATAAAATAAATTATTCATATTTTTCACAGTATGTATAGTATAAAATAGAGAATATTAAATATAGTTGAATAATTTAATCTGAAAGCTTTCAAAAATATAGTATATGAATAAATTTACAAAAATATTTTCATATTTTATTAATTTATTAACTCATTTGCTTTTATTTCATTGATTGAATTGTACTTTTATTTCAATCAAGAAATTCTCAGTAAAATATACTTGTATTATAAATTATTCTGACAAATAATTCTTAAATTTTTAGTGATACTTTATTAAAAAATTTGTAATACATACATTTTAATTCATTTTTAGAAAACTGCTAACTTTTCATCAATAAATATTCATGTATACAAAAATTAGTAAATTATTATAATATAAATTTTTTTTGAACGTGTAATAATTGTATTATTTAATGTTATATAAATAATATGAATCGAAAATTGTTTTCAAAATAATTTTTATTAATTTTACCTTTTGGACCAGGATGACCCTGTTTTCCATCATCTCCTTTTTGGCCTGGAAGTCCTGGTCGCATCGTATAGCCCTCAGTCTATCAATAAGAAGAAAAACGTGAATTTTTTTTATTTAATAATATATTTAAAAAAAATTGTAATTTGTTATTACTTTACAACAATGCAAGATTATTATTTAATTATTTATTATTAATACATTCGGCTCTGTATAGACTCATAAAATTCATTTTTTTACATTCTATTTACTTAATTTAAAAAATACACTTTACTTGTTTTAATTTGTTTAACTGAATTGTAAATAAAAATGAAATACGGATTCTATAGTAAATATTGTTTTAAATATATGAAATGATCACATTGGCTTACATATTTTTATATGTAATAATAAATTGTACATTGGATCAATTGTTGATTCTATAAATAATGCACGTTTTTATATAATGTTGAAATTTTCAGTTCGATCTACTACAAAATTGAAAAAAAATTTATAAAATTATAAATCAATATTTCATGTTTCACATTTTGATTTATGAATATATTGTACAACATACATTAACTTTAAGCACACAAAAATCCTCAAAGCAAGAAAGTACAGACTGCCTAGTAGAATGAAAAAAAACTTAATCATCTATTTAATTTCAAGATAAGCAGATAATCTTAGCATTGTCGTGAAATAGTCTACGTATTTCTGGTAAAATAAATGGAGCGTGTAGAAAGTTTCTTAGTTGGTTTAGTCTGTAACAGCCGTTTGAAACCTCACTCACCCTGTATATCGCTCTAGGCTTCCAGCTGGGCTGCATGCACATAATAGTAGAGATTTTAGTTTGTTTAATTATAGATACAAGAATTAAGTTTTTATACGAATGATTATATGTGGGGAATTTCATACTCTTGGTAAGAAGTTACTTATCCACTATGTCAATCTTTGAAATCATATTATATACTATAAAATTAATCATAATCTTGAATTAAAAAAACGTGGAAAAATATTCAAAATTTTTTTTTACTAATTAACTTCTTTCCAAAAATAGAATTTATATTGTTTAATTTATAAATGAATATAAAATCTATTTTTTTCATGCTGTTATAAAAGCACTGATAATTCATCTTTTTTTTTAAAAGTACTAAACTATAAAAACATACTTAATTCAATTAGTTAAATATATTGATATTAATTGAGGTTTATTTACAAAATATATGAGAATTATTAAAGAAGCTATGTATAAAAATATTATTTTAATTGTTTTATACAGAAATTATGTTGTAATTATGTTGCCAATCTTTTTTTCATATTAAAGTATTTGAGCAAACATCAGTGCTAAAATATTATATGATATTACTGGTATCATTTTTTTTTTAAAGAAATAAAATATATCTAATAAAACTGATAATAAATAAATATTACGATGAATATTGATAATGTTTACGAAAAATATTAATGTATTATTTGTATATTCCAATATATTTTACAACGATATTCATCGACAATTTTATTATATATTATAATTAAATTATTATATATTATTATTATATATTACTTAAATTTAAAAAATAAATATTTTTTAAATATAATTGACATTTAATAATACAAATAAGTTTTAGTCTTTAATAAAATTTTATAGAATAATTAGGAATGTTAAGGTATTTTAATCAAATATGTTCGATATCATATCAAAAAATCATTTTAATTGACTACTTAATTCTGGTGAAATAATAAATAATATTTTTCAAAATAATATGCACTTTATTCATATATGATATAATAATTAACTACTGCAAATTTTTTATGTGAAAAATATTATAAACTATAAAATCATTTGATTGAAGAATGAATACAATTTAATAATTAAATTAATAATAAAGTATCGATAATTGATCTAATAGATGCAACAAATTTATTTTACGATGCAAAATATGCTTACATATTTAATTCTTAATTCATTCATTTAACTAATGGGATAAAGTATATAGATTTTTTTTGAATTGTAGCTTCTTGAACTCATGATAGAATATTGATAAAATTTAAAATGTACTTTCATTTCGAAACATAATATTTTAAAATTTAATTTTAAATAATGCATCTAGTTTTATGTATAAAAAATGTATCAAATGAATATTGAATGTTAATGCCGTCATAATAATATTTCTAAAAGGAATGATTAATATTTTAAGCATTTTCATAATAAGCTTTTCCTCCATAAACATATTTTTCTGACTTTTAAATCGGATATAAATTTTTTATTGTACATAAGTGATGCATTGCGAAAAATGATAATTAATCAATGGAAAATTGTTAAATAACCTTATATATTCATAATAGTACTTTTTTTGTAATTTTTAATGTAACCTAATACATATTCAACTAAAAATATATTTTATTATTTAAATTCATTTTCAAGAAAGATATCTTATGGGCACAAGTAACTTTAATACATTTTTAATGATCCCTATGGATTCAAATAAAAATATGGTAGATAGCATGAATAAATAAAGATAAAATAAAGAAAAAATGATAAAGATATAAAGAGAAAGAGATTTTAACAGATTAAACACGAGACAGAAACAAAAAAGAAAAATTAATCGCGTGGTTCAAGTGGAGCTAATTAGTATTTACCGTCGTTTGGTCTCGAAAATTTCATCAGAATATCGTGCAGTTCATCAAATATAAATCATGAAATCGCTGAAGAACATAATATGTATATGAGTTAGAAATCTGAAGGTTCAATTGACTGGTTTTCATTCAAAGTATCTGGCATTTCAAATAGGTTTGCATGCTATCACTGATGTTTACCTAAGAATCATTTAGATTCTCCAAATAAATTCATACTTAGTTATATTGTAATTTTAACTTTCATGCTATGTATTTAAAACAAATAATTAATTTTTAATCATTCAATTTTTTATTTTACTTTAATTATCAATAAAATTTAGTTAGTTAAAGTTTATAGACAGTTGGAGAAGTACGAATTTCCATAATATTTTCAATTTCTTTGAAAAACTCATAATGAGTGAATAAATTTGATAAAGTTTTTCTAATTAAAATAATAAACAAATATGTTGTCAACTTTCAAATTTTCCTCGTCTTTATACATGAAAATTTTCGTTACAATCGATATAAATAGAGATCATTGAAAGATACTTTGAATCATATAAATGTAGTATTAGTCTTCAAATTAATACTCCTAGTTATTGTAAATTTGAGTAGGTTTTATATTTCAACTAATTCCTGTACATAAAGAATTAGCTTATTATCTCAACATTTAGTTTAGTGCTAATCTATTCACATAGTACAAAATGTTTAGACTGTGTGTATTTAAAGAATTAGACTTAATCAATGATACAGATATTACTGAACAGAGTTTTAGCACTTTAAAAACAAATAATGCCATTAATAATCAAGTAACAATATCAGAATTAGAATTGAAATTATTTTGAGAAGATACAATGAGATATTAATTTTAAATATTGAAATTGATTACTGAACTTTTGTAATATCGTGGTCAGTATTATTCAAATTCAGTTTATTGATGGATTTTTAATTGATCAAGGCTTCCGAATGACTCAAGTTCACCTATTGAATATTGCAGATTCAAATGTAATTTACCGAGTTACCAAATGCATAGAGCACTATTATTGTTAAATAATAAAATAAATATTTAAATATTCAACATACGAAATTATATTATTTTTCGAAAACAAATTTCTAAACAAGCCTTTTGTAGATATAATTTTTAAAATAAGTATTGTTTTTTTATGAAAGCAATCGATAGCAATAAAAAAAAAACATAAATGTATTGAATTTTACATTCCTCAAAAAAAATAGAAAATTTAGTTTGAATAGATTCTAACTATCAATAACCAATTCTATCGGATTACCTTTTCAATTTTTTTTTAAAAATTATGTCTAATAAATTTTAACAACATCAATGTGGATTTTATTTCATCCTGATACAAAATCGAAGGTTTTAATTGTCGATGGAAGCGTTTTACTAATCCTTTAACCTGTAGATTTAGGTTGCGGTTATAAGGTATACATTCAATTAATCGGGTAAACTATTTCAAAAGTAGTTATTTGAATTATCGGGCTGCGCCAAATATGATTTTTGCAAAAACTTCAAAACGAGTAATTCAATTAAGAAGCCACACCTGGAACTGTAATACTTTCAACGGTCTACAATTCAAAATAACGACTGAAACGTGCAAAATTAAATAGAATAATTTAAATACTAGATCTGTAATAACGATATCTACATTTTCAAAAAATCAATTCGAAAATTTGGATGTTAAATATAAACAACATTTATACGTATCAGGATAATGTCGATTTATCGTAAAATATGTGTATCTAAATACACCTAAAGCAGTACTGTTTAATGGATAGTCATAGACATTTTTACATAATAGGTTTTCCAGTGGCCCATTTACTCGGGTGCGTTAATCCGCGAAGATACTCGAATATCTCTTTCAAAGCCCTAGAGGAATTTAAGATTCGGGATTTGCTTTTAAAATATTTTCAGTGGTAATTATACACGGTATATTTAGTTTAACCTGTAATAATATTAACTTTAAATAGTAAGTTAAAAAAAACTTATTAATGTATTTATAAAAGTTAGATAAACACAATTGATCCATAAAAGTATTCTTTTACCACTTTTGTAAGTCTATTTACTGCGATCTTTATTTTATAAAAATATATAGAATGCATTTTAAAAGTAATTAAATTAAATTTAAAAAATAAATTTTTTTATTGATAATTAAATTTTTATTTCTATTAATTATAATCAATAATTGAAACCTAATTAATATTTTTTATTACACGTATTTAATTTCTATACTCTAAACATATTTTAATAAAAAATTTGAAAATTTCTTTTTAATGATTTCATAAAGTAAATAGATTTTTATTAGTTAAATGCACTTTTAATAAATATATATGTCTGTAATTTATAATAAATTAAAATAAAAATTTCTTTATATGTATATAATTTCTCTTGTGATTATTTAATGAAAAAGCCTATCAATCTTCATTTTAGACCCTCTAATAAGATCTTTAGTGATCCCTCTCATTTAGATTTTGCCAGTGTACAATCTCCGTAAATATTAATCGTTCTTTAGAAGCTATAATTGTGTCATGGTAAAAGTCTTGAAAATCTTACACTACTTCAGTTTAATTTTCCACAAATTAAACTGTAATGTATTTTAATTTGATTGAAAGGGTGCTTTCTCTTCATATGTATATGATTTGTATTAATTGTGTGTATTTTATAATTGGTAAATATTTTTTTTGTAATAAAATTATACAAGAGTAACCATGACTAGAAACATAATGTCATACATGGTGCATCCACGAAGTATCGAGTTTTTTTTCATTTTGCGCCTATTCGTCGTAGAAATTTGGGAGGGGTCTTAAAATATTGACAAACTCTTTCCGCATTTGTCCCCCTTTTTTTTTGTTTTTTTAATAATTAGGAGCGGCAGGATTTTACTTCGCGCAAAGGATGTTTTTCAGTTTTTTGACACAGCATGATGGACTGCCTACTCGAACAGCGTTACGCTATAAAGTTGTGTTTGCAATTAAAAAAAACAGTGTGGAAACGTATAAAATATTGCATGAAGTGTATGAAGATAATTATATGTCAAAATCGCAAAGTGGAAAATGGCACAGAGCTTTTAAAGAGAGCCGAGAAAGAATCATCGATCTGGGCGCCCAAAAAGCTTTCGAATGGCTAGGAACATCCGACGAATTTTAGAAATTTTAGATTCAGACTACCAATTAACAGTAATATTAATCGCAGAAAAACTGAATTTAACGCGATCTACGGGGTGCAATATAGTGCAAACAAATTTATAAATGTGAAAATTTTTGAAAAACATTAAAGCTGAAAAATTTGAAGATGCATTTGAAATTTGGAAAACACGCCTTCAAAAATGTGTTGATACAGGAGAAAATTATTTGGAAGAATTTTAAATTTTTATTTTACCCTGTTTATTAGTCCACCAATAAATCATCTTTCAAAAAAGAAAGATAAGAATTTTTTTTTTTAATCTTTGAACAAAACATTCTCACGTAGTGGTTTTCCGCTAATCGCTTCAGTGCGCTGTGTCAAAAATTTTAAAAACACCCTTCGCGCGAAGTAAAATCCTGCTGCATCTAATTATCGAAAAAAAAGCGACTAATGCGGAAAGAGTTTGTTGACATTTTAAGACCCCTCCTAAATTTCTACGACGAATAGGCGCAAAATGAAAAAAAAATTTGATACTTTGTGGATGAACCATGTATACAACCATCTGGATTCATCAATATATTTTTGATAATTTTTAAAGAAAGTTTACACTACTAGTTTAATTTAGTTACTGTTAATTAATTTGTTTTTTTTATTTTTTTTTTAACTACTAAGATTTTTTATGGAATTTAAATAGAATAAATATTTTGGTTCATTTCTTTTCTATAATGAAATATTGCACCAAATTTATATTTGTATGGTATTGAATAATTCTACATTAGTTAGAAAATGAATAAATTAATACTTTTATTTGCACTTTATTACAAGTTTGTTTGTCAATTTGTATTCAAATATTTTTTAATTATCAAAATCTCTTAATAGAATAAGTTAATTTTGTACAAAAGTTTTAAAAACATTACTAGGTCAAAATTTTTACAAGTCTGTTTTATGTAATTTAGAAACATTTTTTTATAATTATTCGATGATGACGTTGAATTTTGAGATAGATTTTTTAATTCCCGCATAAAATGAAAATTTATACATTCCATAACATGATTAATACTATATGTAAATTTATAAATTACTATTACTTCCATTGCTATGCAATTATTATTTTATGATGATTAAAAAAAATAATTATTTAATTAGTTATAGGATTAATTTATTATACACCAATGAATAAAGTAGATTTGAAATATAATAGAGTTATCGAAACAATAAATTCGAAGATATCATAAACCTCGTCCACAAAAAAATGTGTACATATTATGCAGGTCACGAAATCGATTTTTTTGCATTGTATACAGTGACGAGTATATTTTTAGATGTCAGTAATGCATGTAAGGGCTTTGCAATAAAAGATTTAGAAAAAATTTGAACAGAATAATTTGGAACGGCTGTATCACAGCATCACATCTATTGTCCTCTCAAGTATCTTATATATACGTTTCTGGAAAATTCTTTCACTGGTGAACTGTCCTCTATTTATATTTCATAGAATTTTTTTTATTAATGTTTTAGTTTTTGCAATAATTATTATATTTTTCCAGTTTGTAATGTAAATTTAATATTTTGAATATACATGGTGTGTTATGTAAGTAATGACGTTGAGTTTTTTTGAATCGACTATTTGTCGCAGTGTTTTGAGAAAGGTCGGAATACGCAGGGAAGTTTTTCCTATCTTTTTTTTTATATTTTTTTTTGTGATCACTGCGAGCAGTAGGATTTGACTTGTTTTTCAATTTTGTAATATGACGCAGTCGAACGACTATTTGAACAACTTTACGGGATAAAGTTTTGATTGTGGCTTAGTAAAAACACTGTAGAAATTTTTAAATGGTAAAAAGGGCCTTTAAGAGAAACTGTATGTAAATGTTGATAAATTCAAGGTGTCGTCGAATTCTTTGATACTTAAACGACAATTTGAAATCAAAATTTTATGCAAATTCTGAATATTGGTAGCGCTTCGTGCTAATTTTGGCGTCAATAATAGATTCTTTGGCGACCTCCACTTGAAAGCCACGTATCATTTTTCTAATGACAATTTTCACATAAACTTATCATTAAGGACTTTTTTAATATTTCAAAACTTCCAGTGTTTAATGTTTTTATCAACATGCACAAAACTTTTTTTTGTGAAGGCAAATTATACCATTCCTTTACTGATCGTAAAAAAAAGTAAAAATAGAAACTTCTACACATCGGTATTTTCTAAAACCCTCCAATAAATAGACGAGTTAGAAAAAATTTAAACTCATTTCTTTTATAACATATCTTGTATAGAATATAACACAAGAGTAATTATCGCATAATTCAAATCTATCTAAATTTTAATTTCTACAGTCGTTTGTGAATACATCTAAAATTGTATGTTAATTAATAATTATAAAGTATTGAAAAATATTATTACATGTAATATAAATATTACATTATAATTTTATATTAAAAACATTTAAAATAAATTGAGATTTATAAATTTAATTTAATTTTTATTAGTGATTAATATGTCTATTAATATAAGTAGTATGTAATTATATTTTTAATCTATTAGATTTAGTTCGATTATGCTTTTTTCGGATGGCTATTATTTTTTAATGCAGTAAAAATTTGATATCAGTAATTCAATCACTAATTTTCTTATAATTAGTTTTAGGTAAATCACTGGTTAATCTTTCCATGGTCTCGTAATTATATTTTGGTTCCATAGATTAACTTAGAATATGTAATTTTCCTCAAATAATTTCTTACCATATATCACGTACTAAATAATACAATGATAGAAACTATTTGTAATTCAAAATCCTATTCGTCTTTATAGATACTATTACTGTCTATGCTTCAGTTTCAACATCCGGTTATCCTTTAATTGGTAGATTGCTGTTGTATACAGGTGATAGCTTCAGCAATCTTGACCATTAGTAGAACCCTAGTAACTTACAAACTTCTGCAAATAACTATCATCTTTTATTAGTGGTTGTTCACTCAAATAAACC
The DNA here is from genome assembly GCA_018907245.1 of Eupristina koningsbergeri. Classification (NCBI taxonomy): domain Eukaryota; kingdom Metazoa; phylum Arthropoda; class Insecta; order Hymenoptera; family Agaonidae; genus Eupristina; species Eupristina koningsbergeri. The sequence goes on from JACCHV010003002.1 coordinate 141,186, forward strand.
AAAATGAGATATCCAAATAGTCGAGAACGCTACAGCTATTATCGGTGAATTCATGTTATCGAAAGTTATGATTGCTCTAAAGCGAAAAATATTATTTACATTTATAGATTCTAATAGTCTACATTGTTATATTCATATAATTTTTATAAATGTAGTTTTAGAAAACATTTCAACAAATTGAAGTTTAGAGGATATAAAAATAATGATTATAAAAATTTCTACAGAAAAGTTAGATGATTCTAGAGATATAAACAATTATTTGGTATTTTTGGGTATTTAAATAAACAACTTTCAAAAAAGAAGTATAAAAATCGTGTTGTTTCTCATTTTATAAGCAAGACGTTATTGTATATACACTTAATTTAATCTGAATATTATTTCCCAAATGAATCGTTGTCGAGTTTTAGCCTCATTATACAAGGTAAACTTGTGTTCTCAAACTAAAAACATCAAGCCGTTTGTTTATTTTCTTTTTCTTAATTGACATGCAACAGGTATATCCTGTATAATTTTTAATTGTGGAATTTTTGAAGTCACACGAATTACTGTTATACAAACCTCAACTCTTGATGACTTCACATTCAAGGAGTAGAAAATAACAGTCTATACATAGACCATCTTGAAGTTAACTTGATATAATGTTGAACATTATGTTTAACGACTTTTCTAAAAACTATTAAGCCCAGAACCTTCATGAGCAAGTAGTGATATACAAAGTTTTTATATTATTCAATATGAGCATTCGTTGTATTTACTGTAGTTGGTAACTTTATTACAATATTCAAATGTAATGTTTCTCGTAAATTTGCTAATCTTCCACAAAAATAATAAATATGAATGTTTATGATTAGTGCATTTACTTAATTTATTCATCAGTGTGATAATAAATTAGTTGTTACAGTGCAATAAAAAATCTTCTCATACTATTTTTAAAGTTTCTATTAATCTCTTTTCATAGTGGTATTAATAAATGTTTTTAATACGCAACTGGTAAGCATCATTTTCACTAATTACGATTTCTTACAATTCATTTTTTTCATTAAGAGTTCCTGAATTATTTCGTATCTGAAATTGCAATTGATGCAATGTGTTCGCAAGAATAACGAAGTGCATTACGGTCGACTGAAAGTTTACTTTATCCGAAGTTTATTCAAGTGCAACGCAGTCGTCACAGTTGTATGCACTGTTCCTCAATTTCATTACTGCTTTTATGGCCACAACACGTCCAATTTCTTGATTTTATGTAGTTTATCTATTTACGAGATGAGTAAACGTCTAAACTTTATCTTGTAAGCACATCGTTAATGCATTTGGCTTCAGTAGGTACTCAATATTTAAAAAATGAACGAATACTTTCATCGAAAACGTAACGTCACCTGGCTTACCAAATTAATTTAAAAATATTAATATTTTTTCAAACTAAAATCATGATTACATTATGCACATTTTTATCGATGAAAATTTGGATTATTTTAAAAATTATCGCAGCTTAAAACATTATATGTATGCATAACAAACTGTCGTATACTATTATTACCATACAATAAGACTTACTAAATATCAACACCAATTATTTTATGCATCTAATATTTATTTAATAAAGTTATTATTTACTCTAGAATATTTTTTATACATACAAATAATCTAGAATAAACACAATATGTATTATTACTGAAAAATAGATCACCAAACATAAAATTACGAATATCCGCAAAAATCAATTATCTCACTCACTGAAATATATAGCAAGCACTTACTCGTTAATATATCTTTGTTGAAAATTGTGTCAAGAATACATAATGATAGGTTTATAAGTTTATAGAATAGAAATTTTGAAAAAATTTGCAAATCCCAACGGTAGTATCTCATTTACCAAGTGCCTACTGCTCCTATTGTGCCTCTATTCGGGAAACGCAGATTAACTACCTAAAAGTGCACCACGATTATATTATATAAAATTTTCCATTAAGTACTTCAGCCCAGCCTCTACATGTGATAACTGATTTAAGAAAATTATATAGTAACTTTATTTATTATTTTCTATAATAAAGGAAATTGCTTTTCCATAAGATAAGAATAAATCAAATTTTGACTATCTTAAAAATAAAATGAAATTTACTAATAATTTTCATTAAATTTCAAAATAACTTAGATTTTTACATTATTATTATTATTATTATTAAAAAATTATATTTAATCAATATAAATTTTTAAATTAATTTCATTTTTATTTATGTAATAAAGGTTTAATGCATATATATTTTAATATATATTAAAATATTTTCTAGAGTTGAATTGAACATTATATTGAAATGTGAAATTCTTTTTTGTAATGAATGTTTTCAATCTAATAAAAACAACTAATAAAATAATTATTAAAACTTGCATATTAGCATACATTTAAATATTATCATAATCAACTATAAATTTATTCTAATTATTCTACTATATATTATTGGATAGATTATGTATTACACTGAAACAAAACTTAATAAGTAGTACGGAAACTAATGTAATCCTTTATATTCCCACTTTTTATTTAAATTAATCGAATTAAATAGATTTATAATATGTATAAATTTTAATATTTTTAGAAGTAATAATTAAAACTATTCATATATTTAACTTTTTAATAGGAACAATATTTATTTCTACAAAATTTGGTTTAAAATGTTTAAGAATACTATGATAAAATTTTATAAAGGTATTATATTATATATCTTATACATTTTATCATAAATATTAAAAGTCAATGTAAAATGATTTTTAGGAATACTTTTCTATTATTAATTTTTTTTTAATTTTTATTATCTAATTATTTTAATTTAATTTTTTTAATGAATTCTATTTTGTTTAATAAATTTTGAAGTAATCAGTCAATAAAATTTAGTATGAATATAAATAATTTAATGAATTTATACGATTTTCTTAATTTATTTATAGATATTTAAAAACTGTATTAATAAATTCATATTCTTCACTATTATTACTTTAAAATTAGTTAAAAAATATTTCACTTTAATAAAGCAATACTTTTTAAATTATAATTAAAATTTTTTAATACTTTTTGTTTTCATTTAAACTCTTTTCATGATATATTTTGTGATTTATTATTTTTAATTTCAAGATGCCAAAGAAATTTGTTTACAAAGAAAAATATGCCAGTAAAATTTTTCTTACTAACAATACATTATCATTAAAACAAAAAAAAGTTGTCTGATTTTTAGTTGTTTGGCGTATAAACGTTAGCAAGATACGCGAGAAGTTGAAATAGCCGTTAAGGTTTTCCACAAATGCATCCAATGTATTTCTATATCTATAGGTAGGAATACTTTTGAATACACTTTTTTTCTTTCAACCATTTTCTTTTGCTTTTCATTTTTTTTAAGTAAGATAGAAAAATTTGTTCTTACATGAATTTATTTTTTTTTGTTTTTCCTTAACAAGCTTAAAAAGAAAGATTATTTGAATTTGTATGTAAAATGATAATTGTCTTTATGCATAGGTGTATTATAAAATTTTTTTAAAAAATAGTAAAACTTGGTAAAATAATTTTTAAATTTGTAAAATTTTATGTGAATATTATTAAAAATGTGAACAATATTTTAATCTTATAAATAAGTGTATTTTATAATATATGGCATACGTACGTATATCTATAAAATGTAAAAAATTGGTCTTCATGAAGAAAGGATATTATTTAATTTAGAATTACTAAATTTATAACACAATATTATTTTAATATTTGCTTCAAAATAGTTATGTGAAAAAAAATTTATAAATTTTGTACATCAACTTAAAGCATTAAAATTGATTCTCGGTTAAAAAAACATATTTTTCTTATCAGAAATACTTTAAATAACTAAGTTGGATGATAATAAGCAATGTCTATTTTCACGAGGATGCCGACAATGTGGCTTCGTGCATGTCGCATGTTATATTAAAGTGCATGACTTTGTGAATACCACAAGTTTATGGCATAAAAAAAAGTAATAAAGAAATTACATTTATTACAAGTCAATAAATGTAGGCTAATTCTATTGTTACGCAGGTAACTTAAACATGAAACTAATAGTCAAGATTTTTAATCAATTGAAATTAAATAAACAAATATAATAATGCTGGTATAAATAAATGTAAAAAGAGAGATGAATAATCTTGAAAAAGGAGAGTTGATTATTTGTTATAATAACGCTATCTAAAAATAATACTAAGAATAAGGGAAAGTGTACAAAGATATCATTTTTTATTGTTTATCATGTAATAATTACATATATTAAAATGAACAATTTTTAAATGATTATAATTGTTCTTTTTACGGGAGCAGCAAAAAAGATCCCTACTTTGTACATCTATACTAACGAATTGTACTACCATGTTACAAATGGAAAACAATCTGTATATTTATACTTTTGATATCAATAAAATAGATCTACTAAATATAATTTGTGAGTTTTTAAATAACCATTAATTATCCATCTCTTATTTATTGTCTATTATTATTTTATTTCTATACAGGTGCAGTACAGAAATATACAATACCAAGTTTTTTTACAATTTTTTGAATGATTAAGAAATTTTACCACGTACAAAAATACAAAAACCATGGTTCAAATTGAATTTCATTTAAGAGATTAGTGAAAGTAACCGTGTATTAATTTGTTTAGAAATAAAAAACCATAATTACGTTATGCAAAGTGCATTATGCATGTGAGATCAACGCGTTACTGATCCGCCTACCACGCCCCCTCCCCCTCCCCCCACCCACTCCCTCGTTCGGGGTTGAAAGTGCACAAATTCATTATTCGAACTGACGAGGCATGCGGGCGCAAGTTTGCCAAGTTTCGAAGTTGCTTGTTTCTGTGAGTCTTGAATGCTTCGCTCGAGTCCACTTCCATCTTGTTTCGGCGATAAGGCCAGGATTCACCGTTCGTAACGCTCAAACTATACAACGGATAGAGATTCCGAGAGTTGGATTCTCCTTAAGCTCGAAAAATTTGATATGTTGATTATTATTGCGTCATGGCTTCAGTCTATCGATTTAATCAATGCTCATTATAGGTGTAAAGGTTTTTCATTATCGCTTTCGTGGTATATTTTTCTATAAAGTCCACTCTAATTTACTCAATGAAGTTTTGCAAGTTTGGTATTAACTTCTTATAATGCTGTTTTTTATTTGTAGAATTTTTTTACCTGAATTTTTTTTCTCAAACTTTCTTGAATCGAATAGTCGAGTAGTCCCTCCTTGAATTTATTTTTTCCTTCGCTTTATGTCTATTAATACCATTTAATTTACGTATTGATATTACTTTTTGGTATACTGCTGCTTTATTTGGATATCATTTTTCTTTTATATGCCTTTTCCTTATTTGAATATTTTCAGTTACTGGTTGTCAGTTTTCAGTCTTTGACCTTTCTTGGTATATCGCTTTTTGTATTTAGGTATTGTCTTCTGTATTTTATTCTGCACTTTACTCTGTATGGTTTGGCGTAGTTTCTAGTTCTAATCTCTTCTTTTTTGTTTTCTTCTTTATTTTACTGTTCTTAACTTTTGGTCTATCAAAGTAAAACGAGTTGATTTCTATATGCTTCTTGTTTTACTTTTGCTCTTGAAGTTTGTTTTATTTTTATCTAGTATTGTATCTTCAGCTTAAATTGTTTCATCAGTCAGAATGAAATTGTTTAATCTTCTCGGAAAAACATTAAATTGTATGACATTCATAGAGATAGTTTTCTCTAAAATAACTTTTTGTTTTTATGTTAATACTCTTATTTACAATTCAATTCATAATCACGCTCGATTTTCTTTATACGCAGACCATATCAAAAAATTCTACATGCAATCCTTGTTTCAACACCACAGAAAAAGAACTCTCAACCATTTTTCAACTCTAATCGGCAATTGTCAACGTTTGGTTAAAATGTTCAATCAGTGTTAAGTGACTTGGTTAGTCTAACCAAGGTTAGCTAATCAACTTTCAGCTTTGAGTTAATCTGGCTTAACCCATTAGTAAGGAACTTATGAGTTCTTTGTTGATCGGTTGAGCCTCAGCTAAACCAATCAAAAGTTCCAATGCCTCACTTTGATTCTTTGTACTAATTAGAAAACAGGGATCAACATAAATTACTGGGCCGTGATTTGCTAATCGATCCGAGTTATTTTTATACTTTAAATTTTTACTACATATAAGATGGAGTTTAGAAAGAAACATATAACCAAATACAACAGAATAAATAGGTCCATAATATTTTTCAAAAGGTTACTAAAATAAAGGCAAATATTTTGTATCAAGTTTTTTTGTATCAACTTGGATTTTCTTTCAAAATTAAGTATAAAGACTAAATTATTTCGAAAAAGTAATAGTGCAGTCTAGAAAAGGGAATAAATATTTTAAAACGCTATATAAATGAAGTGGTCAAATTAAAAGACGTATTTTATTAATATTTTTTAGTTTTTTTCGCAATGAAGAGAAAATTATTGACTTAAAAACTAAAAAATTTTAGTTTTATAAAAATAAGAATTTGATTACAACACAATAATAAATTTGTTTTAAAACTTTTTGAACATTTATTTATAAAAATTTATTTGTCATTCAATTTTTAGAAAGAATTAAATTAAACCAAATTTTGAAATAATGTTTTGATTAAAATATAAAGTGTGCTAATCTGTTACTTGTAATAAATTCTATGGCGTTCAAGTTATTGTAACAATTTGAAGGTAATATTAAATTTATTGACTCTTTACAATGAAATTCTATCTGAATCATCAGAATTACTGTTAAATTCATATCCATATCAAATTTTGAGACTGAAAACATAATTTGATTTAAAATTATAACTACTATACTCAAAAATATGGTAATACTATATCCTTTTGAAAAATAATTGAATTATTTTTTATTTAATTACATAAGATTTTAATAGCCTTCAATTTTTATTTATTAAATTTTGGATAAAAAAAAATATGAGCTTTATATTTAAATTAGTTTTTATTATTAATATTTTCAATTATTAGAAAAAAGTAGAATTTTATTTGTGCATTTTTTATTTCTTTGAAATCGATTTACTGCTCAAATAAAAGTCATTTAATCAATTTTTTCAATTCATAGGTATCAATTTCATTATTGACTTTCAATACAAATTTAAATGAATGATATATGAAACGAAGTAATTTTTAGTTTAATGATTTTCTCCATAAATTTATAATTTATATTAATTTTATGTGTACTAACAATTGTTAAATATAAAAGTATTAAGGTTCACTTAATTCGTGTATTTCAAAAAAAAAACCAAAATTCTGAAACATAAAATATTTGATATAATTGTATTCGTTACGTAAAAAAAGATATTTAAAAAATAAATCTTTGATTAAACTTTTTCGCCAATGGATATATATATATAATCTAGATTCAATAACTAAAAGTAATAAAAAAAGGTTTGAAATGGCAAAATTTTAAACTGAATTAAGTTACAAAATATCTATTGATTACAGTTATTAATAAAACAGAATCAAATTTACAAAAAAAACTAAAGAAAAACAAGAGAGAGATAGTTAATATTATAAATAATATAAATTGTCAAATTCAATATTTGCAGAGTCAAGATAAAAATGCCAAATAATATCGATATTTTACACGTTTGAATGGTTTTGAAATAAAATAGATATATTTACTGTACACAATAGACTTTTTTTAGCTGTGTCATCACTTACATATGTACATAATTTCTTTGCATATTTGCAAAGTACCGACTTTAAAAAAATGTCGAAAACAATCAATCGAATTTCCCCCGAGAAGGTAAAGCAATTTCTTGAGCTGCCTGCAACACACTTGTCTTATATCTTTTTTCTTTTGTTGCTTCATACGAAATTTTGCGAATTCGAATAGGCTTGGCATTCACTTTTTTTGTTGTATTGTTAAAAAAAAAAAATCGGCTTCAGGCGAGGCTTCTTTCGAGATCTAAATTTGGGAGCGTAATAGCACTGAGGACGAAATATCGATGGGTTGAATGTGTCGCTCGAATTGAAAGTAGTTTGTCGCTATTCAGGAGAGGTACATGAAGCTGAGGACTTCGCGAAATATTTTTATGCACACTCGATTTCCCTATTATTCATTTTTCTATTTATAGAGTACGAACACGTATTTTTACTTGATTTGCAAGTGTTGCGTAATGTTGAGATACTGTAAAAACTTTACTGATATACGAGTCCTTTGTGATACATTGAAACATGCATTGAAATTTCATATTTTTAGATGCATAATAAAATTACTTTTATACCAAATTTTATTAAAATGATTGGGTTTTCTATATCATTTTTTTTTGGATGAATCAACAAAAAAATTATGAAATTTAATACTATATTAAATATTTACATAAGAATTATTATAAATGAAATATATGAAGAGATAAAGGGTAAATACATAGTTAATAAAAATATTGCGGTCGATTATTCAAAATTTTATTTAATTTTTTGCACATATATATATTTGTTATTTAATGTTGTGTTGAGTATCGTAATGAATTATGTTTATTTATGATAAAATTACAATTAAATATTAATAACCCTGTTATAAACTTCTTTATAATGCCATGTGATTGAATATTGAATATTAAATTGAATATTATTCTTTATTATACTGAAAGATTAATATTTAAATTAAATTTTATAAATTAAAAATTAATTGTTAACGTAGATTTTCATGTAATAAACTGTATAGATATAAATATGTATATACATGTATGTATGTGTGCATGTGTATTTAAAAAATACACACCATGTAAAATCAGAGATTTTTAAAAAGATGAAATTTATGTAATATAATTTTAATTTAAAAAAGATACATAAAAATTTATGAAATATCGATTGTTAATTACACTATTAAAATGAAATTGTGTGTAAATGATATGTGAATGTAGGTCGCATTTAAAATATTGATTTTCCAAAATCATATGTTATCGATTTTTGAATTTTCGACTGTCCGTATCCTCGCGGTAACAGTAAGGTAATTTTCTTTTAAATACACACAAAGTTTAAGATTTTCTTAATACAATGCAATGAAAGACAATTGATATTTGACAATTGACAATTGCGTCTCTCTCCCTCTAATCCTTTACTTGTCAGGGCAAAGTACTCATACAATATATATGATAAATATATATTTTACTACAAAAGTCAATGATGATTTACATGGTCCTTTATTTATAACCCTTAGCAGGTTTTTCCTAACATATAATATTATTCGATTTGAAACAGAATATTCATTAAAATTATTTATCTTATATTCTCGAGTATTTAATCATGCGTTTATTTATCGAACTGACGCATGAAAATAATTAACACCATCATTTAAATATCTTTTAATCAGCTGAATCTTCGATAATTATCGTAAGAAATAAATTTTTTAATATCTTTTCAACCGATTGGCAATCAACTTAACAATCATCGCTAATAATATTTTAAAGAATTGCATAAAATACCCGGGATTTTTTTACGCTTTCTGGAAATTACGAGGAGTCCAACTCCACATTATTTCGGTTGAATATATGGAGTGCAATTACTCGCATTCTTTTTTTTTTTTTATGCACTCGCGTTCCTTCCCGAAAGCAAATGCACATCTGTGATGCACCGCTCGTTCCTTTGTCACAGTTGAATGCGTGCGAACTTTAGTTAACGCGAGCGTGAACTTCGAGTAAATCAGAACTTTAAGTAATAGCGAACGCAGCCAATGGTACGATGCGTAAATAAATAATTAATGTAATTATTTATTGTTCAAAATTATTAATAGTTGGATTATTTTACACTACACGCGTTTGTAATTTATAAAGTAATTTTGTGTTCTCCGGAGACTCAGGAAAGTTAAACTCAAGTTTTTTAATTTTTCGTATTGAAGACTATGTAGGAAATATTAAAATTTCAATAATAATTAGATGGTAGAAATTTTAATATACATTTGTACATTCATCATTTTGTATATTATTGAAAACATTTCTCAATGTATGTATATCGAAATGTTTATTTTAAAATATGAAAGAAACTTCTAAAAATGATATATACTCAAATGCACTTCTTTTCAAATAAGTCTTCTATGATTCTTCTGCGCATATATCTTTTCTTTTATTCCTCTAGGTTTCGTAATTCTATAAAAATTGTACTATATTATTCTTCTTTACATAAGATATTTTACCTCAAAACAACATTATTTTTATACGAGTTTATACCATGTTTATATATCTACTGAAGATTCATAATGCGTTTTAATATTGCATGAATTGATTAATCGCGAATTTGAAAATTAAAAAATTGTTTATAAGACGAGGTAATAGCATATGATACAATTAAATAGAAACATAATTTATAATCACCAATGCAACAGTGTAAGAGTAATTTTGTATTTTTTATGAAACAGTTTGGAATAGCGCAGCAAATTCCTGTGATAGCGAATTTTCTATCCTCACAACAATTGCATTTTAATGAATCCATGGCTTGGAGATTCTTAGTGAATGTGACAGAGATTACTTGGGTAAAATAAACTTTAGTCTAACGGTGATTAATTATACTTAATGAGAAAAATAAGATATACCAGGAAATTACGATGGTAAAATGGATTTGGAGTTTTGTTCTATCTAACTTCATTTTGAAAAATTTCATAAATTTTAAAATTTCCGAATTTATATTTTTCTGATTTGATGAGCATCTCTATTGCAAAACTTGTTAAATCGATAATAACTAAAAATATTAAATTGCATTCGACATATAAAAATAAACTTATTGGAAATACATATTAATAAAATATCATATTTATTTTTCAGCAAAATAATGTATGTATATATTTATTTAAATACACATGGTCTATAGAACAATGAAGCATCATAAGTAATTATATTGATTATATAAGCTTTTATGGCATTATATAATAAAATCTTTATGTAATATCTAATCCATAAATGAAAGTATACCTTTTACATATTAGAAATGACTAATATTGATTTAAAATAAAATACTTGAATATTTCTTTTTAGAATATCTACTTCAAGATAAATCTGAATTCTTAGATGTTCTTTCTACTGATAGTACTGCTATTTTTATAATATCATTTACATTTACATTTTCTGAATATAATAGAAGTAACATGTATTATAAGTTAATACATGCTTTTGACTAGACTACATGACTTGAAATACAATAATATAAAAGTAGATGTTAAATTTATTTAAATCTATATAATATATTATTAAAATTACTACTTAAGTAAAATTGCACATAAAGATTATGCATATTACTTTAACTAATGGTTAAAAACATACATTAGTAAAACTGAAATTATTTTAATTTAAACAAAATTTAACTTTCTAAATACAAAATCTTAAGTAATCATACACATAATTACTTAGTCTAATTTAAATGGACAACTGGAATATTATTTCACTAGATTTTATTTAAATACCTATAAGTAGTTTACTAAAAATATTATTAATTTATTTAATTACAATTAAATTATTTAAATATAATTATATTAATTAAAATTAATTAACTTAAAGTATTTTAATATTATTTTAGGAACAGTCATATCATTTTTAAAATGTATATACTTTATTAAGATTTATGTCATGTAATGGTTAAGATTTTGCATATTGTTGAAAAAGTTATGAGTTAAAGCATACTTGTATGTTTTACTTAAGCAGATTTTTATTTAATACCATGTTTTTCCATTTATTTAAAAATCCGTATTTTAATAATAAAATTAATCCTCTGTAATATATAATAATTATTGTATTTTTAAACTACTAAAACTGCTAAATGAAATAAAAGAAATATTTTCTGTTTAATTTCACTATTTTAATAAAGTTATCACAATAAACTATTTATCTAGCTTATATTTTTTAAATATAATTTATTGTAAATTAAAAAATTAAAGATTAATTATATTTTATAAAATAGTTAGTTGTATAATCGAATATTTATTCATGCTCTTTATGTCAGTAAATAAGGATTTCCTTTTAAACGTTCCCGGTGAAAATCCAACAAATCAACAATATTTTCATTACAAATAAACACATATTTCCTTCATTGTGGCAAATAAAACCTAAATATTCGCTTTAGTTTCATTCTAACACCTTCACGTGTATTTGTTTGTACGAAACAGTAACACAACATTTTCGTCAACGCGAATGCAAATACGCTAAGCGTAAAACTAGCAGAAAACAGTAAGAAAAACAAATCGTGCACAATGAATGTATTTCACATTTTGTGAAAATAAACATACACAGATAAAAAAAAGTGAGAGAGAATGATAGAAAGTGAGAAAATTTGGCTTTATGAAGGGTAGAAGGAAAATAATAGATACTAGAATAGAGAGAGAGAGAGAGTGAGAGAGAGAGAGAGAGAGTGAGAGAGAGAGAGTGAGAGAGAAAGAGAGAGAGAGACAAAATGCTGGGTACAGGAGGATATCATCTGCTGGACATGTTTCCAGTAAACTGACTAGTTTGATCCATCATCGTTTTCCCTCCGGGACTATATGTATGTTTCATTTCCATTTTCTAAATTTATTCGAGAAACCGAAGGGTTCTTCTATTGTACAACATGCTCGAATGCAGGAAAAGTATTTTTGCGAAAAGTCAGTTTTTCTAAAAATGATAGAGATCCGATAAAAAGTGAATAGAATTCTTTAAAAGATAGTAAAAAATTGTACTTTACTCAAAATAAATATTATATGGTGTAAATGACAGACACATATGATTAAGTTGATGTGGTGTGTTATGAAATTGTTTTTAATTCGTTAAAAAGTATTTAATTACACAGATAAGTCGTGAAGATAAATTTCCTGATTATCTACTATATTACGTGCGTAGCATTTTATATATTTAAATATGAAAATTAAAATATTATATGATAATGTTATTCATATAACGTTTTCTTTTTAATTTTAATTATTAAATTTTATTTCTTCTCTTTTATAGATAACATATTAATTTATTTTAAAATAAATATAATATAGTAAATATACGTTTATTATATGTAAATAGAATATTATATAACACAAATTAAAGATGAAATTTACTTTTTTTATAAGATAAATTGAAATAATTCTATTTATTTTTTATATTCGTCTATTATACATAAAAATATTAATTTCAATATTTAAATTCTAAATTTCATATTTTTATTATTTAAGGTATAATAATTTTATTTCTCGATACTTAATAGTTGTAGCTACAGACTATAGTTTTCGAATTAATAAAAAAAACGAAGAAAAACTGTACGTAAAAAAAATCTTTTTTATAATTATATTGTATATGCAGCTTTAATTACTATCAAATCTTTTAAGTCTACGAATTATATTTCTAATAAAAATATTGATATATAATAATTTAATCAAATCTTTTATACAAAAAAATGACAAATGAAATTACGATAAGAAAGTAAAAAAATAATACTACTACTAAATTTTATTAGAGCAAGCAATTTATTTTATATTTACAAAAAAATCTAATTTATTTGAACAATAATCCTTTTTTTATGCGGGTGTATTAATTTACCGATATAAACAACTTTTTATAACACAGATTTAATTATTGGAGCAATTACTTTTAATTTTTCTTCCGTTACTTAACCTAAAAAATTTACGAGATATTCAATTACAAAAAATCTATTACCGATCCATACAAAATCCATGAATGGACAAATATATATCTTATTAAAATAACGTAAAAATGTTTTAGAAATTTTAATTTCTTATAAAAAAAGACCAAGGAAATATTAAAGTATTTGCTGAACAGTCAAACTTTTGGTAAAAACTTACAATTACAAACTTATGAAGTTTTTGAAAATCTACTTACTTAGAAAGTTTTAAAAATATGAACTTATGAAGAATAAAAGTTTTGCGTTCAAATTTAAAAAATCTTCCTTTAAATAGATAATTAAAAAAATATTTTTAAAAAATTAGATTTTTATTACAAATTTAAATAAATATAATTGTAATCGTTAAATCTAAAAAGTAATTAAAATTTAAAAATTATTTAAAAATATAAAGTTATTTTTTATATATCAAAACATTAAATTGTTTTTTATAAAAACTTTAAGAATTATAAAACTTTTGAAAAAATACTAGAAAACTAACTAAATTTTATTACGTATTTTTTACCAGTACTAACATTTATTGATTACACAATTAATCTAGAAAAAATTTTATTTAATTTGATAATACTAATTATGTAATAATTTTGACATTGTCATTATATATTTAATTGTTTTCGAAAAATAAAAGAAATTTTTTAGTTTATACATCAAAAAAATATTTTTACCTTATTTTTAATATAAAAAGCTTATTCATAAATTCTATTATAATTTATAATTTTATTTTAACGTTTATTTTGAATTATTTTATGAGAATTATTTTATTAAAAACAAATAACGAAAATGCATTAATGAATATATACTATGTACATGACATGATAATTTTATTTAAATTTAGTAAAATTTTTCCTCTTTATCAATAAATATTTAATAACATATATATAAAATTTAATAAATATAATATTACCCAAATATTATTATTCTTATATTAACAAATATGGAAAATTTTATTTAATATTAATATTATTAAAACAGAATTTTAAATAATCTTATTAAAATTTACTTGGTTACTATTTTCATATGTGTAAACTTGTTTTATATTATTATATATTTATTTTTATTAAATTAAATGATATAAAAGAATTATTTATCATTACAAATATTCAATTTCAAAAATATTATAAGCATATATTTAGTTATAAACATTTTCTATTATTCTTATTATATAATAAATATCATTATTTTTATTCAAATAATAAAAATAATATATAATTTCATAATTTTGTTATTTGAATAATATTATAAGAGTAAATTATAAAAGTTATTAAATATTTTTTAAAGTTTTTTTCATAATTTTAAAATTTATTAATTTTTAATTATTATGGGAAGACTTTAGAATTTAATAATTAATTTAAAATTTAACTTATCTATTCAATTTTTTTTTTTGATCTTCTTTCTATAACAAACATATTTTTTATGTAATTTGGTAATATTTTTGTTTTTAGTATTATATTTTATCATTAAAATTAATTTCATATATACTTTTTATCTTCAATTTCTACAAAACCTAATAAAAAATAATTACATTTATTAATAACCAATTAAATAGTTATTCCTGTAAGTACTTATTAAAAAAATATATTGTTAATATTATTTTTTTATTCGCATTTAAATAGATATTATTTCAATAATTAAATGTAAGTAAGTAAATAAAACAAAGTTTTCACTATATAAGTCATCTCATCTTGATGCTATAATCTTAAAATACCATATTTTATATCTTTCTAAATAAAAACCTTATTTAGTGCACATAATTTAATGTGATAAGCCCAAAAACTTTCAAAATATAATAAATTAAAATTTTTCTTGACGTTAATAATAAAAAATAATACATACATTCTTTTGAAAATTATGAAATCTTCAGAAAGTTATAGGTCTGTGATTGCCAGACTATATTAAGTTATTCTACATTATACTTCTAATAAAAACGTCATCTAAAAGTATATTGACATTAACTTATTATAGGGACAATAAATCAATACCTTAAATGATAAAATAAAATTTATTATTGAGAATGAAATATTGGCACATCGAATTATTAGTTATACGTTTGCTCAATGTAGATTTAATTTGAAAATTGGAAAGGCATTGTAACAAATTCTTGCTAAATTCATTTTCATTAGTAAATAAGCAGTGTGAGTTACAAATTGCTCGATTAGCTTTTGGATGAAAAAAATTTTTTTCAATCACTGTCAATTCTAATATTTTAAGATAATAATGAATTACATATGTAAAATATTAAAAACTTACATCGTAACCAGCAAACTCTCCTTTTCCGGGTGGTCCAGGTGGTCCTTGAGCACCTTTTTCACCTACCATTCCATCTCTGCCCGGTTCGCCTTTTTGTCCTTGAGGACCTTCTGCTCCAGTAGACCCCAGTTCACCTTTGTCACCTTTTGGACCAGGTTGTCCTTGCTGTCCACGCTCACCTGGTGGACCCGCAACACCCTAGGGATACCACAGAATAATTGCTTTAAACTTCTATATGCTAATGATAGTTCATTGTTTTTTTAATTTGTATGTGTATTAATGTTTTTCTGTTTTAATTTAATGTTTATTTTTTTATGTAACACACAAGGATGTACTATTTGTTGTTCAGTCTTATTATAATTTTGTCATAATTCCAGATTATTACAAATTAAAGTTAAAAAATTAAGAAAGGGAGAATATATATATATTTTATCGCTTCCTTAATGAATACGCAATTTTTTTACTTTTTTGCTAATTTATCTATGGAACAATTTTAGATTTCATAAATAAATTCATCATTAATGTTTATGAATCCTACAACAATTTTTCGTTATGGTTTATTTAGCATTTTAATTGCTTTTATTTTTATTGATATGAATCAATGTAAATATAATATAATTAATTTCAATACCTGTAGTATTTGCTTATATTCTCATTATAAATCAAATTATACTTTTAATATGAATTGAAAAATGAATTTTTGATGATATTATGAACAACCACAAATAATTATAATAAAAAAAAATTATAGCTGAAAAACTAGGAAATACTAATATAAAATGGCATTTAAAATAATAATTAATAATTTTTTTTTTAATAAAATGAACTGATTACATATTTAGAACACATAATATATATTTAAACATGAAGTAATATATTTATTCATGAGTTACAGCAAGGAATATAAAAAGTGTAATATTGCGATCGAAAGAACAATTTATCTTTCTAAAATAACTTACTCGTTTATAAAAATGTAAACGAAACACAATTACTTAACTGAAAATAATTTGCTCGTTTAGAAAAACGTCAATAAAATCCAATTACTTATCTGTGGTTTGTATAGATTTTTTTATAAAAATTAAATATAAAAATTTAATAAAATTTATGTATAAAAAAATAAATTTTTGGCAATTTTCTTTAACCTATAATCTGTAAAATATTGAATATTTCTCTATATTAAATTTTATTACATATATATAATATTAATTTTAATAATAAATCAATAACATTATTGATCAGATACTTACCCTTAATATGGCTATGTAAAAATAATAGTTACATTATGCTCTATATTGTGAATATTAAATTTAAATCATTTATACGAGATTTTGAATAATATATATAAATATAAATTGACAATGAAAGCATTGTAAAAGATTATTATATTATTATAGTTATTAGACATCGTATGAATTTCATATTTTTGACCATATGTTTTTCTATAATTCATAAAAGATAGCGATTATCTTTCAAATGTCAAAATCTATTATGAAGTTTTGAAATACTACAAAATATCAACCAAATTTAATATAGAAGTTTATTTGCAGATTCTGCTGATAAAAATACCGTGAGTCCAAGTGGTCCTTGTTTCCCTTCTATTCCTGGTGTTCCGGGCTCTCCTTTTTCACCCTGGACCAATTTAGACATCGTAAAAGATGACAATAAGTTTTTTGGATCGCAAGCACATTCACCTGGATCTCCTTTGGGACCTGGTGGACCCTTTGGCAATTTTGATGACCATTCCTATAAATATGTAAAAGATAGAGAGCTGATATTGTAGATTATAATTTGTCAAAATAAATAATTTTATCAGCTATTCATTGTCAAGCAATTAAAATGTAAGTTTATATTTTTGTTAAATTGGAACGAGACGTGAAAATATCGTTGTTAAATTGACACGAGCACGTCTTGCTGTGGTCGGGAACTTCGCACGTGTGTCTTGCTTGACAGTACGGTAGACGGTTGTACGGTACTACTGAGAAAACATAAATGCCGATATTCCAATTTCCACCAATCACGTCGCAATTGCGTAGCGCCAACGTAGCCGCGAATTATTTAGGCGCGAGGAGATTCTTTTGAGCGGGAAACCACGTTACCAATTCCGTTCCGTTCCGGAATTCCGAATTAATCCCGAAATTTTCCGAGGTGAACTATGATCCACGTGTTCTCAAAACGCAAAGAATATGCAACAAGAAAATGTTTTATTTTCAATGATCATTTTCGAACAATATTAACAATTAATTATATGACATGCTAGAATGATAAATATTTTTAATATTCAAAATTATTAAATAAATGTTTATTTAATTATTCAGAAAGCTTTACCTCATCATTGAGATCGTAACCTTTACCAGGTGGTCCTGGTGGACCTCTAACACTCTCACCCCTTTCACCTTTTTCCCCTTTATCTCCTTTGGTAATTTCCTTAGCTGCAAATAAGAAAATAGTCACTTGTGTCATACACTACAAAACATGTAATGACTACTTAAAGAAACATAATTCACGTAAATTCAATTTTTATCTTATAATTATAGTAAAACATTCATTACTTAAAATCTCGGAAGTTTGAACATTTTCATTAGTTTCTTATAAAAATACATAGTTGTTTACGAATTATCGATTTTTTTTTCATTTTGTGATTATTGGTCGCATCGATTTGGGAGTGGGCTGAAAATGTAGATGGAAATTTTTTTTCGATTTAGCACTTTTTTTTTGTTTTTCCGATAATTAGAAACAGCAAAATTTTGTTTTGCATGAAGGGTGTTTTTTGATTTTTGGATACGGCACGATGAAACGATTAGCAGGAAAACGTAACACGAGAATGTTTTGTTTGAAGATTATGAAAACAAATAAAATGCCTACCATTTTTATGAATGATGATTTATCGGTAGAGTATTAATAAAAATTTTAAATTCTTCAAAATAATTTCCTTCTAATACTTTTACGAAGGCGAGTTTTTCAGATCTCAAAGGCAGCCTGAAACTTCTCAGCTTTGATGTTTTTTTACAAACTTTTCGAATTCTTAAGCCTTTTTTCATTATATTCTACACCATAGATCATATTAAATTCAGCTTTTCCGCGATTGCTTTAACTCTTAATCGACGGTCCGAATTTAACATTTTTAACACGCAGCGGGTGTTCCTAGTGATTCGAGAGTTTTTTGGACGCTCAGATCGCGACTCGTCGGTAATTTTTTTCCGGTCTTCTTTGAAAGCTTTATGCTATTTTCCGCATTGCGATTTCAACATAAAATTATCCTTATAAGCTTCTTGGAACATGTGAAAAGTTTTTTTTTTTTTTTAAATTTTATCGTGTAGCGCTGTTCCACTAGTCGATCCATCGTGTCGTGTTCAAAAACTAAAATACATCTTTCGCACGAAGTAAAATCTTGTCGCTTAAAATTATCGAAAATATAAAAAAAAGGGACAAATAGAAAAAATCAAATCACTGTGACCATTAGTCGCAAAATGAAAAAAAATTTCAAACGTGAACAGACCATGTATATTCTTAATTTTTACACTTACTGTTTGGATTTGGTGGTGGTGGTGTTATTAGTGGTGGTGGTTTTACTTCTTCACTCTCCGTAATTTCATCTTCATCAATAATCTAAAATTATAGAGTTCTCAAAATAATTATTATTTTCTGCATATAAATGTATTCATTGTCAATAATTTATAGATAGCAAAAAAATGGAAATTAATAAATTACAATAAATTAAATAAAGCTAAATAAGCTTTAATTTAAATAAATGGCTAGGTATAAAATACCTTAATGTTTTGAATGAAAAGATTTTTATGTAATCCATTAGTACAGTATTCAAAATATTGTAATTTATACATACTACAGCAGAATGTTTATTATAATGAAATTAAAACAAATATTTCGTAGCTTTCTAATGAAGATGAAGTCTGAAATCAGAAAACTTGTTAATTTATTCTAATTGAATTAAATTATTTATGGAAACATAAGGTTTTGAATAATTGGTTATTAATAATATATATAACAGATATAATTTAATTTACCAATATTATAAAAAGAGAGAAAGAGATAGAAGGAGATAATTTAAATTATTTGCTATTGTATTGTAATCTCAATAGTAGTTAATTCTAAATATGCCGTTGTATTTGTAATTTTCAAATTCAAAATTAACAAACTAACAGAATCTCACTATTAGTGTAATTACATAATTTGGAATAATATTTTGAAAATGTAGAAAATTTTAATAACAAATATTTAATACGCCAAGAATTTATTAATATACAATTTATAAATAAAAATAGAATTTTTGAGGAACAAAATATTAAATCAGCATAAATTCATGTATGTAAAAAACAAATATATAATTTGGCATTAAATATTCTTATAATTATAGTAAATATGAAAATATTCTTTCAAATTAAATTTTATGAATCGCAATTATTGAAATATGCATTAAGTAATGTTTTCGAAACAGTAAATTTTTAATTTATAACAGCCAGTAAATTTATGAAATAAAATATTCAGACTAAAATTCCTGTTTTTTTTGTTCTTAAACTCAAAAGATTTAAAATCTACATGAGAAATTTAAAAAAATGGGTTATTTTATGTATAAAATGTTTGTACCTTGAAATAAAAATCTTTAAAAGTAGTAATTTTTATTTTATAACATTTTATATGTTAAATGATTGATTAAAAATTGTTAGTCATATTCTATCTAAATTTATTTACCAACGTAAATTCAAGAAAATAAATGTAAATGTCTTTACGAAATCTATAAATGGAACTGAATAACAATAATTAACTACAGAAAGCTCCCACACACAAATTTATATTTACGCATGCACCCAAGCTCGTTTACATGTTACACAAGTACACAATCTCATGCTATAATTGTCAAAATAACCGGATGGATTTTCCTGTAGCATATGTACAAAGAGGTACTTGATTCGTCATAAAAACTTTAATATTACAAGAGTAACCATACAAAGCAGACCATTGAGGCAGAAGTGAGTTTGAGTCTGGTGCTAAGAGTCACTCGTAGAGCTTCGTTCTCTTGCAAAAGCACTTGCAACCCAACATCTGTATGTACAAATATGTACGTACTATGAAATTTTCCATCGAACTTACACTCTTGTATAAATTTTTCATTGTAAAAATTGTTTTTGCGACCGCTCGTAATATCCAGCTTATTCTGATATCGAAGAAACAGAGTCACGACAATTGCGGCTTACTATTTATAAACTTTAACTACTTATTTTAGGCAAATATTATATTTGCATATTTCACGTTTGTCTAGCTCTTTTGGAGTAAAGTATTATTGCTCTGTAGTAAATATTCCTTAAATTATTTACTCTTGAAAGTTTTATTATTGTTTTTTGAGATTTAATTTTATAGTATATTTTTGTATATTCAAACTGAAAAGTAATAAATGATATGAAAAATATTTTGAGCAAAGTGCTTTGAACTACGTATAAAATTCTCCTTTTTACCAAACCGTTGTAGTATATAAAAAAAAAAATCAGAAAAAATAATGGAATATTTAATGCAATATGATTTTATTTTCTTTCTTAGTTATTTTTTTTACATCACAATGAAAGTTCATTTGAGATAAAGAAGCAAATAATTTTAAATATTATCTCACATCATGAAGCGATAACTTTTAATGATAAAAATGATTTTTATGTCTTATATGGTTTTTTATACTACATAAATTAATGTTATTTCAAAGTCAATATATAAATAAGTATAAAAATTGTTTTAATTACTACTTTAAATACTTAAAAATTATACTGAAGAAATTACAATTATTAAACATAAATAATATATAAAATTGTTTTAATAGAATTATTAATTGGATTGCTTTGGTGTAACAATAAAAATAGTTATTTTTATTTGATTAAAATTCTTCAATGTTAATAATACAAAAATAAACAATTTTTTTAAATAAAATATGTGTTTTAAGAAACAAAATTTAGCGTACAAGAAGTTTCTAAAACAAAAATATTATATTTTTATAAAATAAAAATTTGATGGGCCTAATATACTAGTACATAATATATTCAAGCAATAATGTATATGCACATATTCTTTTATGATATTTTAGTGCAGCAATACTACTGAGAAAGTTATATACAACAAAAGGTAATTTAAAAACTTCAAAATAAGAATAATAGTAAAATTAAAATTAATAATAATAATAATTTTATGGAATCATTATTAATGCGATTATCATAAAAAGTTATTATTATATCCATAGTGCTATGAACTATAATAAATTTCATGTTTATGAGCTTTTGAATTTAATTGTTTATTTATAATTCAATATTATTTGACCTTTATTTTTCATAAATTGAAATAACATTATCTACATAGTACTTCAAAAAATATAAAAAACAAAAAACTGAAATTTATTTCTTGTGTAAAAAAATATTGCAATAAAATATTGTAATTTAAATATAAAAAAATATTTGATGCATGAAAACTTTAAGAAATATTTTCGTATTGAAATTTTAATATGCAATTTAGTTGAACTAATCACTGTAGTTCTACTTTCTAGAAACAAAGTTAATGTCTTGACTAATTATTAAATAGAATGCAATAATTTTGATGCTTTTCTGAATTAATTAAAACAATTATTCATTTTCTGCTTTAGAGGTAATTTATATTGAAATATTGATTACTCGTCTTAAAAATGATAAATTCTAACTTTCAAATTAATACTACAATATTTAGCAGTAAATTGTGATTTATTTACAGATGCATTTTATTACAAATCAAAAGTTGCACTTGCTACGTTTACTAAAAACAATTTAAATTCTTAAAAATTTAAAATTTATAACTTATTGAAATTTTCTTTGCTCGAATTCACCTTTCATATTTAAAATAATAAAAGGTTTTCCAAATCCCCGAGTATTTCTCAAAAATTTATATTTCAGCGAGCGACACTTGACTCCGTCTCATACTAAATTCACATAGACCCTACGAAGGTCGTCTTTGAACTAGTTACATAATGTCAAAAGAGAGAGAGAGAGAGAGATGGAAATATCGAACAAACATATAGACACCATTCATCTCTAAATGCACACCATCACGTGGTGCAGCAATCATGCGTGCTCGTTTACTAAGTGAGAGTTTGACGGTATGTCATCCCTAAAATATATTGCATTAGGAGGTGATTCGTATCTCCTCAAACTCTCGGCTTTAAGCAGCCACACGCATACTTCTATTATTATCTGACATGAAAACAGTCGGGTTATGCAGTGCGAGTTTACCCAAGAAGGAATTCCCAACCATTATGCACTTATAAATATTAAACGCTAATTTCGGCGTGGAGTGCGAGTTTAGTTATAAATATTAATGAATTCGAAAATTAATTTGTTAAAAGTACATAAGAACGTTATTAAAATTATGAAATTTTCCTCGCATTGACAGTTATTTACTGGATTATACAAAAATATTTATGCGTGATTAGTACATTATTATAAGGTTAAGTGATATATGCACGTAAAAATGAAACGTGACTTTTAAATATTCTTATTCCATTATTCATTGCGATTCCCTTTTTTCAGGTTTCCTTTTTAAAAAAATCCGTGGCAATTTATCATTTATATTTTTAAATAATGCACCAGTTTTATTTGGTTTAATTCCAAGAAAGATTTATAAAAATTAGTATTGATATTTCAATTATGAAGCATTGCAAAAACCTTTGTAGGATACTCCAACAAATCCTAAATATTTCATATTTAGGATTCACTTGAAAGTGAGCAATATTTCAGATGGAATTCAATGCATTCTAAAAATACAGAAAATATTAGGAATAATGTATTTGAAGCACGAAAAATGTTTCCCTCCCTTTCTCGTAATTAATATACCGTCAATCTTCACGAAGAAATTATCACATGCCTGGTATCAATAAACAGAAAAATCCCCAAAGAACAAAGGAACATCCAAATGTCAGAAACAGTCACGGCGCACTACCGGTCCACTGTCACACAAATCGGTCTCGTTGTCACGCGAACCGTTCCTTCTTGTCCCTTCCTAGTGATAAATGAAAGACGTCCTTTCCTCGGAAATCACAGTACCATGATTAATAATATGCCCCGTGGAGCCCAAATTGAGTCTCTTTATGTGGGAGACGCATTGCTCGATGGGATTTTGGAATACTAAGTGATTTCCGATAATTGTCAGTAACGAGCTGATGGATTTTAATGTCGAGCTCGTTAAATGCCTTTTCTTTAATTAGTGGATGTGCGTGCGATTGGTCTTTTATCGAGAATCTCTCCCTGTAATTCCGTGATTGCGAAAAAGATTGTTTGGTTGAAAGAAATTTATCTGCTAATTTAGTGATTTGATCTTTCTTTGTGCTTTACAATTGAAAAGTGGACAAAGTGGAGAATGGAGACAATAATAGGGGAATTAATTATTTAACTACAAAAAGATTACTTGTTTTATTTGTATGTGTTAATTGGATTTGTTATCCATTTTATTGGGATAGAGTAATGAAACAGTGTTAAATATGTGGAAATAAATTTTAAATTCAATGCAAACTGACTCGTTCTTTAATTACTTTTGTTGTTGTAAAAACTAAATCTGAAATTCTGAATATTAAAATCACATTAAAATGAATCATTGGCGTATGATAAATTATGATGAAAAAAATGCATGATTTATTATATTTATTAAAAATTATCATTAATTTTAATCATTGAACAATATTTATAAAAATATTACGAAATTCATTCATTATCGGACTAATACGAGAAATTTTTGAAGCGGAGATTTCCAAATTAATTGGATGAAATATGTCACATGACCAATTAAGTTACCTTAATAACTTAATGGCGTAAATTTTCTTTTGTTTAAAAAGAGATAAATTTTTTAAATAAAACTGTGTCTGATATATAAGTATTCAAGATATTTTTGATTATTAATATCAAATTATAAAATAAAAACAATTAATGTGTAATAATATCTTGAACTAAGAAAATCTTACGAAAAGCACGAAATGTTTTGAATCTTCAAATGAATATTAGACCAATTTATGAAAATTATTCTCATAAATTGGTCTAATATTCATATAAATTAAACTTTACATTTATTTTAATGAATATTATAATATAGCATGGTCAAATAATTGATTACTGCACAAATCATAATTTAAAAGATTTTGAAGGAGTTTTTAATAATAGATAGTAATTTTTTTTTATGCAAGTCAATATCCACATTTATGTAATTATTTGTTAGAATTAAATAAATTTTTATTATGTAACGTATAATTTAAAGTTAAATTAAATTTTTAAACTTATCATTTATAAATTTTTTTACAACATTCTCTTTATAATTTATTGTAAAATAATAATAATAATTAAGAGATCAATACTATATAAAATTATTTTCACAAATAGAAATAGCATTTATTCGATTTTTATTCAATAATGATGTTGTTTGCTGTGAAAATAATATATCAATTTTATGCAAAAACATATCAAATATTAAATACGAATATTGCTGAAATGCCAATATTGATATTTATTATTTTAATATTAATATTATTTCATCTTATTCATGGCAATATAATATACTTTGAATATTTATACATTCATTTTTACTTACAGATATACGTAATAATTTGATGAACTATGCATGATTGTTTTCTAATATACAGATTTTTAATATAATTTGTATGTATACATAATTCATGTATAGATCTGCTTTATAGCTACATCATGATAAAAATAAATTCAATGTGATACAGAAAAATTAGATTAAAAAAATGTAAATAAAAATATCGATTCGATTAAAAAAAAATGAAAATTGCAAGTGATGTGTATTCAATAAACGTTATGTAATAGCCATGTAATATCATGTCATTAAATATTCAAAAAATGTGATATATGATTGTATGCAATGGTTCAATATACGCCGAAATTTAAATATAACCTCAATACAAATTTATTTAATAACTGGAAAAGGGACAGTTTTTGTTAAGAAATGTAATATATTATAGGTTATCCTTTTCTTAATTAATTAATAAATATCAATAAGTTTTTGTAAGTTTCAGCTCTAATATATATATATATATATATTTATATCCACAGCATTATAATATATCGAAAATTTGTTTTATTAATTAAAAAAAACATAGTGTTGATAAACAAAATTATTGTTGTTTTAATATAAATTTAAACCAGAGAAAAATATTGATTTAGTAAAATTAAAATAACAAGAATTAATGTATCGAAAATCAATATTTTTGTATGCTAAAATGTAGAAAATTCGAATTTCTCAAGCTATCAATTGAATATATAAAACATAAATTTCAAATTGCAGCTGAATGAATTTTTTAATAAAAATTTAATTTATAAGTTGAATTATTTCTTTTTCAGTGTCAATATTTTCGTATTTAAATCTATAGTTATTTATTCAAAATACAAATTTTTTTATTTTGAAAGTCCTTAAATTGTGTTCCATAATTTATTCCAACATTTAATAAAATACTAGTGAATATTCTGATAATATAAAATATATAATATATAATTTATAAGAGTAATAAAATAATAATACAAGTTTTATCAATACATAAAATTAACGAACTGTATTTATTAAAATTTATTTTTAGATTGTAATACTATTTAAGTTAAAAACAGATTGTTGGCTTTGTATATCAAACTTAGTAAATGTCTGTCAAATGCTTTTCAACGAAATTTATTTTGAATAAAATAATCACCATCCATTTTATCTATATAATTTAAAACTGCCTTGCACATATAATAGAAACTAGAGCCTCGACCGTCACAAAATCGCGATAAAGCAGAATCTTAGATTTTCTCCATTTTCACTTCCTTTCAACTCTTAAGATTCAGCCGTCGTTCTTTTCGGAGTTGTGAGACATTATTTCGACATTTATGTCAGGGTGTTCGTGTGATCACGGCTTGTATGCTTCACTTCGCATTATACATACTGCTTTGTTACCGTAAATTAATAAATGAACTTTTTTAATGAAGTAGATTAACTTACCAGATGAAGTTTCCTATCTCACTTTTAACCTGAATGTGCGAGATCTGAAAATCTCTTTAATAAACTCATTTATTATGCACTATTTAGGTATTATCTAATTTGTTATTTAGAAGAATAACTAATTTCTTTTATATACTTTGGAATAAGGTGAAGGAGACAAAATGGAAAACATATTTGACGATGTTATACGATCTTTATTTTTCTTTTGTTTGTATCGATATATATATTTAGATTAAGTTATAATGAAACATATTATTTGAGTTGAAAAATAAATTTATTTAATAAGTATCATGAAATTTTATGTTTTTTTTTGTATATAAAAATTCGAATTTTAAACCAATAAAAATAGTCTATTTTTATTAAATAAGAAATTATTTAATCTGGATATTTATTTTCTGTAATAAAAATATGTAAAAATATTTCTGAACAAATAATTAAAATATGAAAATAAAAAATATTATTTATTTTATAATTAAAAAATTAAAAATTTTAATTTTTAATTTTTATATTTAATGCATTAGCAAACATTATACTTTCTCTATTAAAAAATTGTTATTTTTTCATTAATGTAATGAATACGACAAAGTACCAGTTTCATAAGTTATGATTTATTATTTTGTCAATTCATATAATATTTAAACAATATTTTCACTCTGATTTTATACTTTACTTATCTTCTTAATTTTCTTTTTTTCTATCTCTTATATTTCTACTTAAAAATGTAGTACTTATCTATAGCAAATAATAATCTGAGCAAAATTATTGGTAAAATTTTATGCAAAATAATTACAACTTATATTCAAAAAATGTACATCTGATCTGATTATGTATATTTTATGTAATAAGCATTTATATTTTATATTATAATGAATACCAACTTTATAATTGTGTAAGTCAATACGTGAATATAATAGTTATTGATAGCATACATAAAATAAAGATTGATAATGAGTATAATCACAGTAAAGAAGGATAATTATAATAAAGATAATTTCAAAAATTGAAGCTATTAAAAATATTATCTTTCGATATTAAAAATAAAACAATTTGTTAATTAAGAATGGCTTAATTTAGAAATTAGATATATATTACTTTTATTTTCATTTTTTAAAATATTAAAATATCAATATATAATGTTACATGGTATTAATTATTCCAATTATTAATACTTAATATCAATACTTTTCAACTTTTCAAATTTAAGATAATTAAAAAAAAATATTAAAAATTAAACTAAAGTAAGGTATATAATATTAACAAGTCGGTTGATCTACATCCATATGATGAAAAAAAATTTTAATTTAAATAAAAACAAATATATTTCATTTTATAAATAATAAATTCAATTCAATTTTTTAAAATTATTAATAGTATGTATTTTTCATCTATATAAACAAATCTTACTAAATAAAATAAAAATTTTAAATTTGATGAATTCATATTAAAAAAATATGTAATTAGCGAAATAGTTTATAACTTTAATAAACTTAAAAAGAATATGATAGGGGAAAGTAAAGTAGTGAAATACGAAAATATTTGATACATGATTACAAAATTACGAATAAGGCGTTGATTCGAACTAGTTATTTATTTTTTCCTAAATAAATAGAAATTATTATTTTTCTCTACAATCTTATCCCAATAGTTATTAATGAATTCTCCTGTCCCTCCCGCTCTCTCACTTTTTGTCTTTATTTTTCACATATCACTTTATATCAAACTTCGATAATAATATTAAGATAGTTTGCGAGTGAGTTTTTTCTTTTTCATAGCAAGAAAATATTTTCTCGGCCTGATTACTAAAATTGTAAATATTAGAAGACAGGGTGTCAATAACTTTATTACAAGAAGATATCATATAGTAATCAAATGTATTTCCTTTGATATGTTCACATTAAATCGAAAATGACCTTTTATAAGAAACAACGACTTGTTCCAGAAGCAGCTGTTATTTTATTTATATGTATCAGGTTCAAAAAGACCTACACGTATTATTATTATAATAAACAGTTTTGCTTAAAAATTAATTGAGTTTTTGTAATTGAATAATTATTGCTATGTAATTCTGGTGAAATATTGAGTTTGGTATCATAGATTTATGTGATTAAAATGGAAATATATTCAAAAAAACTTTTTAGTTATTTGGATTTCAGAACCATTTTAAATTGATTCTTATTTTAATAAATAAAAATGTTTTGTTATAGTTGTTTTAATATCATATAACAATAAAAAAAAAATTATTCAATGTGAGTGAATTAAAATGATATTAATAATTAATTGAAATCATCAAAATGTTTAGTACTTTTTTTTACTGTGCCATATTTGCCAGAACTTCCAAACCTAAACGAAGATTGACTTGATAAATTATGTACTATATATTCTACATGTCACTGTGGAGTTCGATCGAGGAAGCTTTTCGAAATTCTAGGTAATTAGATGTTCACTCGCGTTAAATGAACCACCAACTCTGAAACCTTCAATAGAGACATTTGTTACAACTATCTCCTAACTCTCTCCTTGATCCAACTTTTCCTAAACCTAATTCATGTATGCATATATGTATATGCATCGACAGATATTTACGGTGTTCTTAGTTTCATATTCTTTCCTTTATCTATAGATATTTATTTAGTCTGTTCACTATTGTACAAATATATACATAGTTCATCCACGAAGTATTGAGTTTTTTTTTCATTTTGCGACTATTGGTTGTAGAAATTTGGGAGGGGTCTTAAAATGTTGACAAACTCTTTCCTCATTTATTCCCTTTTTTTTATTTTTTCGATAACTAGATGCGGCAAGATTTTACTTCGCACGAAGGGTGTTTTTCAAATTTTTGACACGACGCGCTGAAGCGATTAGTGGAAAACCACGATGCAAGAATGTTTTGTTCAAAGATTAAAAAAAAAAATTCTTACCTCATTTCGTTATTTCTACTTCTATATTACTTATTCTTTCATGAATTTATAATTAATTAATATATAGAATTTTATTTTAATTTAAAATTTTAATTATTTTTATTTATTGATTTTATTAATCTATTTTTACTAATTGCATAAATTTTGTACAATTTAAAAATACCAAAGTTAGTAGTATTTTAATAAAAAGTCACTTTAGAAATGATGGTGATTCTAAAAATGAATCATGGTGAGTAGCATTTCAATAAAAATAAAATTACGAATAATAATAATTATTTCGTCGGTTTTGCTCAGGAATAGTTTTCGACTCATCTTGACTGTAATCCGCTTATAGATTAAGCAGGCTTATTGATATCAAGTAGTTTTGATCTGACTGATCTGACTAACTTAGAAAATACTACAACCTGGGAGGAACCTAGAAGTTCACTCGTTATAGCAACTGATTTAGCTCTCGGTTTTCTAATATCAAAAACATGAAAAAACCTGGAGTAGGTTTTTCGATAGCATCGGCTACCACCACCAACTTCGTCTTGATCTCCTGATAGAATGTAAAGCAAACTTTAGATTTTTATCTCATTGCTATAGATAAGGATGGTAGAGACACCAATAAGGTCTAAAAATATTAACCCCTAGGTAAATGCAATTGTGTACTTTAAATAAACACCGTTGAAACTCATATTAGCCTAGACCATTTACCTAATCATCCCCCTGCCCATCCAAATTCTGACCCACGTTGAGTTGTGTGGGCTGGGGATGACATCGTTACCATTCAAATAATTAAATTGGTGTACGTTTAATTAGTACTCAAATGATAATAAGAATTTAAAGCTCTGAAATGGAGAAATAAATACATTTAATTTTTCTAAAATTTCTCTGAAATATCTTGATTAAACTAACAAAATCTCGTAGATTATTCATATAATCTTTAAACATAATCTTTTTAATCGGTTGTTAATCATAGATTTTTTAGTCTATTACCTTTTCATTATTTACATATGATTTCTAATATTTGTATCTTAATGTTCAAAAAATATAACTATGTAACTATGTAACTACATTCATATTAATAAAAACTTTTAAAAACTATAATAAAATTATACGTAGTACGAATATATAGATTTAAATTCAACCGACGTTATTAATACCTATAAACAAATTGAATTTATAATTCTTTATAATTCAAAATATATTTTATAATTTTATAAATTTTTAGACTATACATAATAAGGCTCCTTACTAATAGTAGTAAGAATATAGAACCATAAAGTAACAATCATAAAAGTTAGTATAAAAAGTAGTTTTTGAAATATGTGGAGATTAAATTTGAATAACTGCAAGTACGTATAATACAAATCCAACAATCTATGAAAAGTTTTTAATAAAATATACCTTTTTTAGATAGTGAATTACTCATAATAATAATATATTAATTGTTGGTTTATTATATTTATTGAAATAATATCAATTTTAATATTTTAATCAATAAAATATTTTTAAAATAAACTCAAAAATAGCTACATAAAAACAATTAACATAATTCATTTTCTACACAAATTGTATGAATGTTCTATTTAAAAATTTGATCTTGTTTAATAAATCAAATTAAAATAAATTATTAAAATTCATGTTTCTAAAATTTATAGAATTAAGGGTTAGAAAAAATCGAGTGATAAATTGATTATTTGATTTTTTATATTCTATTTTTAAAAATATTTACTTTACTGCATTATGTAAAAAGTGAATAAATCTAAAAATTAAAAAATACAAAAGGTTCAATTCTGTAAGTATTCCTTATACTTTCTCATAAAATTATTGAATTTTGAAATGTGTTTTTAAAAAATTTTATATATTTTGAAAATTTCTACTTGATTTTTTATGAAAAAATACAGATTTTATAATTAATTATTGGAATAATCACGATTATTAAAAATACTATACTACTTCCTGTTTCAATATGTGTTCCTGTTTCAATCAAATATGTGAGATTAAAAAACGATAAGTTCTAAAATTCATTTGACAAAAAAGTTCAATGGAATGATTTAAGCAGTTTTAAAAATATTAAATTACTGAAATCATTAAATTTCGGTTTGAAATTTGATTAAATTTCATAGAATTATTAAAATACTACTATTTCTGTACTATGATATTTATACATTTTACTGATATTTTCAATATATATATATATATTTGGTTGCTGATGGAATCTTTAATCTATATGTATAGCATTTAATCATTTATAAGTTATTGGTAGTTATATTAATAATTAATATCTATGTTACGTTTTTAATCTTAAACTCGATTTTAAAAATAAAAAATTACTAAATTATAACAAAGTAGTACCCAATAAATTGTTCTGTAAGTAAAATTATTCTGTATTAATATAATAGATAGATAACTACAAAAATAATCTACAATTGCTTTCAATAAAATGAATTATTTTTTAATTTTTATTAATCGCGAAATTTTTTATAATTTAAAAAAATTTTTTAATCATCGATATAATTCTTATTTTACTCAAAATTTAATTTTTGTAAATTTCAAACTGAAAGAGTGTTGTGATAATTACATACAAATTATTTCAGAAAATTGATAATTCTTTGTTTAAAATATGTACATTATTTTTGTATACAATAGTACATAATAGTATACTCTGATAATAAAACAGGATATTTTACATTGAATTAAAAAAATTTTTTTTTACAGTTCTCTTCGATACTTGAGCAAACTCCGACCTTAATTTGTTTCAACAAAATCATTCTTGCATATATAAAAGTGTAGGTCATGTACATTTGCATGGATGTATATATGTTTAAACAAACAAATAGTATAGGGGAAAAGTGCATTAGCAAAGTAATGATACACTGACTATTTCTTATATACTTTCATCAGGAATTTAACTCGTAAAATTCATTTCAATTCTTCGAAACTCTAACACCCTTTCAATATACGTTTATCATTGAATATTTTTTAAAAAATTCAGTTCCACTGTCTTTCACCGATGTGTTCCTATATTTTTCTCGCCTTCAACACATCTAATATAGGACATAATATGTGAACTTTTCCGAGTAACTTGGTCTTCCAGGACTGTATAGTTGAAGACTGGATTATGCTCACTCGTACAATTCGAAATCCTAGATAGTCAGAGTCTTATACTGCTGCACTCCTGTCTCTGTCTCTTTCTAACTCGTGATTTCCTTACTCACAACTACCATACTATGGCAGCGTGCGAAACAACTTTGGGTGTAATGTAACCTCCGCCCTCCGCCCTTCACCCTCTCCCTCAACCTCTCCCTCTTTCTCCCTCTCGCTCCTTCTTTCCTATTCCGACTTTCCGCTTTCGTTGCACACAGCTATATAACCCTCTTAAAAGTTCGACGACTATAAATACCGCATTCGCTCACGAAGATTGTCCAAGTGAACGTGAACCGTGAATTAAGTTCGTGCCCCGGAATTCGAATTTCTTTCTTTTAACACCCTGGATTTTTTAAATAACGTAAAGTCAAGCCTTTTTAAACTCTTTTAATTACCTTTACGATCATTTTTATTGCTGATTTTTCTTTTTTAGTCCCGGAAACGACAATAGAGAGAGAAATAGGGTACTAAATACCAAAATGTCGTATTTTTGTAGGGTTGATAAATCTGCGGCTATATAAAGAAGAATGCACTGCTTTCAAAAATAAATATATTATCGAGGTTAATTTATTAGCTTGAAATTAGACTGCAATATTCATTTTCTACTTTGACTTTGTGAGCTTATTTTATCAAACAGCATGTAATATCATGGAAATTGATGTAAATATTTATGAAAAGTGAATATTTTATAAAAATTTAAGTCATGAATTTTTCTATTTTGTCACGTACGTTACATCCCGGATGACCCAAAAATTAGACTTCCGAGCATATTGGAAAAACGGGTTCATCTTCTCACAAAATATAGCACACAACTACTTATAAAGAGGATGTTGGAATAATTTTTAACAGTAGTTCCAGACAAAACCGGATATTGCTTAAAAATTCATTCTTTTAGATAATAACTTTAATGAATTAACGTTGGCGTACAACAATTGATAAAAGAGGAAACATGAAGTTTCGCTAAGAAAGTCTACAAACTAATGAATAAAGGATATCAAAGGGTTCGAACTTCTTGAAGGATCATAAAAGATTATATCAAAATGAATAAATGAACAAATACAACAATAAAGGTATACAAACAGACAAGTGTAAAGATTCTTTATTACTCGGGTTGAATAAAAATGATTTAATTTTATCACATTAATTATTTGTTGATCCTCATATACGGTGTGAAGTAATAAGGTCTTTCTATATTAAGACATGAAGAATAATATTTTTAGTATAGTAATATTTACCAAAAAATAAAAATGCTGTTATTTTTCTAAAAAAAAGTTTATTAATATTGTTGATTTTATATTCTGCACATAAAATGAACAATATATGTCCAAAGCAAATTTCATATTGATTTTAATTTTTTTTTTTTTTTTTTTTTTTATGAATAAAAAGAAAATATAAAATTTTATTTCTAGAAGTTAGATAATATTAATGAAAAAATGTATTGAAAAATGCAGTGAGCATTATACATGACAATTTTTTTTAATCAATATATTTTGAATACATATTCATTTCCAATTATTAAACAGGACTGTATTTACACATTAAAAAATTTAAATAACTAAATTTTAATAATGCATCAAATATTTCTTTAAAGTAAAGTATTCAAATTAAATGTATTTATATCTGCTAATTCCAATATTTTATAATGAACTAATTTATAAAAAGAGATTATAATGCGATTTTTATCATTAAAATTAAATTTAATTACATACATTTTTATTGTATGAAATACATAATTAGAAACATAAAAAATATTTCTATTCCACATTTTTTTAAGGTACAGCAGAATATAATAAAAACTACTTTTAGATACTGTACTTAATCAGTTTTCACATCTTTTCAGAGTGAGTGATAAGTAAGTGTAGTAGTAAATCGTAATACTGCGGCCTCTAAAACATTAAATGGTACGAACATTTGCTTTAAAAATAGGGCTACTTTATGAATATTTTTATATTTAAAAGGAAAAATTTCATAGAATTTTTGCTCTTTCTACAACATTATCAGATCTGTTGTTCTTTAAATTGAAGAGCATTGTGACAATGACTACATCTAGATAAATACATGAAAACCGTATTTTACAATAATACATTTTGGTTTGATTTGATAATAATTAACAATACTGTAAAATTGTATAATAATAAAAGGAAAAATTAAATATAATATAAAAGTAATTAAAAGTGAAGATTCTATTTTTATCCAAGTATGAAAAACTTTAATCTGTAAAAAAATACACAAAATAAT
Organism: Eupristina koningsbergeri; assembly: GCA_018907245.1. Taxonomy (NCBI): domain Eukaryota; kingdom Metazoa; phylum Arthropoda; class Insecta; order Hymenoptera; family Agaonidae; genus Eupristina; species Eupristina koningsbergeri. Next base: position 176,352 of record JACCHV010003002.1, read on the forward strand.
ATTAATGTATATTGCGGTATATCAAATATATTAAAAAAAAAATATTTTAGTTTGACTTGATAATATTTAAAACAATAATATTATAAAAAATATGTCAATATTTTAATAAAAGACCTCTTATATTTTCACACAATAGTATCGAATAATAAGAATGTAAATATATTTAAATTAATAATTCTGTAAAATAAGATTTATAAATATTTTGCGGATAATAAATATTAAATTTAAATATACGACTGAATAAATTCAATAATTTAATAAGTAATATGGTCAATTATTTTGAATATTTTTTAGGAATTTATTTAATCGTATTTTAAACAAATTATATGATAAAGATGCATATTTTAATAATACCCAAATTAATAATTTTATTTTATTTGATTTTGATCATATATATTTTTAAAATGTGTGTATATTAGAATTAGTGGAATAGTATTACAGTAATAACAAACGAGAATATAAATTTGAAATTAAATTATTTATAAAATTAGAAGTACATGGTGCATCCACGAAGAATGGAGTTTTTTTTTCATTATGCGCCTATTCGTCGTAGAAATTTGGGAGAGGTCTTAAAATTTCGATAAACTCTTTCCGCATTTTTCCCTATTTTTTTTGTTTTTTCGATAATTAGGAGCGGTAGGATTTTACTTCGCGCAAAGGGTGTTTTTCAATTTTTTGACACGGCGCAATGGATCACTTACTCGATCAGCATTACGCGATAAAGTTGTGTTTGTAAATAAAAAACAGTGAGGAAACGTATAAAATATTGCAAGAAGTGTGTGAAGATAATTATATGTCAAAATCGTAAAGTGGAAAATGGCACAGAGATTTTAAAGAGGGCCGAGAAAGAATCATCGACGAGCCTCGATCTGGACGCCCAAAAAGCTTTCAAATGGTTAGGAATTCTCGGCACGTGTTAGAAATTTAAAATTTGCACTGTCGATTAACAGATTAAGCAATTCAAGAAAAACTGAATTTAACGCGATCTTCAGTGTACAATATAGTACAAAAAAATTTATAAATGTGAAAATTTTTGAAAAACATTAAAGCTGAAAAATTTTAAGATGCATTTGAAATTTGGAAAACACGCCTTCAAAAATGTGTTGATACAGGAGAAAATTATTTTGAAGAATTTAAAATTTTTATTTTACCTTGTTTATAAGTCCACCAATAAATCATTTTTCAAAAAAGAAAGGTAAGAATTTTTTTTTTATGATCTTTGAACAAAACATTCTCGCGTAGTTGTTTTCCGCTAATTGCTTCAGCGCGCCGTGTCAAAAATTTGAAAAACACCCTTCGCGCGAAGTAAAATTCTGCTGCACCTAATTATCGAGAAAACAAAAAAAAGGGACAAATGCGGAAAGAGTTTTTCGATATTTTAAGACCTCTCCCAAATTTCTACGACGAATAGGCGTAAAATGAAAAAAAAACTCGATACTTCGTGGATGCACCATGTATATTACTATTGATAAAGTACATATTTGGTGTTTAGTTAATGTTGTTCATTTTGAATATAAACAAATTTAGAAGTTTTATTCAATCTGATTTTTTAAGTACAACAGTATGTTTAACTAATGTGAAAAATTATTTGAAAATCATCTTCAATTATTTTTAGATTAAAAAATGTAAAAAGTTAAATATTCTTAATAATAACTGGTATCATTTTTAATTTTATATTATAAATTTTGATGACATATCAATGGACTGAATATAGCATAAATTTGAATAATATTATACTCGTAATGTATATTTAATAAAATTTTAAATTGTAGTATAAATAATACGATAAATATTTCATTATCCCCAGTATAATAATTGTCTACATAAAGGAGTAGAAGTTTAAATAATTGAAAAATATAATATTGAAAATTTTTTATAATTATATGTATTAAAAGTTCCATTGATTAATATGTAACTATAGTAAACAATAGAGTAATCAATACATTTGTTTATTTTTATGAAGCACTATTTGCATATAATTATATTCTAATTCAAAATAAGTGCATAATGTTTTGTAATGTCGAATCCTATTATTAATAAAAAATTTTAATACATATTCCAATATAATAATAATAAATAAGAGAATAAACGGTAATTATGACATATTTCGGAAATAATGCATATTTTTAATGATTATATCTGTAAAAACCATTGTTTTAAAATTATTTAATAATTTATATTTGAAATATTAGAAATTTAAGAATACAATTTATAATGTGATGTATAATTTATGCTATTCTTCAATTTGAGAAATAGAATTCTAGAAATTTGAGCTACTATTGTATAAATGCTTCGCTAAATATTATTTTATAAATATCACTATAAGAATTATAAAAATTTATATAAACGAAATAATTTATCGAAAATAAAAAGAAATTACCTTTATACTTGTCTATATCAACTTCTTTATTATGCGTCATTTATTACCCAAAAGTTTGAACTGATTTTATAACAGTTATTGATGAATTTCTTCCAGGTAATTTAAAACTACTTTTTTTTTAATTTGATTAATTGTGAAATAATGTAAATCAGTCATCTCTTCATTCATACAAGTATCATGAAATTTTTTTTTATTTTTTCATGGTTTTTTGAAAGCATTACTTTATAATTTCATATATAAAGGTTTTAAAAAATCCATTAAACTTTTTTGATTAATAATCCCAAATACCAGTTATAACCATTTGATGTAACACATATATTTTTAATTAATTTTATGAAAATTATGAATGAGAAATCAGTGATGCAAGAATCCAGACACCTGATAAAATGGATGAAAGGGTTAGTAAATGAAGAATTATAGTTTCGAAGTATAAAATAGAAAAAGCAGCCCCAATGGGTTATATTTGAAGTAAATTTCAAGCGTCACAAGCTTTCATCGCCATTAGTTACAGAGGACGAAATAAACGTGTTCTCCATTTCGCCATAGAAACAATAGGATAAAAAATTGAGGCAAAGAAGGCGGCACCAAAAGCGTAAATTTTTAGTGACTCTGCAGAAAAGAAAAGTCCATCATCAGGTGTGTAAGGGTGTATAGATGTAACAACTCACGGGAACATCGGTGGGATCGATTTCCCCGGAACCGCTGATCAAGTCGTGATCCCCCGAACTCTCTTCCGTAAGGAACTACAATCAAGCAATAAAGAAGAAGAATTAATTAGGGGAACATTAAATAACAAGAGGAATTCACTTTATGCCATTTGGTATCCTGAAATTTAATATTTATATTGATAAAATTTGCAAATTCTATTCGATAAAATGGAAATCGGGGCAAATGAAATGTATATGAGCTGGAATTTCTTTGTTTCGTCTGGCTCTATCTGCTCTATCTGAAAATAAATTAATTATTGATTATATTTAAAAACAACTAATAAATTCAACAAATCATATTGGTGGAAATAAATTTTAAATAAGTTGGCTAAACAAAAAATTGGACGGGTAACGGTAATAACTGTAAATAACATTTAAAATAATATTATAAGTAAAAATAAATGATATATATTTACAAGACATTTCTTCAGAAATAGAATTAACATATACAATATTTAGTACATTAGCTGTACAATTAATAAAATTAATCAACAATTTTTCATTATTTTATATTTATTTTATGAGTCATTTCTATGCTTTAGACTTAAAAATAGATGACAAATAATTAGTGAGTGAGTATGATCCAACTGAAATTTTATTTTTACTTTTTTGGTCATTTTTAATTAATAATAAATGATAATGAATAATAATAATAGTTTCATCACTTATAGTTATTTAAGGCGAATATGCATCACGAATAATAATTACATTTGAATAGTAAAAAATCAAACTATTTTTATTTTTTTCTAAATTAATTACAATTTAAAAGGTCTTTAAAAATAAATAAACCAGAATAGTCTAATTATAATTTTTTCCAACAACGCTAAAAGTAAAATTTAATTAAAAATGTATTTTCTTTATTATTATAATTTTTTGTGTTCTCTAATAAAATTATTGAGTATAAAAATTACTTTTATAACTATAGCTCTTATAATTTCTTTTCAACTATTTTTATAACGAAACATTTAATCAACACATGCTACCAAAACTAGTACGAAAATAATAAAATTAATAAAGTACAGTTTTGCTGAGAATATAAAGAACGTATCTCGAGAGAAAGAAAGAGAAAGATCAGAATGAGTTTGTCGGTTTCAGCCTCTTCACTATAAAGAATTCGATGTTTTTCAGGGTAGTGGGTGGATATGAAATAATACGAGAAACCGTAGAGCTGGAAAATAAATTCGATGCTGTTTCTGCCATAAAATCGCGGACCTGGATTCACCTCGACGAGATGAGCAGGCATTTCCTCGGATCCAACAAATACCTAAAACTACCCTAAAGGTACAAAGCTAACTGAAAAATAGGCCTTCGTTTTATGTGCAAACCTACGCGTCTGGGCTGCAACGCGTTATTACATCGATTTTCCGATGAATTATTACCCGCACGAAAAAAATTTTTTTGCACCACTGGCCTACAATTCCTCAACTTCTCATTTAAACTTTTATGCTTTATAAATAAGTATCTGTACGTGTAATATGCAAATTTTGAGTCAACGTTTTGCAAGAACAGCGACGTGTATATAAATCACGAGGAGCTTTTTAATGGTTGTACATGTATTATGCCACATTTTATTCGAAATGAAAATATTTATTATATCTATTTATTGTTTTTTGTAAATCTTATTAAGTTATCTATTCAATTGAAAATTTTAAAACCAACACAATATTTTATTAATAGATTACCTTCACTACACGTTATGAATTGCAATTTATGTTAGAAAATAAATTATAAGAATTTCATTTAATTATCAATTAACTTATTGTATAAGCAGAGTTGATAAACTACAAGTAATATGTATTTTTAAATAAGAATGAAGTAACAATGATTTTATACATTCTTCTTTATAAATTTATTATGTATAAATATTGTCTCATATATATCTATAAAAATATCTTATGTAATATTACATGATATTATTTATTATTTATTTTTTAATTAATTGCAATATAAATTACTTTTATGCAAGAATATTAAAATGAAAACTGTAAATTGCTACAAAATTTATATAAAAACAAAAGTGTGTTTGTATAACTCGATGTTCAAAATAGATATTCAAAAATTTTGAACACCTACAATCATTCTAAAAATAATTTTTCACATTTATTTTTTCTTTCAAAAATTAATATAATTAAAAATTTTCTAGAGAATTTTATATACAAATAAAATTCTGTAATTAAATTTTTAAACCTAAGGTTTGTTTATTTTAAACATGCAATTATGACCGTAAATTAATATGTTCTTTTTTTTCATCTTTTTTTATCTGCAAATTTTTTATCATAGACATTCAGTAAAATTAAATTTTTTTTATTAATATGATTTTATCTTTTAATTCTTATTAGTTTCTCTACATATTCGTTAAAAATTCTGTACAAGTTTAAGTAGCAAATCTCAAATCTGTATTTATATTTTGAAATTAGTTAACTTACACAATTTTTTTTTTAATATATCATTATTTATTATATTTTCAAAACTTACAAATAGTCGTACTTGTATAAATTCTAATACAATTTAGATATCTATTTAGAATATAATTAATGTAGAAATCTATTTTCGATATAAAGCCTATATGATTATATTGTTTATATCTGTGAAAATTAATTAAGAAAATATTTCAAAATTTAAATATTTTTTAAATTTATTTTATACTCATATAAAATAATTTGAATGTTGTTTTTATATTAAAGAGAGTTTTAAATCTGCTTTATGTACAATTGACTTTTCGTTTTGTAATATAATTTGAATACCTTTGGTGAACATAAAACAAAAAAATTATATTACAGTATATACTCATAAAATGTGTGCATAATATAATTTATGTTATTAAATTTTGAATATTTATTAAATTTCCAGGACTTGATTTTATAAAATATTAGAAGTTACTTTATTATAATCACATAAAAACACACATCACTATTTGTAAGCAAAACTATTAAATTTTAAATTCTTTTGAGTAGCTTACTTTATTTCACAGTTAACACATCATCTTCTATATACCAAGTATAAGCTTTATTAAAGTCCATAGTATCACCTGCTTTTGTTTTATCCAGAGAAAAAGATTGGAAGTGCTCAAAATTGCAGTTTTTCACAGCTTTCTTTCGACTAAATAATATCTTCGTTTATGGGGTTGTATACATTTTATTACATTTATTTTTTCATTTTTGTTACAAAATATAGCTGATTTATAATTCCATGTTCTTTTTATGCTATTTTACTGTAATTTACAAGAAGTAATTTTAAGAAAGTAGTTCTACTTTAATAATGTTAATTACAAGACAATATATCAAACTATGTTCAAAGAAACATTGTATTAAATTTTTCAAGATTATTTTAGAAGTTTATTCAAGATATACCTCAGATTATATTCATAGATAAATTTTTTAATTTTGTGACGTATTATTTTTTTTTATTAAAGCGCATGCCCAATTATTAACGTAAAATATATATACTTGAAACACAATAACATAATTTATTTTGAAAGGTATACCAATTAATTTTATAGAAAAACTTAAAATATTTTTTAAATAAAAGATTAAAAATTACGATAAATTTGAAATCTAAATTTACTGAAAATTATACCTTAATAATGAGCCTTTAAAAAACTTTTACAATTGGTATAATAAGATACTGATTAGTTTCTGAATATAAGAATTATCACCTGCATTCGGTATTTTATGGTATGGATATGGTCATTTACTGTGCAAAGGCGTGTGCGTTTATTCTCTCAAATTTATCTCAAACTCGTTCAATTAAGTCTCTAACGATTAAAGGAATTTTCCCCATTGGACCGAACCTCGAGATCGGATCAGAGTCCGTCTACCTTCGAATTAATACCCGAGCAGTGCATAGTGCAAAGAACTTTTTACATTTTGAATTACTAGAATACTAGGGTATTAAGCAACCACTGGAAGAATAAAAAGTATTTGCATTTTTTGATTTATTAGATTATGTATATATATTCAGAATTTAGCTAAAATATTACTAAAAATTATACTTATAAACCAGAAAATGTTTAAAGTTATAAGTATTGAGGAATTTTATATCGCGTGAATTATTATCACATGTGGTTATGGTTTCGCCCTCTATTATCACCAACTTAAGTGTATAAAAAAATTAAATCAAATTATTAATGAATTATAGAATCTATATCAATTTTTTAAATGTAAGCAATATTTTTAGCTAAAAATAGTATTTAAAAAAATTAAAACTAATTATTCTATTGATTATTTCAGAAAGATAAATATAATTTAAATTATTAATTAAAAATGTTTCGTAACATTTTTCAAATTACTTATTTTTCTTTACAATTAAAAAATTTAGCATATGAGTTTAAAAACTTTTAGTAAACTCTATTACTTAAGTTCTTTGAAGTTGCATTTTCATGCATAAAGTTAAACTTGATTCTATTTAACTCATTTTGTCCCAGTGCGATTTAAAAGTACAGAAAAACTTTTAAACTTATGGCTAATATTTTATCAATATTACATTTACTGTCAATCTGATAAGGTTAACAAGGTTTTTAGTGTATCTAAAAGAAAATCTTTAAAGCTACATGAAAAAATAAAAATAAAATATAAATTAACGAAAATAGGTCTCGATATTTTAATTGCTTTATTTTTTTCAAAGTTTAAAAAAAAGTTTTTTGAGTAAAAATATATTTGAAAGTAAATTTTATCATTAAAAATTAATACATAAAAACTAACAAAATTTGTAACAAATAACACTGAAAATAAATAATGCATAAAATTGTTTGCCTTGAAAACAAAATATTTTTACATTTTCTAACCAATATTCGTTAGTTCCACATTAAAACTATTTATTTCGCATTTCATTAACAAGTAATAATTATAAATCTAATAATAAACGTTGAATAATTAGTGTCTGAAGAGTATGAATTAAAATTTGAGGCACAATAAATCAGTGGGTTTCTCATAAAATATTTATATTTAGAACTGTAGCTTCTCTTTTACTATTGATAATACATCTGTTGAAATATTCATTTAATAATTAATATTGAAAAAGGAGTATAAATAAAATCTACAAAGAATTTAAACATTTTATCTATTATTAAGCAAAAAAAATTATAAAATTATAAATTATAAATTTAATACTTTATCGAATATCTGTGATTTAATCTAAATTTATTATTTTATATTTTAAATAGAAACATAACAATTATGAAATAAGTGCCATACTTTAAACAATATAAATACTTGTAATTAAAGCACATAAACAAATAAATGGTTGATTTTTGATATAAAATTACTTCTAAACGTTTGAAAATTATACTAAAACAAAGACTGGATGAGAAGCCGGAAAATCACCTCATTCCTCTCAATTCCTACCACTAAGATTCACAAATTTACGAAATACTATTGAAAATACGTATACCGAATGAAGATAAAAAGAATATCTAAAAAAGCTCTACCAACCCCAAACTAACAAATGGTCGGCATTTCAAGCACGTTGCTCTCCTTTTTTACTACTGCGCTTTTTCCCCCCGCAGTCCATCCAATTTTCACGCCCACGCGCCTCGCACGAAAGATACCGATCGCTTTCTCCTACTTTCTTCTTCGTTCCGTTCTGCAGCGACCCTATATTGCTTAGTGAGCTGCACTTTCTTCAGTCGCTTAAATTTTGATTGTACTTATTAACGAGAAATTTTAGAACGCCACTTCAGACATTGTCTCTTTCTTCCTTTTTGTCTTTTTAAGCTTTCCTCGCTTCTTGGTGTAATAATGACAGTATTTTTCATATTTTCTTATTATTATGGGGTAGATCCAAACATTATCAGAAGCTCCTGTGGGTGTAAGTGTAGCAATTAGAGAATAGTAATGATTTTCAACCAGAAAATATAAATTTTTTCTCTAATTTTGAACATTAAATGCTAAACATATATTTTTATAAAAATTGTTAATAAAATGTATCTTCAAGTGGTGAGAATAATTATTTGAAAAAATAATAGAATCAAATATTTATACAAAAAAATTTTTCTACATTTCTAGATGACTGGAATACATTTAAAGAAAATAGTAACTCGTTAAATGTAACTGTTATCATCCTGGCATATTAAATCTTTAATACCTAAGTATTCTGAAATTTTTAATAAGTCATGAAACTTCTACTGCGTTCGAAAGTTCTTTAAGTTAGGAAATCATTATAATTATAAATTTTTTTAAATTAATTTTTTAAATCCCTATTGCATTATGAATATTATAATGAACGTACGTAAATGTTTGAGACAGTAGGACAATCCCAGTTGTTCCCTTATAAAATAATACAATTTTTTCTCTAAACATTAAAAAATCATAATCTTCTTTTTTTCAAAGAAGATAATGCGCTTGAAGAATTTTTTTTCTACCTTTTTTTAACAGATTTATTTTTTGTTAAAGTAGCTACTCATTTTTAAAAAAGAAGATTACCTTTTCATAAGAAAAAAAGTGTTATTTGAATAAATGGAATTTTAAAAAAAAATATGTATGAAAACGTAATTATAACGTAAGTTAATAAAGATTAAAAGTTTTCTGAAAATAATTACAATAAATTATCATTGTATCACATAATGCCTTTAAAAATAAGGTTGTAAAGATAAAAAATAATGTAGTTGTAAATATTCTAAGAACAGAATTCATAATTTAAAATAATATATTTTTAATCAAATATATTTCGTGAGATAATATCAGTAAATTTACAGCTATTTTTCAATAATTTCAAACAGATACGTACTTTATTCATTTAATTTAAAAATTTTAAGATTGAATCAATAATTTTCCATAGGTATTATTTTTAATATAAATTATTGATTTTACCGAATACAAATAATATTTTTGTATTATATTTCAGAAAAAATATCGCACAAATATAGTATATTTTCATTTTTGATTTATTTATAAATAAAACGATATCCCGTTGTTCTCATCTTGTATCCGAGAAGTCAAATGACTACATGTGACGTATTCAAATCGACGGAGTTGTGATTATTATTAGTACGGTTGTTGTTCTTTAGAGGGCGATGAACAATCCACTAGCACAACTGTTAAGTATACGTTTACGCTTGCATCGAATTTTATATCTCATGCACGTAAATAAATATTACAATAATTCGTACTTTTAAAATAGATCTTGCATCAAAAAACATTTTATCATACAGTAATACGTCACTAAAAAATAACTTTAAATGATACTTTTTTCTTTAGTTTCATTAAAATTCAAAAATTATTTCATATGGTCTTTTAAAAACTTGCTGAAAAGACGTGTAGAAATGTAATCTTAAAATATGTTTAGAACTGTCTAAAGTTTTATACAATTTATAACTAATCTGTATATAAATGATTTTGTTGTTTTTGTGGAATATCAATACAGAATGATTGACTAATAAATATTCTATATAAAAGAAGTAATTTCTATAGAAGATTATGAAAATGTAAAAATATACAGTACTGCGTTGAATTTCGATGCATTATGTGATTAAATTGAACTTGATTCAGAACCGCTTAAATGTTGCTTTAAAATTTTTTACAGCCAAGCATAAATTGGGAATTTCGTGTAAAAATGCCCTTAGTAAAGTTGGCTAATGAACGCGTATATGAAATTTGTCGAGAAAGATATAAATTACAGGGAGCACAATGAGCATAAAATACCTGCGGAAGGTAAATCAAATAAATGGAGGCGTGCGCGTTAGGGTGGACAAACGGAAAAAAAAAAAATGAAAAATCGAATTGAAAAGTCTAGTTTGAAGCGAGGGTCCAGTCTCCCCGAAAACGGCAAAGTTTTCCTTTGCTAACCGGGAAAACGACTCTGCATTTGTACGCTACGCGAGCACCAAAGTGCCGAGGATTACCTCGTTAAACCGGGGAATCCTCGCGCAAGCTTTCGATTCTCGCAGTCGTGAAAACTTGGCTAACTTGTTTCTGACGCGAAGCATATTCCGAAAGGAAAAACGAGCGAGAAAGTGGCGGAAATGGAGGGAGAAAGCGAGAATCGCCAGTGAAAACGTTCCCTTCGCCATAAAAGCTCCGTCAACGTCGACACTCTTCACCCTGATTCTCATTTTATACGATCGGCGTAAAAAACTCGCCTTTCTTTAAGTCCCATCGCCTGGAATTTAACTTTAATCCATTTCTAAATTTTAACGTTATATATTGATTTTAACATTCCGATTATCTGTGCATCGGGCTTTGCTACAATTTGCATCATCTACTTCAACCTCGATTGTACAACTACCAACTACTCCTTTATTTAACATCTTTTATTAAAAATTCTATTAGAGTACATTCAATTCAAGAAAATAGCAACATATTTATTCATAATTTACATTTACAAAGCTTGTACCATCGTTTCTTTTTAAAACATTAAATGTAATTAGAAAAAATCAGTTTCTTTCAATTAAAACCAGTTTTTATTATGCAAGTATTATACAACAATTATTTACAGAAACTGGAGAAAATAGCAATTTTTTTATTTATAAATATTATAATATTTTTTTTCCCGAATATTCTTTTATACTTGAATATATTATATATGTTTTATTAAGATAAAATTTAAATTTTAATAATTAATTATAAGAACTATATTTTAAAATGTTAAATGAGAAGTACTGTCGAAAGTTTACTAATTTTTTAATTTTTAATAAGTAAGTATAAAGTTATTTATTGCATTACAAGTATGCATGATCCATAATAAAAATAAAATTATGAATATTTATTGAAAAGATGTTACCGCTTTAAAATTAATTGAAATATTTATTAATCAATTATTAAAAACTATAATATATTCAAATTTATGTGGATAAATTATTGTAAAAGAGATTAACTCAAACGTGAAATCGCATTTTTTATTGTCAATCTCCACGCAATGGAATGAAGCATTTAAATTTGTAAATAATAACACATCTTTAATTCATTATCAATAATAAAAAAAGTAATGTTAATACTATAAAATAAAATTTCAATATTCAAAATGAATTTTTATCTATTTTTCGTTAAGAATATTCGATAAAAAGCAATAAAATCGAATCATGTATTTTTTATACTACACTCTATATTTTCAAATATATTATTAATGAAATCAAGCTGCTAACGAAGGATTTTTTTATGTATCGAGAAACTTCTCAATCATGATATAACAATATATACGATTTTTTAGAAATTGCAAGAAAATATAATTTATTTTCAATATAAAAATTAAGGCTTTTACAGAAGAGATATCAAACAAATAAATAAAATTCTTTTTACATCGAATTATATCTTACGCTTGATTTGAAATAATTTTATACACCAATGAATTTTTTAAAATTAATATTTCATTTATTTCATGGATTATTAATATTATTTAATATTATTACATCACACATTATGTTAAATAGCTTTTGTGTTGATGAATATATCAGGGATACAACAAGCATATTTAAAAAACAGTAATTTATGAATAAATGTAATTATAAAATACATGCTTTATTAAATCAAAATACAGATTAAAAATTTATAATATTTTAAATTTGTAAATTATAAATTATTTTAATATATAATAATACGTTTCTATCATTTCTTGACATACATTTATATCTCCAAAAAGTGTATTTATTTCGTACAATTGTATTAAGTATTTGCATGTACAAATTAATGCTCCTTTTTGTATTGTAACAATTTATAAAGGAAAAATACAAATACATGAATAATTATCGTTTATTTACTTATTGAGCATTAGAAAATATAAAAACAGTAATTTGGAAAAAATGTATTTCCTATCCCATGTTTGATAATATGCATTATATATGTATATCAGTATGTAAAGCGAAAAAGGTCAAGCAACTGGTAACTTTAGTTCCGATAATTATAGCCTGCTAAACTTCATCGATAATTATAACTGAGCTCTAGATTTAATTAAAAACTTGTGGGCATGCGTACAAGTAACAAGTACATTCTTCAATTGACCCCTTAAGAATCCTATATCGTGGATAGAACATCGCCAATTTTAATTTCATGAACTAATCAGTGACCTGAACAAACTTTTACTACTGTTTCGACTTCACCAATGAACAAATTATAGATTGATTAAACAGCATTGTGAAACTCAAGTAATATTCTTGGTAAAGACAAAAATGAAAGTTCAATCTACATCACATACATAATGAAGTTTAGAGCCTCTAATAATTTTGTTATTGGAGTACTTTTTATCATACACAACAAAAATATCTTATTATTAAAAGATGATTTTCATAATATACAAAAATGCAAAAAATTGTAATCCAGTAAATCAATTAATGAATAGCTAAAAAAGGATCTATATTATTATCACACAATCCACTAAATAAATTAACAATTCTTTAAGATTTTTTTATTCCAAGGATTGTATATGCTAGTTTTTTTTTTTTGTTCACTGAATATACAAAAGAAATATTCTATTATCCAACATGAAATATCGATAACTCTCGTTGCTTCTTTGTAAAGGCGCAATTTCTGTTTGAATTATTTAAAAATCGAACTTCTTTCAAGCTAAAATTAAATATCTCGTGGTTAATGATTAGTACTCTTAAATAAATTATTAATCAAAATCTATAGAACGGGTACTACGGAACATGATTTTGTGCAAACATACATTTGGTAGATATATATTGATATATCCAGTATAAGTTTGAATCTTAATGTATTTGCGTTATACCGTTTGTACATCCTGTATGCATTTGGAACTTCTCACTCATGCATGTCTATGGAAATATCAATAGGTTGTTCGAAAGCTAAAGCTTCATCATAGATTCTGTCATCAATTTGATCACGATGCGTATTTACTTTTTTAAAAAATGTTGTTCATTGTTTTCAATCATGTATGTTTAACCTATATACTTTTTATCTATTTTTATCTTCGTATCATAGTTTGTTGGTTTAACAAAATTTTCAGAATAAGAAATTATCAGTGATTGATTGTTTCATTTATACTTGAAGCCGATATTTATAATTTAAATTGTGACAAAAATATGATTATAATTGGTATAAATGATTGAAATGTATTAAATATAATGCAGTTTGGGAGTAGTTTAGATACTATAATTTTGATTAGATATTTATTAATCCAATGCATTTCAATGATGTTGTTACAGTAATGTATTTTACGTTGGAGAAATAAATGTGTCAGATAAGCTGATGAAGATCAATATTCATTGTGATATTTCCTATCTTTAAATATTTGTACTACAGTGATGAATTACAAATTTTTTATGTTAATAATTTTCTATTCATAATATTCTAATGGAATATTTTAATAATTATAGAAATGAATACTATTTCATTAAAATGTATGGACTTTCAATTTATAGAAGAATTTCATATATAATTCATAAATAATCTTCTGCATGTCAGTATAGACTAATCAAATTCAACAAATTAATTAAATTGAATATAAATTACCTTTAATATAAGAGTATGTTAATATCGAATATCTTTTATTATTTTGAATTTAAGATTGATAATTTTTTAATAAATTGATTAATAAAATAATAGCTTTTCTCTTAGAAATAATAAAAATGAGTATTTAATAAATATAATGTAATTTTCAATTTGTCTTTGATACATGTATTTTTATAATTTCGTTAAATTCATTGAATCAGTTAATAAAAATATACGTCTAGTAACATAAGATATTTTTTTAATTTGAATATATCTATTACACAACCGAGATTGATTTATTAACTTTGCAATTGATAATAAGAAATTTTACAAATACTTTTTTTTAAATTTTATACCGTTATAAATATTCTATTAAAACAGTAGAGAATAACTAAATGTTTAATTTTTCTGAAATGGCTAATATATTCTTATTTAGATAATAAATTCGACATTGTTTTAAGGAACTGACCATTAAAATGATCATCAACGACCAACTGCATCTAAAATTATCCGAAAAGTCTAAAACGAACAATAAACTCTTATAATGCAAAATTCTCCGGCTTTAAAGCGGAAAGTATAATAAGCCACCCGAAGGGAAGTAAAATTCTACGTGGGCTCACCTCCATTTTTTTTCCATTTCTCTTTTTTTACCCCGGTTATTAGGGGCGTTTATTCAGGTGGAGGGGCGGTTATTCTTGGCATTATTCAAGCGGGTGTCGCTTGGCGAATCTCCCGATTTATCGGGGCTGACTCACTAGGATCAACCCCCAGTGGCACCAGGAAGCACCACCACAGAGGCGAACCGCGAGTACCTCGGTCACCCCCAGAAAGGAATGCCCCGGATTTGCTCGGGGTGCACCCGATGGCCTGGCAGTGGTTAGGAATTTTAGTGAGATTTCAAAGTATTAGCCTGTTGTCGGGTTCCTGGGACACAATGAGCGTTTAAGTGGTTTGCAAATTGAACTCGAGGCGATAAACGGCCCGTCAGGTATTCCACTTGGTTATTAATGTATACTCGTCTACTTCACTGAATTACTTGATACGAAAAGTAGACTGTTGAGTGGTTAAGAAATTGAAACCGTGAAATATATTTCTAATTTAATTATTTTTAATTTAATAATATTTGCTAAACGTTAATCCATATTTAATCCTTAGTTTTGCGTAATGAAATTTTACGTAGTCAACTTTCAAAATGTCAATCAAGTTTATCAATGAAATACAATAACTGTCTTAAACTAAATTTCTAATCATATTTTATCAGATATCGATATTGCCTTCATTAGACAAAATATTTAATTTATCATATTTCTATGATGTGATGGAATGAAATTAAACAGAAATTTCAATATAGTTTTCAGTACACAACATTAATGATAATTGTACAATCCATGATTTCGTATTTTCTTAATTATTTTTCTAAACA
Source organism: Eupristina koningsbergeri (assembly GCA_018907245.1). Lineage (NCBI taxonomy): Eukaryota > Metazoa > Arthropoda > Insecta > Hymenoptera > Agaonidae > Eupristina > Eupristina koningsbergeri. Next base: position 192,240 of record JACCHV010003002.1, read on the forward strand.
CTATGAAATTAATTTGAAAAATAATATAAAATAAATTGTTCAAAGAAAAAAAGAAATTAAATTTGTAAATATTTATATTATAATTAATTAGTTTTAATATAAAATAATTAAAATCAATTTGAAATATTTTTTAAATATAAAATATATTATAAAAAAAATAAATTCTAATATTTATAGTTTTTAAATATTAAAAAAACAGTGTTTATATATTATATAAAAAAATTTTACTCTGTTTTTTGACATTTATTATTTTACAAAAACTTAATTAATATTTAAATAATTACGATTTTTTAAATCAGAAAACTTTATTATTATGTTGCATTTTATTTTTAACAAATTAATCATATAGGTCAAAATCTAAATATAGGAAAACATACTATAATTACTGTGTAGATATCATTCCAATTTTATTATGTATTTATAGAAAAGATAAATATATTAAAGATGAAATATAAATTATTAATTTTAATAACAATTAATAATTATTTGTAAAGAATTTATGAGTCGATAAAATTAAAAAAAATGCATGAAATAATTGTTATTAGAAAAATTGCTGATCAAATTGATCAAAAAAATAATGTCTATAAATTTATTGAATATACTTAAAAAGCGTAGCAAGAAAGTTTCGGAAAAGCCATTTATTATGGTTATAAATTTCGATAAGTTGAAAAGTAATATGTTGAAAAACTTTTTATTCCGTGCACCAAAACTTGTAGTCTTCTGTAGTAAGTATAAAGTAAACTTATTTTATTTCGATGAATGTAGAATTTTATGAAACAAATACTCAATTTAAATCAAGAAACATTAATGACACCCTCAAATAGAAATAAATTGTGTAATAAATGGTATCGGTAGCATCATTCTTGTAAGAAAAATCTCATGAATATCTAATTTTTAATTTGTGATAATCATTTACCAATTTTAAATTAATTAATGTTAAGGAAGTGCCTAAAAATCTATTTGCCGATAATAGTTAAAAAATATTTTTAAATCATGGAAACTGCAATTTCTCTATTTCGATAAGAATACTAATAATTGATAAAAATTTTAAAAATATAGCGTACAATAATTAATTATATAAATTATATCAAGTTGTTAAAAAATACTGTACACAGATGGTAATAAATTCGTGTTCATTAACATTTAATAATACAATCAATAAGCTCAAATTTTTATAATATTAATAGTCAACAAAGTATTTATAATTTATTTTTTGATAATTAAAACTAATTGCCGATAATATGAATTAATTGTACGTTCAGAAAAATTTTATGTCAAAAAATACAAATTATAAAAATATAACTGTTAAAAAAAATATAAATATGTTTAATCTATGCTAGATATTTGAATATTACGATAAATTATTATATAATATATGACGGATATGATGAAACTTTAAAATAAAAAATTTAGTACTAAGTTATTTAATGAAATATATTGTTGATATTTTTGTATGATATATGTTGAGATAAAATTAAATAAAGATTCTAAAATAAAATTAATAATAAAATATGTGGTGGAAATTTTGCTCGTAACTGGAAAATCTGTAATTTAAAAGTGAAATATAGTTAGAGTAATTTGGCACATATTTTATACCCAGCTTACTAAATTATAAAGAAAAAACGTTGAACTTCTTGTAGAAATACTTACATCAAAATCCTCGTTACATTTCACGAGATCCAGGGGATATCCGGCATGAAGCTTAAGTGTTTGCAGCAAACCCTTTAAGTAAATAATTAAGTTTTAGTAAAAGAAAACATGATTAATAAAATCCATTATTGCCAACAATTTTGAGTTTCGTACAAAAATTAACGCTGTCCATCAAGAAATATAGTCAATTGACGTCCACGAACATTACCTGATTAATTATGAGGAACTTTTTCACATCAAAATAAATCTGAATATTAACCTTGAGTAATTATGTCACAATTACTCAATGTTTATTGTAGACATTACAAAAGGGACGTTTATAATTTATGAATAATAATATAATCTAAGCATCTATGAATTCAATTGTTTTATACCGAAGTTTCAGTCTAGATTTAAGCACGTGAAGGCATTAATTTGTCTATAAATTTTCGGTACAGTATTAATGTCACTTAAGGCTCATACATTAGCATTAAAAAACCGTTAATGCTTATGGATTTTTAATAATTTTTTTGCTTTACCTCGTTTGGTATAATAAAAAGACGGAAGTAGCTAAAAGAATCGAATTTTCCAAGCTTTTCACAAGAGATTTTGGCATTATTTGGAAAGTTGATTGGCACTCGGAACGACTATCTATTATTGATTCTCTTTATACATCGTGAACGTTTTTTATTGGCTCTCGTACCTTAGTACTAGACACTGGATAAATCTGCTAAAAAACCATTTCGGTTTCCCATTGCAAGTGATTTCTCGAGCATCAAAACAGGGATCATGAAGTGATAATTTTTAATCGAAACGATGTCAAAACTTACGAGTATTTATTGCAACCAGACATACGTCATAGTGTATACAAAGTTTAGCGATGAATTTTTTTTATTAAATAACTAAACAAACACCGGCCATCGGCATAAATGCATTGTACTAAACTATTAAAAAAACTCGGTAATTAAAAAACAAACCATTTATAAGGTAAAATTGAAAGTTGAGTATTTGATTTTTAATTTTCTTTGTAAATATTACTTCAAATACCTGTAAGACATGCTGCAATTATTATAACCACTTATTCTCTTACAATTCATTGTGCAGTCACAAATTAAAAAAATAACATGTTAAAACATAAATTCCAATATTCTAAATTCCTATATATATATATTAAAATTATATTGGGCTTTATACTTATACATCAATGGTAAATATAATTAAAATAGGGCGCTTTTTTGTATAGTTCACTATTGAAGATACTCAAATGTACATAGAAGTTTTAAAGACAATAATCAATAAATATCAATTTCAACATATTCATGCATAATATTCTATTCTCATTTTGAAAAAATAAAAAAAAGATTATTTAGAGAATTTGCAAATTTTCAAAAAATAATTAGAAACTAATGTGTTTCAAAATTTTTTTATGTAGTGTAATAATCATAAATTATTATATGATATACAGGTAATAATAATATCAATTTAATACATTATTTTGCTTTAGTTGATATGTTTATGTATAATAATATTGTAATCTGTAAACAATATGTTGACAAATAATATATATATATGTGTGTGTATTAAACCAGTAGTTGGCTTAAGTTCCATAATATTAAGCCAGTGCTATATATGAGTATAGAGTTTAATCGGTTTAGGCATCACAATATTGTTTCCAAAGTAATAATATAAGTAACAATTTTATAACATAAATTTTAATTTTTTTTTGGATTCATAAGTTTACTATCATACTGGAAATGCATTTAAATTTAAAAATTTTATTTTTTACTTTATTTTACTCCATCATCTATTATGTCCAAATATTTATCTCGATACTCTTTATTTCGTAAGTATTTTTTCCGGGATGGACATTTTATTGTCGTATATAAACATTGTTTTTTACTAAAACAGTCATTGCAATAGCTATACTATTAGTATTGATTAAAGTAAAAATTTATTGTATTATATTTTTTGATATTCGTTAATGATTGCTATTGCGATATATTTTTTATTTTTTAAACTGACGCATTGTAATTCTTTTAAAATAACAGGCTTTTAGTTTAATTTCATGTAGATTTACAAGGGTCAATTTAAAAATTGAGATTTTTTTATACCGCGCATATTTTTATCTCACTTTTATGGAAATTTGACCCTTTACGTCCAGATTATCATAAAAAAAGCATCAATCCGTACTTCAAACGTACCATTTTAACTTTAGCAAAATAAAAATTGGAGAAGCATTAAACTCGGAACAACAAGGAAGGTGTACACACTAAACTTCAGACGCGAACAAATGTAAACGGGGAAATATCGACTCTCTGCGAAACAAATCTACGGCCTTTTTCGAATGCCATTGTCTCTCTGTCGTTATCAGTTTAAATTGGTAACGCCCTTTGCCTTCTAAGATCCTCTCTGTGATCGATCGATCGACGGATCGGTCGGGGTAACACGGAGCCTCATACTTTTACATGTACACTCGTGTCTCACCCGGAGAAAGAGGAGAAAGTTGCATCGTATTTCTCTTCTCCAAGGCGTCGTTACCGTTCCGAGCTCGGGTTAATGTTCTTTACGACATTTTAGGAGCGGATAACTCTTTCGTGCACTTCCGACATTTTCCATGTGTCATCGCTCGAGATAGTCCAACAAATTTATCTGTGATTCTGACCTACATTTTTGCATACTCCACCTGGATTTATGAGTTTGAATTTCGGTTCTCAGCGCGGGATCTTAATTTTGAAATAATAATGAAACAACGGTTAAACGGGTTTGATTTTGGAATTTATGAATTTATTCGTGGGTATTACACTTGCTATTAATACAAAGCCTTTACAAATATATCAATCGCATTTGCCGTTTAACCGATAAAACGTTTATTATTTTTAATTTATATGGGGTGGCATGTTATTTAGAAATTGTACTTTCACTCAACGTTTTATCGATTTTTCATTATTTCACTCATGCCTGTCATTATATCACAGTCACATAGCAATTAGTTACAGTAAATTAATATCCATGTTACCATTTACAAATTATTTTGAATTTACGAGATGCGTGTAATAATTTAAGTATATTTTCAATTTTATTCCGCACATTGGATTATGCAGACTCTGTTTCAGAATATTGCAATATATCATACGAGAAGTAATTCAGTCGTTAATATAAGTCAAGAATCTAAATTAAGGATTTCAATATTATAAATTGAAAAACAAATAACAAGAGAATTGTGCATACAAATGTACACATTATTTCTGAATGTAAATGAAAATCTATTTTCTGAAAGCACTATTTCTTAAGTATAAAGATAAAATAATGACAACTTGAATTCTACTTCATATTGGTTATTTTAATAGAGGAATACAATTTGAAATAATACAAAAAAAATGTATTACGTTATAAAAGGCTTGATCTCATAATAAATGCATCTATAAATTCATTTTCGAATAGTCATAATATTTTTATAATGTTTATATAATTATTACGTATAAATGTATATATACATAATAAAAACACATGATATTGTATATTAAAAAGAAAACCATTGTTCCGTGAAAATCAATATATTATGTTTAGCATACCATAACATACAGAATTCATAAACTAATGAATTCATTTGCATAAAAATTTTCCACTTGTTTTGCCAATAAAAATTAATGAAATAATTTCAAGATCTTTTGACCCTTTATTCAAATTTAATCATGCACGAGGATCACGTATCGTAATGATAAACGACCAAATGTGAAAAACCGGAAAAATCTGAGTGACAGCCCATCAAGAATGAATATCTCGGGTTGACTGAGATTCTTGGATCACTTTACCAGAAAATACATTTAAAAGGGTGAACATGAGCTATTAAAAACTAGGATTAAATATCCATTCATACATCTACTTTACCATTAAACTACAATTTTGATTTGATTTTTAATGTATCAATGTCAAATGTAACATTAACTCTTATGCGATTCTTGAAACTTATGTAGATTTAAATTTATAGTCTAATGACTGTAGAAATATAATATTAAAAAAATAGATCTATTAATTTTTGTGTATTGTATAAATTTTTTATACGAAATAAATGATTTTATTGAACATAATGCACTGTTAACTCTTATAAACTGATTGTAAGTTATGTATATAAAGTTTTTAAAAAATATAACTTTTATTAAATAAAACTTTTTATTAAATATAACTTTACAAAATAAATGAAGTAAAATTAGTTAAAGTGTCTTAAATTATTATAGAAATAACATTTTGAAATAAGTAAGCACATTTTTGTTAAAAATAACATTGTAATTTAAAAGGTTAAAGCTATGTTGTATTTATTACTAAGAAGTGCATTTAAATATCTTTAAAAATATTTGAAGTTAATAGGAATAAATTACTTGGTTGATTTCAGAAATATATTTTATCAATCAATGTTTCTACAATAACACTAATGATCTCTTTAAATATTACTTATTTATTCAATTAAATGGAAATGCCAAAGTTCTCTCATATTATTTAATAATAATATAATCAAATAGTATATAGCATTATAAGATCATGTATAATGGAATAAATTGAATATCCTCAGAGGAAGAAACAGAACAAAATTAGGATCCGAATATTATTTAAAAGTACAAAATGGTATCATAAAACAAATCAATTTATTTTTAATTAAAAATTTTGTATAACACTAAAGAATTTGAAAATGATTTTTTTAATTTATATAAAAAATTCTAAAGATTTTTTATGGTTGCATTATAATATTAAAATTTTTATATTTATACTCTTGACATCTGATTAAATTTGTAATATTTTTGGGGTTTGAAGGATCACTTGAGATTTTTCATTTAATTTTATATATAGAATTATTTTGTAAAAAATTTTTTTATTTCATATTATGTATTTGATTCTATTTAAATATGCTTACTAAATTATAAAATATTCAAACATTTTAAATAAAAATTAAATAAAATTTTTATTGATTAGTTCAACTGACATCACTACTAGTGTAATTAAATAAAATATAATTAAATAAAATACAATTTATTAAAAAATATTAGTATAATTGAAAATGAATTAATTTTTCAATATTTATATTGATATCAATTTACATATAAAATTAAAACAATCATTTAAAAAAAAAATGTAGTAAAAACCATATTAATAATTCTTTAGTTTTTGACAATACTAATCAACTGTCAAGAAGTTAATAGATAGTGTTTGAAAATTTATATATAAAATTAAAAATAAAAATTACGCGCTAGTTATTTTATATACAGTATTGAAATATTAGATAGATTTATGCCTGAATAAACTTGTAAAAGGAATTTGTTTTGAAACATTTTTTCTCATTTTACTTCAAACTATTGTACTTACTTTGAACAATCAATTTTCAAAAAAAATAAAATGTAAAACAATCACACAGTCAACAAATAGGATACGTTGTACAATTTCATGGTGCAAGCAACAAAAATCACTTTAGAATGAAATATCAGTATACCAACTAAATTAGAAAAACAATTTCTATGCAATGTTCCATTGATAATCGAATTGCGATCCGAAGCACAAGAGCTCAAAGATTCAATATATTTATTTGTTAAATAAATCAAGAAGTGTGGATTTAATCCGCGTATAATTATATTCCGTAAATGTAAATGTGCGTTTGGGACATCAAAAGGTAGAGCAGCTTACGGCACTCGACGTATGGACGAGGTGCGGTCTATTATCATGAAAAGTTCGCCCTCGCATCCCATGGAAATGACCGGCGGAAAAGCGAAAATTCGAAAAAAATAGGAGCGCCAACAACAACAAAACAAGAGCATAAAACGCGTGGGTGGACGCGAAGCCGAGCCCGCGTTAAATGACGGAGGGAAATTGAAAACCGAAAGAACTACGCGTGTATCAACAATCGAGCAGATGTGCGGGGGTGGAGGGATGAAAAGCCCAGTAACGGAAGGAAAAATAACGAGCTTTCGTGAAAGAGCGAGCAATCGATCGGATGGTCACCCTGACAAAAGCTATCAGTCAACCGACAGGGAAATTCGCAGAGATGGCCTCTTGCGATTAATACCACGCAAGCTCAACTCTTGTCCTGGGCCGGTCCAGCTTCCGGTCCAGCTGCGGATGTTGATACAGATGTGGAAGCGTATGCTTCGAGTGTACGTTCCATCGACTAGATTTCCGTCCAGGATGCCTATGCTTAAACCTTTAGGCTGCAAATGTGCAAGAGCTTTGTGATGCTTTTTCAAGCGAACTGTGACCTTTGGGAAAGTTGTTGCAAATTCCTCATGTACCGAATTTCATTTTTCGCTCTTAAATTTTACACTACTTTATGTTTGATACTTTATTTCCAATAAAAACATATATATATTTTTTTTAAATATCCGTCAATTATTTTGTTCAACAGGTGGTACAATAAATTAAAAATTTTAAATAACTTACTCCACAAATATGTTGAGCAGTCATAACTGAATTAAACGTATAATATTCATTGCTGTATAATTTTCTATAGTTACGAAAAATAAAAATGAAAATTTTATTTTTTGTCAGTATATAAAATTTTAATTATTTTTTCGCTGTTCTCTGCATTTTAGCAAACTAAAAGCTTACTAAATCTTATGTAGAAAAATGTCTGGTTAATTGTAATTAAAACTATCGCTTTCTGAAAAACATTATTTTCACACTTGGATTTAATTTGAAATGCAATTTGTACACTATGCATAATAAAATTATCTATGAAAAATAATAAATTTATAATATAAAACCATTAAAATTCAAAAAAACAATATGCTTCATGTTTAAATGTATGTTCTTCAAAATTTTAAAAAATTTTACTGCATTTGTCGGTACAATTAAAATTAATGAGAATACTTTTAAATATTTCCATAAAATACGAATTTATTTTTACTTAAACATCAATATTTAACCAATACTTTTATAATAGATTTTAAGTTATTCATCATCGCTTTAAATTTATTTATTTTCTTAAAATTTTTTTTTTAATTAATGTTACATTGTGTTATTGTTATCCTTTCTACTGCTGGATTTTTAATTAAAAAAAAGATATATTATAATAAAAATTTATATTATAAAAATTTATAATGTAAATAATTTTATTAATTTATAAAAATAACGAATATTTTACTTTACTAGGCACACTAATACTCAATTATTAAATACATAATTAAAAATTTATTTTATAATTTTGCTATATTTAATTTTTGTAAATGCTTGTTCAGAATATTCAGTACTTGTTTAATGAATATATAATAAATTCACAGTTACATTAAAAAAGATTAAATAATTATTATCATTTCAAAAAATTATAAATTATATATTAAAATATCAATAATAAACAATATAAATTAATTATAATTATATTACGAAATAAAGTACGAATATAGTAACTACTGGAAAAAAAATTTTAAAGTTAAACGCAAATTTAGAAAAAAATGTAATAATTTTTAACTGATGATAGAAATGAATCGCATAAGATGAATGCAATTATAATGAAAATTTAATATAATATATTCCATCATGCCTCTTTATAGGAAATAAAAAAATGAACTAATACATTTTATTATGCTATAATAGAGGTAAAATTAAATATTTACACTTAGTTTTCATTGGATTAAATGCTTTGAACTTTTAAAATAAAATAAAAAAGTAATTTATAGTAGATTTTGTTACGTCAATTTTTTTCTTTAGCAATCATGAATAATATATGATCCTGGAAAAAAAAATTGAAACACGACAAAGTAAAAACTTTTGGAATACAATTATTTTAAATGGAATTATAAGATATATTGAAATAAAAACAATACATAAATTTACGCTAAATTTTTATTAATTCAATTACTAAAGTTTTATAAATTAAGATTTTTTAAATTGTTCTATAAAAATATTAATATGAATTTTATAGAAAATTATGTTTGGATAATTTTTTTTTTTATTCAATTAGCTACAAAATATTTTTAATCAAAGATTTTGGAGGTACAATAATTAAATATATACTATTTTTTAGAATATTTACATATTAAATCTTCACTAAATCGATAACTGAAATTAATTCAATTTATATTTAATTAATTAATATTATATCAAAGTTAATAATTTATGTAAAGTAAACATTAATTTTGATATATTTAAATACATAATCTTCTAAACACTTTTAAATTTAATTAATATTTTTTAAGTTTTACTGACGTAGTTCTAATATAATATTTATTAAAATTATAATTAATAACAATTTCTCATAGTTTAAATTTTCTATCAACAAAGCACATAAACTCATCTTAATTTTATGATTTCAAAAGAAGATTTCTTTACTTTAAATAATTTCGACGATAAGGAAAGAATTTCTTATCATTCCGAATCTACATATAATACATATAAATGAGAAAAAATTTTCTGAAATCTGTATTAGTATAAAACTGATTTTATAAACAGCAGGATTGATTTAATTACATTATTTCTTTTAGAGTTCGAAAAAGTATGATATGAAATAAGAAATATAAAGTGAAAATTTGAATCAAAGTTGTTAAAAATTATTGGCGTATTTCAACAAGACTACTAATAATGGTAATTATCTATTCAAAACGTGACCTATATTTTCTACATAACTCTTAGCAAAAACAATCGCAGTATACTTATATTGAGGAAAACTTTCTTTCATAAGAAATGGTATACCAAAAAAATAAAGAGCATTACGAAAGAGAAATACATAAAAGCGCATTCTTTTTTAGCGTAAACCCTGAAAAAAACGAAGAAAAAAAACCCTTCAATGAAGTATCGGAACAGTGGATCCACAATCCATCGACAAAAAATAAACCTTTGAATGGAGTATCCGAGAAGTGGATTCATGATCCGTTAAAAAATAAAACAAGCTTTTAAGTGCAGTGAAAATGCGGAGACGACACTTGGAATTTGGAAGGTCGGCAGGTTTTCCGAATTTCCGTTACCTCTTCTTGTTGTTCTCGAGTCTGAAACTCTCACATGCGTATTTAATTTGGTGAGGATATGTGCAACTGAAGAGTTGCGCATGTAATTATTTGACTAGATTTCTATTCGATTGTTTCCAGATTCGCTGCATAAAAGTCGAGAACTCACTTGAGCACTTGACGGGCGTTATAAATAGCGGAAAGAGGAACGTCTAGTGGAATCGACATCGTCTACAAATAAGCTGCTATAATATATTTAGAATATTTTGGTATATGTTCATGTTCTGGAATTATTATTTATTAGAATCCATAAATGAAACTATGTAAATATATTTTTTCAATTTATGATTGAATTTAACCTAAATAATGGAGATAAATTATTTCCATTATTTAGGTTAAATTCCGTAATATTGTTCCGTAAAGAAAATGCATAATATTATGTAAAAAAAAAAAAAAAAAAATTTCTCTGAAAATAAAACGTAATCTTAAATCAACTCTGAAAATACCGTAGAAGTGAATATTATGGTTAAGTGTATACGTCCGTAAGAAAAAGACAAGTATGCAGAACATTTGAGATGTCAAATTGGAAGTAAAATAGTTTTGACTACAGAAGGATAAATTCACAAACGTTTGTTCTCAGAAATTCCTTCTTCTTTATTTGTATGTACCTTCTTTTACGTACTCCCTTTTTTCAGAATTTTAATATACAAGACGGAGGGATGTTTGCTGTGAAAAGAAAGTGGAATTCCCCTAAGTCGAAAGGTGAAAGGGTACAAGTGGTGCATCAAATAGATCAGGAATTCGCGACAGAAAACGAGCGCTTGGAGGTTATTGCAAGTGCAGGAACTTGATACCAGCCCAAATGATTTTCCGTATAAAGTCGAAAATTTGTTCTTGTGACCATCTTATGACTGACGACTCAACTTAACTTCAAGTATCTGCGCCATACGGAGCAGATCAAATCGACAGTTTGTACAGAACGGGAAATGTCGCTGACTCTGAAATTTTTAGAACGGAAATCCATTCCTCGCAGAGAAAATGTTATCTAAAGTAATCTAAAAGAAACAATAAAGTCAAATTCATAAAAAATTACTAAAGCTATCAAAAATCAAGACAGCTTTCAGATTTAATATTTTTTATATGATATGATGCAATCGAGCAGTCAATTATTTCTTTTAGCACTTTCATTGTATAGATGTCAAACTTTTACCATTTACGCTATTAATGTAAAATTGTCAATATTTCGATTGAAATTCAATGTCACTTTATCAATAACATCTTTCCAAACTTCAGTACTGTAAATCTTAAATATTATATTTAAATACATAACTTACTACAATGAATATATTCATAGCTGCATAGAAATACTTACTACGTTCTAGGCATAATTAAAATGAATTTTAATTAACTTGCATAAACAAATACTCTAAATCAACACTAAAAATCTTTATGGTAGAATTATAAATTTTTGAAAATCAGAAAATCCTACTGAACTCTGAGTATAGTTTTGATTTTTGATCCTATATATTTAACCTCACAATTCTTAGACAACTTCGGAATTACATTTGATGGAACTGTATTCAACATAATCTTGGACAATTTGAAACATACATATATAATAAAATTGAAAAAAGGTAGTCGAGAAAAGATCATTAAATACATTTGAAAAATGTAATTCATGAAATGTAATTTCAATTTGAGAGTTTAAGAGTATGCGAAATCCCCTGTCTACAATTGATAATAATGGAATATTATTACTGTTCAGTTATAATTGTTCAAAAATTTCTATAAAAAGATTCTTTATCATTTCTCAACTACAATACATATTTGCAAATATTTTTAATTTTTCAAAAAACGTGAATAAGTTTTATAGAATGTACTATAATGAAAATAATTTTCTAAAACTAGCAATCCTTTTTTTTAATATTAATCGTGATTATAAATAAAATAGAATAATGAATAAGCATTTTAATCAGACTCTAAATAACTATTAAATAAACCAGTATATTTTAAATATAGAATAATAACCTGATTATTCATTACCACTAACTTTGATATGGTTATAAAAACTTTTTATATGAATAGCAATAATAAAAATATCAGATTCATATGACAAAAAATTATAATAATAAAGAAATAATAATCGTATTTACAGAATTTATGTTATAAAAATACTATTTTAAAATAATATTTCTCAGAGTGCTATAATTATGTAAATTTTCTGCACTTTTAAGAAAATTTATCAATTATGTCGTATTAGTGAATCTTATAACACAGAACTCTTAATATCATACATTCAAAAATTTATAAATATGAAAATTTTTGAAAAACATCAAAGTTAAAGAGCTTGAAGATGCATTTGAAATTTGGAAAATGCTTTAAAAAATGTGTTGATACAGGAGGAAATTATTTTGAAGAATTTTAAATTTTTATTTCACACTATTTATAAATCCACCAATAAATCATCTTTCAAAAAAAAAGATAAGAATTTTTTTTTTTTAATCTTTGAACAAAACATTCTCGCGTAGTGATTTTCCACTAATCGCTTCAGCGCGCCGTATCAAAAATTTGAAAAACACCCTTCGCGCGAAGTAAAATCCTGCCGCACCTAATTATAAAAAAAAAACAAAAAAAAGGGGATAAATGAGGAAAGAGTTTGTCAACATTTTAAGACCCCTCCCAAATTTCTACGAACAATTGTCGCAAAATGAAAAAAAATACTCGATACTTCGTGGATGAACCATGTATACTCAAAATCAAAATATTATGTAAGTTTGATTACATTCACTAATGAAAATCTACTAAAATTGATAAAAAAAAAATTAATATCATATTAAAAATTCAAGCATATGGTTTTAAAAATATTAATAATAATAAGAATAACAATATTATTAATACTAATTTAAGTTAATAATTAATATGTTTCTAAAGTTTTTGTTTTTATTCTATTTTATAATAATTTCAGTCCATATGATTGCATATGAAATATAAAATGGTTTTTTAATTTTCGTTAAATGTTCTTAATCCAGGTGTTTTGTTCGAATTAAAGGAAATTTCTCATTGAACTATATCTGTACTTTGTTTGATAAAGCAATGAAGCATAGTAATAAATAAAGTAATGAGGTACAAACCAAGAAACATCTATTGTGAATTATCTTTTATAGTAAGCCTAGTAGTTAATAAAGGAAGATAATTTATATGCTATCTTGATAATTGGAGTGGCAGTAATATAAAATAACGTTAAAAGCAATAATTCTCCAAATATCCTTGCTTAAATGAAATTTTTGTTAAAACAAAATCTTTTGTTAAATTTTCCTCTTTTTGGTCGTGTATTTTTCGTATAAAATATTAACCAAATTTTATAACACATTATGAATTTGAATCATAATTTTTCTTTTTAAAGTAGTATTTTAAAATAATATGAAGAGAACGGTTTCTGAATTATATTAATATCTACGAACCAAATGTTAGCTCGAAATTTGGCAATGTTCTGGAGGATGATTATGTCCGACATTCTCTGAATTTAGTTGTAACAGCTCTAATAATTTTGGATTTTATATTTCTTTTAAATCTAAAATACTCGTATGATCAAAAATAAAAAAAATTTGGTATTAAATTGAATTGAATTATTAATTTCTGTAACTTATTTTATTCAACTTATTATCATTTATTTAATACAAATCTTTCTCCAATATAAATTGAGATTTTGATTGTAAATTATTTTCAATATAAATAGGAATTTTGTTTTTTTTATTTTTTAAAAATCTAATTTACTTAAATTTTTTGGAATAACATTATGTATTCTATGTATTAAGTTATTTTTTTTTTAAACTATTATTTATATTTGTAATAATTTTTCATTAATAAATAAAAGATATTGAAGATAATAAATTTTTTTTTTAAATTAAAATACTCAAAATTTTATAATATTATCTATATAGACAAGACTAGCAATGTAATATTTAAATCCTGAATATTAAAGAGCAATATATTTATAAGATAAAGTATATACGTAAAACGAAGGTGCTCATCCTAGAATTTTAAAATATTTTGAACATAGTAACCATTGTTGAGAAATACTACAAAATTGATCGTGACATTTCCTTTATTTTCCACACTTCCGAGTAGTAAAGGACAAGAAGGAACTGGAAGATTAACCTAGAACATACGTCATAGATGAGTAAATTGAGGAAAAGAGGAAGAAAATGCTTGAGAACAAAAAGGAATCGTATTAAGGATAGCGACACGCCGATGCAAAGGCATAAATCTTTTTTTTTATCCAGTCAATTTTTTTTTTTATTTTATAACCTTTTTTTCCAACGTTTTTTGTCTGACGGTCACCTTAGTTGTTAATTAGAACTGAGTTCAAATCCTTCTATAGTTCAAATGTCTATTGAAAATGCGCCAATTTTTTCTTTTCTTTCACTCTCTATTTCTCTTTATTCTATTTTATTGCTTATCCACTTCCTCTTAATTTCTCTCTGCTCTTTCAAGTTCTCTGTTATTTCTTCATCGTGTTTTTTTTTCTTTATTGTACCTTCATGAGCTTTAACTTCTCTTTATTTTTTTTATTCATTTTATCACCCGGATATATGGTTTGCTTTGTTTCAAAAATTCATATCAGCTATCCACAATATTCACGTACTTTGGTGAGAAACATCATTATAACTTAAGTATATGTCATTTTTATAATGAGAAAAAAAAGAAAGGAATATAGAAAAATTAATGACATTGGTAATTCAAATAGAAATGACAATTTTTTTTATAAAATGTCATGGCACATTTGCTTATTGGATTAAATTTCAAATGATTTCGAATTCGAAATTCTTTTTTCATATGAACTGTAATTTATGCTTTCGATTATGCATTAATTGGAATAGTTCGTATGTACGTTATAATCTAAAAGGCAATTTAAGAAATTAATTATTATTATAATTTGATCTCTTTGATTTAGCATGTATAATTTGATGAATAATTTTAACAGTATTTAGAAATACAAAACTATAACGTAATACCACATCTTTGAATGCCAATAAAATAAAATTTTTTTGTTTAAATTACAATTTAAAAATATTCATTAGTTTCAATAGTACATTATCAATGAAATAACTAATAATTCTGAAATCGATCCTGTGTTTTATGTATTGCGCAAATATATAATACATATTATGATAAGATATAATATTTGTTTAAAATTATCAGTAATAAACAATGTAACACAAAAGCTTCAATAACTTAACAAATCTATGATAATAAAAGATCTTTTGGGAATACAACATAAATAATGTATTAATTGTAGTATCACCAAAGGATAGATAAGCTAGGTTATCCCATGACATTTGCACATTTCAAACTCTTTATTTTTCATCCTTATCATTAATCATTTCTTCTCTGTTTCTCTCTCTCTCTCTCTCTCTATCTATATATATATATATATATGATATATTCTTATTTTTTGTCATTTTACACTTCTACATTTTATTTAAGTAAATTAGTATATCAGATAAATTATAAAATATTTCATCAGATTTCGAAGAAGGAACAGAAGAAAAATACAACAGTAGATAATTAAAGCTTATAATCGTTTACAAAGTGAAAATTCATTGAAGAAGTCTAGAAATTCTAAATTGTGATAAACTCGCTAATGTTATACTCGAATAATCATAAATTATGCATCTGTGATATTTAACTTTATAAATCCAACTCGTATTTCCTTTGAATCAAAGTTTTTGTATATACAGAACATTAGAAAGATACGAAAGGCGGTTTACTTCTAAATTTGAAAGATATTTTCTACCTATGGTGAAATGAGAGTTACACTTTATCCTTTCCTTTTCTTATGTCCTATTACTCTTTGTTTTCAACTTTATGGATTTCTATCAGTAAAGATATAGTCATTGTGTAAATCCCATCAAGTTATCATTTTTCTGGCTCTTTGAACCGATCACAAGCCTGAAAGATTTTTTTCCTTAATAAATATAATATTTTCAGTCAATTGAATTTATTTTATGAACAATATAAAATTCTTTTTATATTATTATAAACTTCAAATTTATAAATAACGTAAAAACTGATAAATGAATATAATTGACTAATATAAGTGTAAATTTTGAAATAAAATAGATATGTAAAATTTATTTTATTGTTTAAAATTTTTGAGTTTAAAAGGATTAATGTTTATTCACTGCTACATTGATACTAATAGTAATTGACTATTAATAACTAATTAATTACACATCATAATGATTCAATGCTCTTATTTACCAATAATTTATCTTAATAAAATGATGGTAGTATTGTAAACGTTATTATTGCCTAATTAAAATACAGATACGTGCTTTTGCAGGCTTAGCATAGTCCAATTATTACTATGCGCAGTTCCGTTGACTGAATAAACTGAAGATCGTACTGATAGATTCTAATTTAACTGTGCATGTTGACTGAGCTTGTATTGTACTGCAGATAATGTTGTTGGTTTTTTTTTTTAAATACAGTTATTTGATAAGTATGTATATTATAAATAAGCTGAAATTAAAAACTTTAATTGATAGGTTTACAAAGATACCCGAGATTTTATCTAGTGGTAGAAGTAAATCTGAGAAAGTATTATTAGAAGATGTTTTAAAGATAAATTTTTATTGATTTTTTAAACCACGAAGAATGTATTTTTAATTACATAATGATAATATTATATTGAAAATAAATAAAATGTATTTTTTCATCATATAAGATTAATAACATTATGCTACTTATGAATGAAAACATACATGGATTTTTTATTTACATAATAAAATTCTATGGTTAAACTTTTATTGGAGAACTATTTATTTTTAAACTTTGACTCATATAAAAAAAAATGAAGTTTTTTTTATACGCTGTGTATGCACGATGTATAGGCGGACTGTAATTTTTATATTCTATTAAAATATGATAACGCGATAAAAAGAAATTATATAAATAATTATATATAAAATATTTAAGATTAAACTTAGTTAATAAAGATAAATGTAGTGCTATTTAAGTTATTTTGAATTGATGACATCCACTAATAATTACTGTAATACATTGGTAAATATAAGTATACAGTTCAATTTATTTGCTGAATATTAATATATTAACAATTAACAGTTAATATTACTTTATATTTCTCATTGGTACTACTGAGTCTTTCTGATTTCCAGTAGCAATCACGTAAATTGCAATCCTATTTTCAATATAATATGGAATTTTTTGTTATTAAATTGTCAATTAATTTCATTAATAACAAACCTTACTAGTACATATTTTACGCTACTGTTTCTGAGAAGAAATATTATAAATCATAAAAATTATCATTAAAAATTATTGTATATATCTTCAATAGGATGAAGAATAATTTATAGAATACATTAGATTTCATTACCAAAAATTAAACTTGAAATAATTATAATAATTTTTTACGATATATGCTTTATCGCTCAACAATCAAAATTGTGCCGACCAACCGCATGAATTAATTTCCATAAAATATAGATTAATCAAAAGAGAATTAAATCCGACAACAACATATGCGATTTGCAGGACAGAATTTCTCATTTAAAAGAATCTGAATATAAGTAATCACATTACCGGCGTCATGTCTAAATGGTCCAGGCATGTCAGATTCAAATGGTCCGTAACGAAGTAGTCAAGTTCGATCACTCGAGCTTTTTGTTCGAAGGGACAAACTGAGAGATAATCCATGGACTTGATACCCTCCAAGTAAATCAGTTGGGAGAGTTTCGTGTCGGAATCTTCTTGATTGAATTTGTGGGACTGCTCGTCACGTAGCCATTCTCACACTTCACCAAGAACCACCCACACACGAGAATTTATTCACCTGTGTATGTTTAATATGAAACCTGGCAGGTTACACACACACACATACAGGCGCAGCAGCTGTACGTGTCGATAGTAGCTCTGGAAATTCGTTAGGAATAAGTGGCATTTAGTACGTGCACTTGAAAGTCAAAAGCGCTTGATCGGTGTTTATTTTGTGAAAGAATTCAAGTTTCGCTGGGGTTTCTAAATTTTGAACACGAATAAAGTGCACATGGATTCGGCAATCGAAAAAGAAAAATTCCCGCTGTATTCAATTACAAATTTGGTATTATTTCACGTTCAACGGTAATGCTTTTATAAGTATGATCTAATTAAATTCTTATTTTTTTTTTACTTATACAAAATAAAGCTTATCGGATAAAGCTTAAATGGAAGATTTCTTTTTTAATTAACTTTAAGCTTACGATTACACCATTTTGTACGTTTTCGCACATGTGTAGAAATGCGTTAAATTAAAAAATTCTGATAGCGATTCGTATTTGTTGAAGTAGTTTTTTCCCATCCGAGAAAAGAGTTTATAGACATTGAATGTTGATCAAGTAAGCGGTTAAATTAATTAAAATAATATATAAATTTATATTTCAAATGTATTTTCTTTATTTATTTACGAGTACTATCTCGAGGAAAGATTTTTTGCTAGATAGAAACTAAGACCATCCTCTCTTATGTAGTAGATGTTGTCATCTCAACCCTATCGTAAATACTTTTAGAAGTTACTACCAGCTGCTTCCAATATTATTTATTTTGTAGAAATAAATACTATTGCAATATTGTTTAATTCTACTATAGATAAATACATAAAATTATAAATAAACTCTATACATCCATGATATTTAGTATGTAATAATATCAATTAGATATTGAGCCTTTGTATTTAATTATTGGTATAAAAAAAGAATTAATTGTAAAAGTATGAACATTTTATAAATATTTATTTAAAATTAAAATAATTCATTTTGTGATTTTAGTATTTGATTCTTTAATTTACTGAAGTTACTACTTATTATATTCAAAATGATATCAAAACGATATAATATATAGTTGCCAACTAGTAAATTATTAATAAGAGCAAAAAATTATAATCTCTACTCTAAGTAGATTTAGTAGTCTGTTTGTATGTGTGATAGGTAAATGTGGGATAAATTCACTAATTCAATTTTGAGAACAATCAAGTACAATCAAGTAAGAATTAGTTAAGAGAAACTAAGTAAGAGGATAAACACGATACAAAACTTCACAAGTTAAGATCTTTAAGGGTTTTGCTACATTGTTGACATGATACATGACCTATTTAATTCGAATGCATAAAATTAACGACATCTTTAATTTTAATATTATGCATTATTCAAGTATCAAAGAAACTAAGATAGTAGTAACATTTGCTATTTTAAGAATTAAAATTTGAAATAAAATATATAATATTTTATTATAAATTATCGATAACGATTAACAATATTTATTATCTTATTTTTTTTACCTATTTATAATTATTTTTATTTTTAAAACAAAAAAGTATGGAATTTATCCTTAAATATTTAAGTAAATATGAATTTTAATTATTCAATATTATAGTAATTAAATAGATGTTGGATAATAAATTTAAAAAAATGTTTGAAGAAAATTTTTTCCCGTTTTTTTTGAAATATTTTTTAAAAAAAAAAATTAATAGATTCATTCTGTTTTGGAATTTAAAGTAAATAATTATATTATTAATTATTAAAACTATTAATCAATTTTAAAAATTTTCTATTCTTATAAAGAAATTAATAAAAACTATTCTTTATAGAAAAATTTAAAAAATCTAAAAAAGTTGCATTTTTTTTTTTAATTGAAATAAAATAAAGCTAGAATAATTTATTTTTTTACAAGTGAGTCGTACGAGAAGAATATGTTAGATTTATAACTTTTAACAGGAATTTCATTAAATTATTATTAATGCTGTAAAAGTTATTACATTTATAACTCAATTTTACCACTGCTATAAGTCATCCAAGAATATTTTTCAAGGCAAAAACATTTTGAATTGATTAAGATATTATTTTTTTATAATCACCTAAGTTGATATTGATTTATTAATTATGTAGACATACTTCATACGGTTTCGCAATTGTATTTCAAAAATTTGGCTTGAATTAGTTGAGCCTCCTATAAAAAGCCCTCTTATTTAGCGAGTAATTAAAATATTTAAATAATGACGAAACGTTAATTATATACCTTAACATCTGTTTAAAAACAGATGTGGCTGGAATTCTCCACTGACCTCAATTATTCCATTCCGAGTTGCGCGCGTATCCACATTTGGCATTCAACAACAGTGAATATCCGCGAATGAAATTCGCAAATAAAGCGGCAGGACGTGGCTAACGATAATCTCGCTGACGTCGGATGCTGTTCTTCCTTCTCAGAAAATTGAAAGTTCAAACGCAGACTCTACGCCTCTGGATTTTTATGTTCGAGGTTACGCCCAACCAGGCGAAAAGACCGAATGCACCGGGTCGCTCAATATTCCCAGCAATGGAAATCATCGGAATTCACTCGCACAAGTGCGCCATTTCCATCTCTGTCCTGCACTTTTCACCCTCGGCCTCTCATCTTCATCCCTTGAAAGATTCACGTCCTGCAATGCCAAAACATCGCATGGAATCTGTAATGTCACGAAATGTTCGGTCCCTTCCAAACTTGGTAGACAAGCTGTTCCTGGTTCTGCATGTCATTGTAATGTTCTCACAGACCAACACGCGTGCCTCCGCATTGGGATAACTTGGTCCACAAGCTGGAGGATGGATCGAATTCGCGTTGACGTTAATTAGTTGGCCGTATCGGAGGATAAACGCTTTTCCGAATCAGCTAACCAACGTCCGACGTTTACAAGGAGCTGCCCCATTAAAGTTAAGCGGCCATTTCAAATTTATGCAAAGTTTAACTTATCACTGCTTTTCCACAATATCAATTCTGACAAAAATTCGGTTTATTCACTTTCAATCCAGCAAATACTTCCATATCCTTTTATTTTACTCCCTTTCCTCGTATTATAAATTAAGTAAAAAATATTATTTTTATCTTGCGACAAAATGCATTCAATCACATAATTAATAAACAGTTTTTTTTTTCATTATAATATAAGACTGTATATTAACATTTATTGTAAAAAACAAATTGAATAATATCTTGCTCTCCAAAAATTCATATCCATATATTGAATTTATTATTAGTATTATCATAAAATTTAACAAATATAGATATTTTCATTAGTTTCCTTAAGTTTCCTATGTTATAATTTTATAATAGTTATCTTTTAAACTAATACATTTATACATTCATAATAAGCCACCGAGCATAGCAATAAATTTGTATAAATTAAGAAAATAATGAATAATACGAGTAAAAAGCAGGTAAATACTAACAAGAAATGTTATAAATAATGTTAATAATTTTGTATAAATTATCCTCTACACTTATAGTAGCGCAAGAAATTAACTGCTTAATTGAGCTTAGAATTTAATTATTATGTTTTTCAGAATGCTCGCAAATTTCTTGCTTCCTAATAAACGCATACAGTTAATTGTAATATAAATACGAAAACCATAGAATTATTTTCTTGGTTCTAAATTTTATAATATTTATAATTAATTATTTTGTAAATCACACCCAGTAGATATTATAATAAAATATGATATTTCTATAAATTAATTTATAGTATCATGTTTATGTATTCTTACTAAAACAGTAAAAAAATTCCTTCTGACGAATTCTATTTTATTATAAAATGAATTAGCTTTATCATATATATTTAACCTACAAATATTTTTTAGTAAATTTTTTAATTATTTAATGAGCTTTTTCTGTACAAATGAATTTTTTAATTTTCTTCAATCGACGATAATTATGTATTAAGCGGACACTATACGAAATAAATTTACTTTGTAATTCTCGTAAGCTAATTTAAATCTGAATAAACTATTATACAATTTATATTACTTACGATTAAAAATTTTATTTAAATAGAAAAATTTTTTTATTGCATTAATTTAATATTTTTTATTAATTCTGATCAGAAATTTTTATTCATTATATTACATTTTTTATTAATGGCTTGCAGAGAAGTTGTAATCAATTTTTTAATTAAAATTTTATTTCGCATAGATTTTGCATTTGTTTTTGTTGTTTTTAATATTGATGTGTATTAAAAATTCAGATGAAAGTACTTTAAAAGAGAAGTAATTATTGTAATGTAATATTTTATGGATGTATATTGAATTATGTTACATGGTAAAATAATAAAAATTAATGAAATTTATAATTTATGTAATATTTTGTAAAATATTAAAGAAAAGTACAATCCTTTTTTGCGTAAAAGATTGAAATTAAGTATTAATATATTTCTTTTATTTATTCACAATTACCTGCTCTCAAATGTAAATTTAAATTTATTCATTATTATATGTTTTTAAAAAAATATATAATTAAAATTTATTCTCTTTTTAATATTTATAAATCTACATTTGCCAATAAACATAGTCAATATGAATAACTTCGTTTAAATATTAAATCAAATAATTCTTTACATATTTTATTTTATAATTATAATCCCGTTTTTTAACATATTATAAGAGTTTTAACTTGATTACTTAAATAATTCATTTAATTTTTAATTGAGTTGATTTGGTAGATTAATAACATATCAAAATTTACCCGACAAAAGTACGATAATTTCTGAATTTACGGTACTATTCATAGAAGGATTAACAAGTATAAAAATTTAAAAATTTAAAAAGTCTATAATCATAATAGCTTATAATTACAGAATTTTGTGATTCATAAAAGAGTTATTAATCAGCTTTTTGAGCGCTTTTTGTCATGAAAATGTAGCAGGTTATTTTGTATTAGAATTTGAAATTATGTATATTAGCATCGAAAATATTAATTGTAAAATGTATAATATTAAATTTTTTTTTGGTATTTTCTGGTAATACTCTAATATTCAATATTTGTATTAATATTGCTGATATGAAATACGATTAAATAAATGATTACTTCCTATCCATGTTTTCCATTCTACATCTCCTATAAAATTCTTAGGAGTAACGATGCATTATTACCGCGTCTAAATAAATAACGAAGCATAAATATTGATGGGATGGAATTAAAATTGATGCTGTAAAAAAGAAGCTTTTCAGATAAATTTTGTTATAAATCGGAAGTTTTAACTAGGATATCCGCAGCAGTGATATCCAGCACTTAAAAAATTTTAACAATTAACCAAGCACTAGACAATAAATCTAATATTTGGGTCTATATTTAATTAAGTAAACTATCCATCTCAAAGTACATCATTGCTTTCAAATAATCAGAACTCTCATGAGGGAAGCTTCGTGCTTTGGAGTTTTCCAGGTCACAATTGGACAGACTACCATCATCATTATCATCGTCATCCACCATCATCGTAATAAAGCTCCACATACAGACATAACCGGTAATCACTAACTTGTCCGAGAAGAGGTATTTTGACGAGCCACAAATTTAGTAGCCCAAGTCGGGGTTCACACGCGATCCCGTTAACACTGATGACCCTATGCACCTACGAAGGTGAGATAAGCATTGTGTCAATCATTTTTAATGAGTTGGCAATGTTTACATGTTACTACCCTACCAACTATTTTCGTAGGTCTTACTCGCACTCGACAGTCTGGCGATTTCAGGAAAGAAGCTTTAACTTGGGAAGGAAATTATTGTTAAAGTGCGTAATGATAAGAGTTGGGGGATAAGAAAACTTTCTTATTAGCTTGATCCCGAGAAGCGTCAAAAAGTGCATGTCCAAATTGGAGAACATGAGGATGAAAGAAAAGTTATAAGGGGTGTACTTTATGAATTTCTGGAGCGATTATATTTAATAATTAATATTGAGGAAGCTTTTATTTTTTTTTGGCCTGTTTCTGCTGATAAATGTGTAAAGCTATAAAAACACTTTTGTATACTAAACCTCTTTTCCATTAATTACTTTTTTCCTTGGCATTTTTAATTATTTAAAATGTACAGTGCAGAACTTTTATTATTCCTAAAAATAAGTCTTAAGCATTTCTGAAATAACAAAAAAATAAATTGATTCTTTTGTATTCTATTTTAATACAAATTTTCAGAACTTGGTATAATGCATCATAATTATTTTAATAATTACAAAATATATACCGTCACGAACCTTATCGACGTACGTCATTTCATGAATGTTCAACATCACACGTCAATAACTGGAGAGCGAGTTATCATCTCGTGAATACTTGATGCTGGATCTTAACTCCCATGTCCTCTAAGTATTACAAAGCAAGAGTTCATCACTTTTAGAAATAGTAACTAGAACAAGTTGCTAACTATTGATAAGCTTCAACAGAGGTCAACGAAACGTCGTTGATTACGAACATTTCAGACCCATTATAAAATGAGAAAGAATAAATGGTCCAAGAAAAAAATAATGGTCCAAGGGTGATAAAAAAAGAGTAAATTTACTACTTTATAATATTGGCAATTACTTAACTAAAGCGTTGATTGTAAAGCTTACACAAAAATGCTTATTCTCTCTTTAGTACTTTGAATAAACCATATTTAAAGCTCCGGGCATTGTTATTATTTCATTGATGGTAGTGTTTGAACCAGAACAACTCTGTCTCTTTGGAGTAGAAGGCAGTTACAAATTCTCGATAACAATATAAATCGATATACCGTTACTTTTATACCTAAAAATAATCATTTTAATGTAAACATAATGGATGCTAATATTAAATTATTTACTTAAGTAACTGAAGGAACTATTTTCAGAATGTAACAATATTCCCGACTAACTCGTTTGAGATAGAGTTCATACAACCAATAACTTTTTAATTTTATGGTTTTTGTACAGAATTCTTTATATAATTTCATTTGCGATAGTTTTCAGTTTGTACAGATGCTTTCATGTCTTCTTACACGATTATTGATTGATTTGTTTATCAGTAAATGTATTAAATATTATAGTCTGCTGTAATAAAAATACAGTCTTGTATATTTAAGCAGTTGCATTTTTCTTGAACAAAAATGCTAATTGACAAAAGTGTTTCTTATGAATTATTAATTATAGGATATAAAGCTTCATTAGCATTTGATAATGAACAGAAATTTATTCATTTTATTCATTTATCACACAATTTACTTAACTTATTCATTGCAATAATTTAATTTGTTTACAGAAATTGTTGTAAATATGTTGTTATCCAGTAAAAAAGATATCTTATTTGTATAAATTATTCGATTATGTATAAATTTGTTTATAAAACCCATTATGTTTTACTCAATTGAAAAATAAAAACTGATTCATTTTCATACTCGAAAGTTTTAAATATTTGTTTACAAACAACTTGAAATTAGTATAAGGCTATAAAATTAAATTATATTCTTAATGTCTTTCAGAATTTTCAGAATTTATAAAATTCTGTTTGAGAAAGCATTTATTATATACAGTTTATAATTTTCAATCTATGTATATTTACATAAGAATATATTCATACTAAAAAATGAACGATGGAACATTTACGATATTTTTATAACTCAATAAAGAATATTTTAACAAAATTATCAATTTATGTGACAATTTTAAACCTATTAAAATTTTCTATTAACTTTATTAAATCTCTTCATTATCTCTTACTGTCAGCAAAATTTAACAGTGTCGACATTTCATTTACTTAAGGGAAACTATTTATCGCAGCATTTTACGCTTTTCTACGTTATAAACTCTTTCATTAAAATGATTAAACTTTGTTATATTCGACTTTGACCTCCACTTTGTTGCTAAAAGTATATGCATTCAATGACGAAAAAAGGACCAAATGATAAAAATTAAATATATATCTGAATGCTCAAGAAAAAACTTGACGGACAACAAAAGCTTGCGGTTTTTGTTTTATTTTGAAATTTAATTAATTATCGTTTTCCAGTTTTGTGAAAAACTCTCACGTTGTTAACTGATGAGAGTACAATGACTTCAGTTTCCGTGCATTTTAACTGCTTTAAAATCTCGAGCGACAGCCCATGCAATTATACTTTCGTATGTACAACTTACAAGTATTTAACTCTCACTTCTAACTTACAGAAAATCACCAAAGTTATTTTTCAGCCACTTTGTTGACGGTTTCTTGACTTGTATCATGTGTATTTTTACAAAGCTTGAAGTACATGTTTAATTTTTCACCATAAAATATCAAATAGAAATGAAATGTAATTTAGAATCTACGTGTTTCATAAATATGCATTTTAGTATTTTTATTAGTCGAACAGATAAATTTTTATTATCAAGAATCGAGTATTTAATGATGCATTTAATGGTCTAAGTATAAAATTAATAAGTAAATAATAATTTTCGATATGATGATTTTGAAATTATTATTATGAAAATACTAATTTTTATAGTGATTAATAATGGATTTTATATGAATAAATTTTAAGCAATTATAAAAATATTTATATTAATGGTTATTTGACATTAAATTGTCTTTCAAATTTAACATAAATAGTTGACTAAAACTTATTTTTTCGAATATTTAATAATGTACATAATAATTTTATTATATTACTATACCATCATAGTATTACATATATTGGGCAAGATTTAATTCAGTACATTCAATTTTCTAAATACAATTTCAAATTATATTTAATTTTATTTCGATTTAATCTTTTTTAATCTAATAATTTACTATCGAGTTTTTTTAAAAATTAAAATATAAAAATATATATACGAATAATTTAAATGGACGATATCTCTTCTTTTTAATTAGACAATATAGAATCATTAATATTGTTGCATATAACAAACCTGTATATAATTTTTTCTCAGAGTTATACAAAATGAGCTTCATAGTAAAACGCCGAGAAAAAGTTTTATTCTTGCAGATCTGATTTACATGTTTTAACCGTTTTTCCTCTGCACAGCTTCTGGCAGATAAATTCGTGAATGTAAATATCGTGCGTTCGTGAGAGATAGTTTTGTCACGTGCTATAATACCTGTGCGGAATAGCTTTATGAGAGACTGGCTCTCCCAAAGATTACCTGTGAGGAAGGCAAGATGAGTTACTCATGTCAACATCAACCCCAGTATCCATACATAAGCCAACTTCCTGATACAGCAACAACGATAGAAAGGCTAGTCAAGACGTTGGGGCTGCAACATTGTGCGCTTGCATATGTGTGGGTGTGTGCGTGTGAGGCTGAGTGCATCTATCACACAATTCTTGAATCCTGAATAGACAGGTAACACAATAGCGAGGGGTCGTTAAGGCATAAAGCTGAATACGGTCATATCGAGATCGAATGTAGATAATTTATTAATGAACTTTTCTTTCTCTGAATAGCGACATCAAAGCAATGTAGGTGACATTAATGCACAGTTTTTTAAATATCATTTAATAACTTTTATTCTATGCTTCATAAATGTACTGCTATATATTTTGGTGGTACTTATTTCCATCGTAAATATTCAAATTGCGTACTTATGTTCTGCTTAAATATATACACGGTGGAGCAAAAGAACTTTCAAGTCAGAAGCCGAGCAACCTGTTTTTCCAGAATATTCTTAAAAACTACAACTGCCACTATGTTCGCCAATGTGTTTCCAGCAATATAAGTTTAATATATTTGCTGTAAATAGAAGCTGTTAATTACATTCGCTTTGCATTGTATTTTGGCATATGACAGTTGAACAAATTTTTCAAATACTACATTCACTCTGAATGCAAACAGCACCAAACCCGTAGTTGCACAGATGGATAAATTATATCTGATGCATATATCAGAATAAAGCATTTGGTTAGAGGTTTTCCATCAGATTGATTTATTCAATCAATTCATTCGAAAAGGTTTCGATTTTGTGGCATTACGGAAACCTAAGACGAGAAATTCAATTAGCTGCTTAAAAATATTTTTAACGTTCTGATAAAAAAAAAGTTAATTGGACAAATATTGAGCAAACATCAAAGTCGATAAAATAAGGTTTTTCATAATTATTAAGAAAATTGAGCGATTACTAAAATAAATTGAATATTGCACGTAAAGAACTGTATTATAAGCAAATTAAGTTTCGAATTAAAAATTATTCTATTTCAAGATTATGATAACTATTGAAGCATCTACGTAAAATATTTTTAGAATTTATAAAGTACGATGAACCTTCTATTTTGAAATTAAACATAAATTTATCTTGTTTTTCAATTACTGCTAATTTATATACCTCAATCAATAATTATTTTTTTTATCATTTAGAAATACAATTTTTTAAAAATTGTTCTACGTAATTACTGCATTTTATCAAATATACTTGATTGCTATCAAAAGTGCTTCGATTTATTATTTAATATTTTCATTATACTTTGTAAATTAACTTTGTGTTTCAAAGTTCGGTCGTTTACTTAGTTTACACAAAATTCTTTCAAAGTCAATTTTGTAATTGCAGTAGGCTGTTAGAGTTTGTAATTAGAATCCATCAAAATAATAAATTTTTGTTTTAACGAGGAAATGAGTTTCAACCATTCTCAAACAGGGCAAAATACGCCCGAGACTTTTTTAGAGGAGTAACGTTCTTTGTATAGACAAGTAGAGCAAGTGCAGACTCCTTAGGGTCAAGACACAGCAAGTGCACTATAAAACTCCGCAAGCTGTTGGCATGTTGCACTAGAAAATTGCTCTTGCTTCTCTAGCATTTTCGGACGCAACCACCAGCAAAGCTGCACTTTCACCACTGACAAAGTGAAAGAGAGAGAGAGAGAGAGAGAGAGAAAGGGTGAAAGGTACATTTGTACAAACGTCTGGGGCTAACGTAAGGATATTACTCGTACTCTGCACAAACACACAAATAAGTTTCTGTATGTGGAAGCTGGACAATACATATGCGAATACGTGTTACAATTTTGTCAGACAAGACAAAATGTATGTGATATGTCTGTAAGTGTGGGTGCATATGCATTCATAAATATATGAATATACGAATATATACATTCATAATATACATATAAATTTATATACATATGTTATATATATTACAGACATTGTACATTAATATAAGGTACTATTTTGTACCCAGGGATTTCTCTTTCTTCGCAACAAAGATGAAATATGCAACTGTTTGTAAATTTTTTCTCGGCCTCTTCTCTACTTTTTATCTCTTTTCTTACTTTACTTTTGATACCTTAAATTACCACGTGCAACTTCTATTTCTCAACATCCTTCAAATTACATTATATTTTTACGCTTCTTATAAATTATTTAATAAAAAATTTGACAAAAATTTTCACAAAAATAGGCCATGATAAGAAATAATCATAACTTTAATATGACTACTTATAAATTATATTAATTTAGTAATTGCTAACTTTTAAAAATTATAAATTTATTATTATAAAAGTTATAAATATAAGAAAATTTATTAATTTAAGCCAATCAATGTATGGTTGAATCTGGAAAGATATGGCTAGATTAAATATATTGCATTAATTTTATATAATTTACAAAGTTTTTTTGAAATATTAAAAAATAATTTATAAAACGGAAGGGTTTGTAGATAAGCATATAATTAGCACTGCGTTAGTTCAAGTAATTACTTGGAAAATATAGAAAGAAGTTTTTAGATCAAAACTTCAAGCAGCTAGCATTAAAAACTAATTTTTGGAGGAAATTTAGTGAAGATAAAAGAAAAGTGACCAAGTTCCAACATTTCTTCATATAGTTTTAATGTTGCTTTATATAGAATTGAATCATCTGTGTTACTTTTCAAGTTTTATTAAGTTTTATTATCTCTCACTAATTATTGCTCCAAACAATCTAGAAAATTTTAGTCCAGAATACATATTTTATAAATTTGACACGTGCTATTAAGCAAAGGTATCAGGCTAATGAAGTCTACATTTGTTTTTTGAAAATAAATAATTCGTTTACTAAATTCCGTTTATAAAATTCATATGTATTGACTATCTTTCTGAATTTCATTTTTTTAAATAAAAAATTTTTGAAAGTTTTACTTATTGTTACTATAAACATATCATTTTGTGAAAATTGTATGTATTCTATGTATAAATTCCTTTCAATTTTACAGACTTGATGTTTTCATTTTCGTCAGGTAAATAATTATTCATTTTTTATGGAAATTTAATGAAGTGTGCACATCAGAAACAATATCTATCATGAAATTTAATATGACATACTTTTCAAACATTCAACAAATAATATTATTCTTATTGTTATTACTACTCCTACTACTACTACTACTGCTACTGTCATTATTATTAGTACTAAATGGTAATGTAATTAAAATAACCTGCAAGACATACATAAGAGTTTTTCTATATTTAAAGGCGCTCTTGTAGATAAATTTGCACATTAAAATAGTGAAATCGATTGCAAACCGCACTCAATGAGCAGGCAAATAAAACAGACAAAAGCTCATCATCATTTGTGGAAAGAGGATTAAAATTAAAAGCCGCGAGATGATATAGAATAAGATTCATACCTCAAATGAGGTATAATTCCTCATAACTGAGATATGTATCTGCACTATTTTAAACCAAAAATGGCGGTAAAATCTCAACTTAGCGACTGGCGCTTCGTAATCCGTCGTTACCAGCCGCAGCCCCAAATCTTATGCAAAAGCAGAGGCAGGCCTCGCTTGTTCTCAAACAAATACATTAATGCGAAATATTATCTGCGAGACGGCGTATACTGTTATTATTAAATTGTTCTCATCATGAGCTGCTGTAACATGCATGAATAATAATTGTTGAAATTTCCAAAAATTGTCAAGCGCTATGCTGTAATATAATTAATTAGGCACGTTTGCAACACTTGTGTGAGGTGATAAATTTGTTATTGTTTTTTAATTTTGGTGCGTCTATGTCGTGCTGTTTGTACAAGTCATATTTTATATAATGTATAAATAATATATCATATTTATTAGGTAGTTCCGAAAATAGTTCAGATGTTTAGCTTATTTTTTATTGTACTCGGGTAATGAGATAATTCAACAACTGGTACTCATAAGTAAGTATAGTAGAACAATATTTAAAGCAATTAAGTATCAAAATATCATCAATTTTAAATTAGTAAATATTATAATTGTTTTATAAGTCATTTTATTTAAGTTTATTTAAAATACTGATATAAAGTACTTTAATAGTAGAACCATGAGCACATTATCAAAGATTATTGAATTAATATTTTTGAACGTAAGATGATGATCTTAAAATTAAATTTCTTAAAATAAATGTCATGTTTTAATTTTTTTAATTATTTAAGTTGATAAATAATTAACATTATTTTATCAACTATATTAATATAATCTATTTTTTCTGATTTAATTGTATTAAGTTAAAATTAAATCTTGACAAACATATCTTTTTATTTAAATCAAGTGATTGTCCAATTAAATTCATAAAAAAATAAATTTGTGAATTGTTTTAAAAAAAAAAATAATGTAAATTATTGTGAAAATGTTATACCCGAATAAAGATTTTATAGAGATTAATTTTATCAATTTTCTAAATCTAGTTCTGAAGTAAGATTTATTTGCTAGATCTTACTTTCTCATTTTAAATAATGGGTAATATTAAAAAAGCTTATTTAATATTTACAGATCTATTCAATACCTATTGTTCAGTGAGTAAGGTATTGTTCCAAGTATTTAGAAAAAAGATATTATTTAAGTAAAGATTAATTCTTTTATCTTTCTTTTTTTTAGTTTTATGTTCTGCTACTGTATGATTTTTAACTATTATGACCAAAGTAGAGTAGCTCAATTTTTCATACAACATCGATAATCTTCGTTAAAATTATTTTTCAGATTGCAGCTTATTGTATTCTTTCAAAGTTTATCTATGAAAATCTTGTTTAAAAATTTGTATATTAAAAAATATTCATTCGGATAAAGAAGATGAAATAGTTATTGTATAAATAACGTTTTTATACAATATATTCTTTAGATTATATAGAATATAATCATCAATCAAAATTACGTTTTTTGCTGAAATACATCATGATTTAGTAGTTATTCAGTATATACTACAGAAAATCCATATGCTGTATATACGTTAAAAACGTAATAAAATGATTTTAATTACAACGTATTCTGCATGTAATATTGTATATTTGTAATCAGACAACACCTGGAAAACAAGTATGTACTAATGATTATTATTTTAGGGCGTGAAAAATTGTAAATTCATCACTCTCCGGTATGTTGACACTTCGTTATAAATTCGTATCGTTTCCGATGATTGAGCACTGCCAGTGTAACCTTGCAAATACGTCATATTCAAAGTTCCATTACCACTTCTCTTTCATCAAATAATAAAAGGCGACTGTCACGTGCACGTCATCCCCTAATTCCTAAAAATCAGCTTTATTACATTTGTCCAATGGAAAAAAAGTCTCCAAACTCACAACCAGATTAGCATAAGCCAAAATGTTTGTCAAACTCTGTATTTATAACTGAGTTGTAGTCGGTCACAAGGAAGCGAATTCAGGAACGAACGTTTCCAGCATTACAAATGTAGATTTGCACTCGCTCGATACATCCGCGAGTACACGAAATACTCTCCCGCACATGTGAATCTCGTATCAGATTGCATCTCTGCACGGATGCTGGGCTCAAAACTCTGGCAGAGCTGATGGAATTCCCATTGGGACTTTGAAGGTATTATGGCAAGTCGAATTACTTGCCGAGGCACTTTTGCGACTATTTATATTTTATATTTCCAACGACGCAGTGAATTATTGCAAAGTGCATCATTAAAAATTAGCAATTAGATTGTGTGTACACGCAGCCATTATGATAATTTGTAGCCAGTGCATTTAGGTTTAGCAGTGCATAGATGGAAGGAGCTCTCTTGCTTGTGTAAATAACTAATATTGAATTTGTATTTTAAATTCCTACGTAGCTGTTCTTTATTTGCTGAGCTGGCACCAAAAGCAATAATTAGATAAGAGAAAAAACGTCAATAAAAAAAACAGGCAGTCCTATCTCACAGCAACTACGACTTATTATAATAATATCGAAGATACAAAAAACGATATTGAATCGATTTTTCTTTTTTGTACATCTTATTGCTAATATAAGTTGGGGTGGAATGCGTTAAAGCAAGCTGACGCTACAAGAAAGTACACAGCCCGTAACATCAAAAATTCCTACACCAATATCCCGGAGTTAACGCACGGCCAATATTACTTCGATAAATTTTTTCTTACATATTATTAAAAAACAACAATAATTCAATGTGTCGACGATAAAAGTGTCCATTTCTACTCCATTTGTAACTTCATAGGCTCGTTTTCCTTTTTGTGCAAATGCTTAGAAAAACATTTTTAGCTTTATATAATAGTATTTACTTTTTCA
Source organism: Eupristina koningsbergeri (assembly GCA_018907245.1). Lineage (NCBI taxonomy): Eukaryota > Metazoa > Arthropoda > Insecta > Hymenoptera > Agaonidae > Eupristina > Eupristina koningsbergeri. The sequence goes on from JACCHV010003002.1 coordinate 226,048, forward strand.
TTTATTACCTTTTTAAAAATTTAATAAACAATTATTCAATAGTTTTTTATTTATTTAACTTGATTTATTTAATTATTAACATTAATAATAATGATATTGTTATCATTTTATAATAATAAATATTAACATTATATTTAAACTGAGTTTATTCACGTCATTTATATTCAAAACTTTTCATAAGCACTTTTAAAAGATGTCGATTTTGAATTATTTATTTTAAATAACCTGGTTCTTCAACTTATACCCCAGTTAAATTAAATTTTTATTTATTTTAATTTATTTATTATTTTACAGAATGATACTACCTTATTGCTATTTTCAAAATTTCCTCAACATAAAAATTTCATAACATTTATTTTTTTTTGTAAATTCATGTATTTATAAAATTCATTTTCGTATACAACGAATTTACTTGAGCGAAAATTGGAAATTGGGTTATCATACAACAATGTAATCATGCTACAAGTTATTGGATTTAAATTTGCTAATCTTTTCGAAATTTCATATTTCAATGTGTAAATTGAATTTGAATGCAAAAAATAAAAAAGAATGTTTTATACAACGTTTTAATTAATACTGAAAATGGAGATAAGTGTTCAATTTATTTATTTCAATAAATTATTTTCTTAATAGTAACAATTGAATATAAAGTAGATTTTTGATAGGATAAAATATGTATAAAAATAAATTTATATTTTATATATTCTAAGAAAACTAATATGAAATATAGTACTAACTATTTATTAAATTTTTTCATATAATTAATAGTGAAAGATTAATATGTTTTTATTAATACTTCGACATTTCTGACAGTATTATTTTACACAGAATTACGAACACGAATAATTTTCACATACACTGATTAATATATTAATGTATTTAATAAGAAATATTATATTTAATAATTAAAAATAAAAATGTAATACTATTTACATCAATAGTTAGTTAAATAAATTACTTAAATTATATTGTGTAGGAACATTTCCTTTCTCTTCGTATTAATTTTTCTGTTATTCTCTTGTTACTATTATTAAATTAATTTGAATTTTTTGAAGCGAAGGCTGATGCTCAATCAATAACTTAAGGTAGATTGAGAATAGCTAATTGAATTGATAATCAATGACACTCACATACTTTGCATAGTATAAGTGAAAAACTGAAAGATTTGCTTAATACTAATAACATTACATGTTTAAAATCATTCGTATACTCATTAAAATATAGAATAAGTCACAATTCATTAGCATTTCATTTCATTTCATTCTAATTTTACGATGTATTGACACTATCCTTTATCTTAGTATTCAAATTATATGGTCATACATTAATTTTTATGATTTCGCTAAGTCAATAATTCTGAAACTATGCAATATGTACATTGATTTTATTATACTAAAATTGATATTCATGAGTTATCTATATTCTATACAAGTTTGAAAAACTTTTAAAAGACGATGATATCTTAGGAAATTATTAATCTAATGACTAAAGTTATTATTGCTGTAATGAGAATTATTTACTTCATCTTTGGGCAACAAGTGTGAATAATAATTTAATATATTATATGGATACAAAGAGCAAACTTATTATAATATAATATATTATCATTTATAATCATTGTCCATGTTTCAGAAATTTACGTTTGAGTAAATTTATGTGAAAATTAGTCATTTAACAAAATGGTGATGACAATAGAATTGCAACAAAATAGATCCAAGTATAATTTAAAGAAGATTTAAATTAATAAAAAAAATATTATTTACTTTTAAAAAATAATAAGTAAAATCATCTGTATTGGAACATAAATAAGTTTTCTAAAATTTTCTTTACAATTAAATAATGTACATCCGTGATACTCGATTACTTAATTAAATTGCTTAAGTTCTATTATTTAGTTTAACGTCGGCAACTTTTCAACCTTTAGTAGTTAAATTAAACTTACTCTTTGTAATAGTAAAATATATTGAATTATTGTTCGAAACTCAAAAACTGTTTTTGAGTTCGAATTTATTGATCTGTGGATTGGATAAATTTAATATTCTTAAGTTTAATTTTGCATTAATAGATTTAAAAGTAAATAAATAATTTTAGAATATTTTCGCAGGGTACAGTTCTTTTCCATTATTATATTTGAAATCGTATCCACTATTACCTTTAATGCAGATGTTAAAAGAATTCAATATTTTTGTTTGAAACACGATCTAATATTATATGACAAACTATATAACATGAGCACTTTTCTATAAAGTAGATTTTATGTGACACTATTTTAATATTTAATAAATTTCGTCCACAGTTAGATGCAGAATATCGAGTTTCGAAATTCATATTCCTGCCGAAGATGTCTGAAAAGTGAAAAGAAGCCGTCACTTATTTTTAAATTCTACATCCATTTTCTGATACTGACTGATTTCATAATTTTTACAATTAATGAATGTATGACCATCGTTAAGTTTTATTACCCTAAAATCGAAAATCCATCATAAGATACACGTCATGGTCGAGATTATGGCTAATGCTATCATCATTAAGTCTGCGTAATTTATACATAGTCTTTATGCCACTGAATTATTAGTGGAAATGCATCAGCGTGAAACGCTTATACCCGTCACATATCTTCATAACCTCGGTTATCCATCTACAAAAGGCTTAACATTAATCTGAAAGATATATTAAAACTGTGCAAATACTATAAACACTTTAATCACTTTGAAAAATTTAAAATTCCTTCGTGAGTAGTTGATTAAAGTTTTCAGAATTCTAGGATTGCATCAATCCTAAATCAATATCGGTCAACATTTTTAATTTCTAGCCAAACAATTCGTCTTTGTAAAGGTTAAATCATGTAAGTGCAAAGATTCCCCTACTTTTCCCTCGCAGTAGCCGCATTTAATGTATGTATCATGATGAAGAATGCTTTCAAGGCAACAAACCACAAATGCTTTCGATCAAAAGCGAGAATATAATGTGGATTAAAGCTATACATATATATCAGATACATCAATCTCCGGATCTCAAACGTATAATTATTTAAAATAAATAACTCTATCTGTAAAACGAAAGCGTAAATATACGAAGCTCGTTATAAACCTCTAAATAAAATTTTGTTTTCCGACTCTTATAAATGCAGGCACGTGAGCTCGAACGTTTTCTTGATTGCCATTCCGGTACCAACTGCTTTAAACAGGGGTACCAGTTTCTCGGGAGTTTTCGGCCAGTTAGGTACCACATTTAGCCACAATTTCCATTTCCCCTTTTAAACAAGTAGCACACATTATATTCCTTGGGCAGGTGCTTCTCCGGATGCACGAAAGCACTGCGTAAACTTTAGTAATAAATTGTTATTACGAGTAAGACCAACAACTAGGCATACCAAGTTTCATTACCACTTTTGCAACAGGAACCAAGAGATAGAGACGAGGATGGAGATATGGCAGGAATTTGTGTGAAGCAGTAGTTACGAGTCATCCTTCTGCATTGGAATATCGAAAGAACTCGGCAAGACGTGAATGATCTATATACATGTATAAATCTGTGTATAGGTAGACAGGAGGAGCAAGGAATACATAGAGAGAAATAGGGATAGCCGATGAAGAGTTATAAATGTATTCATATATCGATCCGAGGAATTTCTTACGCCCACGTTCGCTTGTTATCTTGCTCATCCATATATTTGGTGCATTGCTGACATTTCACTTGTTTCTCTTTATTTAAAAGAGATTCGTGGGCACGCGAAGAGCGCTCAATTTAAATGACAAACCGTCACTTCTAATCGTACTGTAATCATAGATTTTAAATTTTACCGAAGTTAACATTTTAATGCGATAAAATGCTAAAATACCATCATGCAAGTATAATTTTAATTACACTAAGTATAATATTTAGTTCTCTAAGAGATAAAGACAATCTTACACTAATATATTATGTGCATTTACGATTCACCATAAATTCTTTTTTGATTAATATGCCACCTATTTTAAGAATTACTTAAGATAATTGTATAGCGAAATAATAAAATCAAATTGCTGGAAATAAGAGATTGTACTTTAGCATTTATATATCCGTACTTATCCGGTTTAAAAGAATAATGGAGCTAAAAACTATATTAAAGTCTTAAAACATAATAATTACTTATGGACTCATCATTAAATGTAAATTTTTGGGTTCTCAGATGTAAAATCAAAGATAAATATTTAGAAGTCCATCCTACGATAAAAAAAATTTTTTTAAAAAATAAATTATAAATTATTAACATTTATTACAACAAATCGTTAAAAAAAGAAATCAGCAACTCAAAATTTGTACAAAAATCGCCATATATATTATTCGCCCAATATACACAAGATTATACCACATTTTATTTCCCTCAACCATTCAAGCGACTAGAGAAAAGAAAAAAGAAAACAGCAATATAAATGACCACGATAAAAAGACATCTGGGAACAAAAACGACAATCCTTTATATTTTAGGAACAGAACCGTCTAGCTCTGGAAAATCCGCGCAAAACCGTATTTCCGGGAATTTCATTTTTGAAAATGACAAAGTATTATGAACACGTATCATAAGCTCAAGATGGAAGAGTTTTCACGCCCTCTACTTCGTAACGTACGTTTGAAATGCTGTGATGGAAAAAGACGAATAAGATGTTGAATATGGAAAAAGAATGGAAAAATAAATGTGTATGTTTCTAAATTAGTACTGATGCATTTTTTGCTAAATTTTTTGAAAAAGAGTTTTTATTAAATAAAAACATTTCATGCAGTAGAATTTTTAAAAACGAATAATGGACAAATGATTTGATTTTATGTAGAACTCATATCTATTAATACACATTTGTACATATTAAAACGTAAATTGGTGTTGGTATTGATTTAAAAATTTTTGTTTCGGTAATTTTTCAGAATTGGATGAATGATTTTCCTTCTATATTTATACATCTAGATTTTGTATTAATATAGCGTATAATAATACAATTAGCTTCAATTCATATGTTATAAAAATAACTTAAAAATCATAAATTTAATACAAAGTTTAGTTGAATAGATTTTTTTTTAAGATACTAAATTCTTGCTAATTCTTTTTTAATATTTTATTACCTAAATTTATCCAAGTATTAACAAATTTAAATATGGTGATAGAAAATTAACATCTTTTATTAATAAATTAAATTAAAACATGTGTACGAATAGAAGTTTACATAATTAGAATATATTACCATATACATATATTATATTATATATCTTTTTTCTTTGATAGAAGCACTCTCAATTTTTATTAAATATTTTTCAAGAATATTTTCTGTATCCAATAAACTATATTTTCATCCTTTATTGATATTTTTAAAATTTACATTTTTCTAAAAAAAAAAAAAAAAATAAACTGAATATTAGTTTTTATTGCAGTACTTGAGTATAGTATAAGTTTTATATTATTCAGTAAATAATAAATATCAAAAGAATATTTTTTTCTACATCAGAGTTAATAAAAACAAAGAATGATACTTTATGAATATTTCGAAATAGTTAAATATGATTGAAATATATTGTTTAGCTACTCCTCATAACCACACAATATAAAATAATACTATATAATAATTAATAAAAATGAATAATTTCAATATCGTATAGTTCAACTAATTTGAATATAAATATATATTATATATAAATATAATAATTATATAGTGAAATGGAAACATTCCTTTTATAATTTAATACAAATCTTTTTTCGGAAATCTCTGGTTTTACTTGAATATTGTGATATGCATATATACTGGAAAATATTAATAGAAAACTTCTATATATAATTTAAATTTTTATTTGATATTACTCAAATGTACTAAAAAAAATATTCATAAATTTGCAGCTCATATATGAAAATAAATTTTTGAAAGAACTGAAGAAATAAAAATGAAATCTTACTATATGAAATATTGTATTTGAATATGATAGTAAGAAAACTCAGTATATATAGAAACTGAAAATAAAGCTTAGCAGTCTTGAATTTTATAAATTTTCATTACGAATTATGTTTTCAATTGAAAATATTCAATTTTTTGTTGGTGCAATATCTAGTGTACATATAAAGATGATTCGTAAGAGGATTATTTGAGATTTACCATATCTTATATCACTTTTCATATAGGAATGCATATGGAAACAATACGAGATATTTATTTAATAAAATGTCTAAGCACATTATTAAAAAATATCATTACACTTCTAAGCTATAGTGTAAGCAATATAATAAGTTTAAATTATTAGAACTTATAATAATATTCATTTCTTCGACAAATATTTAAGAGTATTTCCATATGATAGAATATTTATTAAATTATAGTAGAATATGATAAATTAATTAAATACACTGGTATTCATTAGAATGATACACAGAACAAAGCTTTGAAGTACTACATTCTTGTTATAAATCTCTTGAATGAAAAATAATCGTTTAATATTAGCCACTGCTAATTGTTTTTTTGACAATTTATTTGTAAAATTCCAAATCCTCTTTAACGTAATCATTCTAAATTAACTAGTATTAATGCATCTAGCCAAAAACCAGAGGATTGAGAAATAATTAATTAAAAATAGAATAAATGTGCATGTAATGTGTAAGTGGTTAAAATTTTATTAACCATTTATTCGAAATCCTCTAGAAGGTTAATTCTACTAAAAGAACGAGAGTAAATAGAAATATCATCAGGGTAGTAATTTAGAAATATTAGTTTAATTAGCTCCAAAATGTGTAAAAGACAGGAGAGAGAAGAAGGGAATAAGTGACAGACAAAATCGGCTTAGCAAAGGTTGAGCAATTTAATGTAATATGCGCACACATTTCAACACACACGAGCTCCGCATTGGTCCAGCATCCTTTGGGACAGCTTCCAGTTTCACACTCGCACCCATGCAGATACGCCTCGTTATGCGGAAGTGTGAGTACACCTCGGTTCCGTACAATAATAAAGTCCCGTGCATGCAATTATTATAATAGACCTAGGAATGGCCGCATGGACAATGGGGCGTTGGTCCGAGATAACCGGATTCATCTCCTTGGTTTACGCCCGGCCATCGATCCCCGGAGTGCACGTGATTGGAAGGACGTCGCGCAGCTTCCTCAAGAGCTTAGAGGTCGTCCCCCAGGTGAGATATTCCCGAAACGTCCGCTCATTTGTGCTTGATTCTTTCAGAGGAAGCTGGATAACGCGCCCTTTAACAAAGGAAAAATGAAAAAGCGAAGCGTCGTCATACAACCGTCGTTAAAGGTACGAGCGCAGGGGAATGGGGAGTTGATTTTCCGCGACCCTTTTCCTTTTTTTTTGTCCTACCCTCTTTTCGATGGCTTCGGAAGATGAATGTTCCGAGAGAAGAAAGCTTCGACGAAGGATTTTAAGCTTTAAGTACATAGTCGTTAAGGTGTACTTTTGATGATTTATCTCGATCTTTTCCTCTTTAAGCATGTATGTAATCAGGCGAATTTCCAGAAATAATTTTCTAATTTAGATCATTTTTATTAGACAAGTAATCTTTACGCTTTGTTTGAAATGTATGGCATTTCAATTAATAGTCCTTTGCAGAGAATTAAATTGACTTTATGGAAAATTCAATTTTTTTGAATTAATCAACAATATCAGCCTTCATTTATAAAATAGAAATGATCAAAGGATAAAGTTTTAGTCTTTATTTTTATCTAGAATATAACTATAATAAAATTTTACTCGCAACATAATTCTCTAAATTTCACTTCTATTATATAATATTAAATTGAAATTATTTTTTATATGAAGATTAAATATATTTATAATAATGAATTATAGTAAAAAATTTAAATTAATAATAGGATTAGGAATAATTTATATTTCAAATGTAATTTATTTCATTCGCCTCGAATACTTCCCGAAATATAATTGTACATTCTTCTCACAATTCAACCTGCATATTCTCGTCTTAACCAGCACTGCTATTTTTTCCTATATTCAATTTTTTTATACGACATTTCTTAATATACATTTTTTAATATTTCATTGTTGTATGTTATGTAACTAAATTTTACGTATATTTTCTAACGATATATCTTTAAAAAATAATGTATGCATTGTATGATTATTAGATTTAATATTATATCACACATGTATGAATTCTAGCATAAATATTAAAAGAAGAATAAATAATTTTTAAATTAATAGTTTTCAAAGAAGTCATAAAACATTATTATTGAAAACTCATGACGTTCAAGAAAATAAAAAAAATATATTAAATATAAATTTTTGAAATGTACACTCTTGACATGCTATATTATAATAAATATTTATTCAAAACAATATTTTCTGAAAAATAGTCAATATTAATTAAAATTATAAATTTAAATAAATTAAGTTATTTATATATAAATGTAAAATTTTTAATATTTTATATTAGTTATCAAAATCTAGTTATTTTTTTATTTTTAGACTATTAAAAGTTCCAGGTATGTATATTTTAATGAGTTCATATAATGAGTGATATATTAATTCTAAATCAATGTATACTCTGTACTTAATAGTAATAGTCGGTATTTAAAATATATATATATTACTGTACAATACTGATGAATTTCCTTTTTTATATTACGGTATTAAAAAATATATTAGATGATTTTTTTAAGATTCATAATTTAAATGAAATTTCTAGAGGTATATTGGTTATCTTTATGGAAGTTAACTTTTAGTTAACCTTGTTTTAAATTGATATTCATTACATAAATATTTGAAAAAAAAATAAATAATCGATATAACGATATTAAAATTTATAAAAAAATTCATCGACTATACAAGAGGTATGAATACTTAAATATTAATTAAGCTAATAATAATATTATTTTTTATCTCAAATAAAATGAATAAGAAATAAATTTCGTGTAATAATGCCAATTAAAAAAAAAAATTAAAAAAAAAACTTTTTTCTGTCTACCAATTAAATAAATCTAATAAAATCTATGACTGTACAAAAATGAATTTAGTATAGAGGTTATTTGGCTTCGCAATATTCTATTAACTTAAAGGCGTTCGATTGGTGGAGAAGTGGGATAAAGTCGGTAAACATTTACAAGATTTAATGTATTATACACGAAGTGTGTCATACATCGAATACATAAAATATTATAAATAAGATGGCGTCGCAATGCAATTAAACATTATAATCCAACCCCACTAAAGGAACTGATTGTGGATGGGGTGCTTTACCGGTTGAGTAACGTTTAGGAAACATCCACGACTCTCGAGGATTTGACCTCTGGGACTCGGAATCTTCGCGATACGACCATCATTCGGTCTCTCACTGGGGGATGTTTGCGAAATTACCCCCTTTGTACTCGGTATTGCTAAGGTATTTTCCTCCCCCATCAGGCAAGAGCCCCGGGTGTTACAACTTTACGTCCGGATTGTCCACGTTCTTGTTGACAATGAACATTTTTTTAAGACTTTACACCGTAACAAGCATACCATCTCCTTTCACAGTCTCATTCAGGTAAGAATATTATATTTTAAAATTCAAAAAATATATAAAAGTGTAAGATACGAATTCTCTACACTGAAGTATATACTAAAAAAAAATTATATTTTTAATTATTGATGGTTTTAATAATTTTATGAATTATGTTTTGATTATTTAGATAAAATAATTACATTTTCAAATGAGCAGGGAATATAAATGTCGCCATCATACAACTTTGCGGTATCATTGATTTGACTTGATTCGGATACAACAGATGTTTGCATGTATTATTTTCTCTGAGCTGCAATAGTAATTTGCTTAGTATTCCACTTTCACTGCTCTTCTACTTTCTTAAGGAATGAGTTTAAACTAAGGAAACTAATTGCATCATTACATTAAAGCCTCTTATACATATAATCCATCCTAAGAGGATGCATTTCTTGATTTGACACTGTAATTGGTGTGACTGGCTTCAGCTAATTTATCATTTTATATATTTGTTTCGATAAAATATGAAAATTATTAACAGTATAAATAATTTACAACAAAAAACAAAATGGGTAATATTATCGAATTAGAAAGAATTTAACTCAAAATGACGAAACATTTCGATGAAATATTTTATTTTTACTAAAAAAGAATAGTGAATAATTAAAGAAAAAGCATTTCTATCTATTAAAAAATTACAAAAATTTAGATTCTTAGAACATATATTTATGATATAATAATATAAACTTCATTTTGAAATTCGCTTACAGTATTTTTTTAAAACATACAGAAATTAAAAAAAAACTATATAATGAATGTTTAAAGTAGATCAATTTAAAAAAATAACTATGAAAATTGTCTAATGAAAAAAATTGACTATAAAATTGTTTATTATATTTATAGCTTTATTAAATTAAAAGTTGCTAAACTATTTGTTATATGAGTACAAATTTCTTTTCTTGTACGAAAGAAATTTTTTGTTGAAAATTTCAAAAAACATCGATAAAAAGTCTCACCATTAATTGTGGACAATAATTCCCTTTGATATAATGTAATATTAAATTATATGAAAGAAAAATTGTTTGGGTGTATTATATAACCTTTAAGTGAGATAACTTTACTAATTATTTATAAATAAAAAATTAAATCCAATGCATTGAATTATAATTAATAGTAGTAATATGTAATGGTATAGAGAATAAATTATGATAAATTATAATTTAATTTACATTAATTACGTTAGTTTTGATTTTTTCTAAATGCATAAAATTATGTTAAAGCATTATCTCAAATAATGTAAATATTATATTATAATATTTGTATTGTTTTAATATGTTTGAATTATCAAATATTGTGTGTGATATTTTCATAATTTTATTCAGTATCTGCGTTAAATAATATTAATATATTTGAACACAGCGAACACCATTTTTATAAAAACTACCTATATAAATAGAATGTATATTTCGATTTTAATCTTGTGATTCAACAAAATAAATCATTTCGATAAAAAATATTTTGGGTCGACAAAACTTATGCTCCATTCCAATATCCGTTTAACAAAAAACAAAAGTTAAATCATTCATTGCTATAGCCACTTTGAGTAAATAAATATGAATTTATTGGCAACTGGTTTCATTTAATTACACATTCTTTTTTTCGATTTTCAGACAATTTTAATTAATTTCGATTTGCTGATATTACATTTAAAACTTTTCAAGCAGAATAAAAACCCTTGTTCTTAACTCATCAGAGTTGTTAATCCTCAATTTAACGTTATTCAATTTCAAAATTGATCAAGTGATGGCAAATCCCCATTACGGAACCGTAAATTTCTCTCTGGAAGCTAAACTCTGAAGTTTGTCCAGAAATGCATTCCTTATAATACCAATGTGACCAGGGATCGAAAGTAATATTACGCGGTTAAAGTGTTTCACTAGCTTGTTTAATACTCCACAGCATTCCAAAACTAGTCCTGAGTTGTTCATAAGACTAGGGCAAAGTCACTGATACTTTTATGCTTTCAAAGATATTCAATTAGATAATAAATGAAACAGCTTTATTTTAGGTGAAAATATGTTTTAATTTTGAACAAAATAATCTTACAAAGATTAAGTTAATTAGTTTCATCAATAAATTGGGATTAGTATATTTCGTACTGCATCTAAGCACAACTCTTTTAGTTATTTAAATCAAAATATTTATTCGAACATATGAACATCGTAAATTTCTCTACAACGATAATGAAAATAGTTGAGCCAAATAATTCTAATATAATAACAAATGGAATTTAATGTATGGATTAAATGAAGTAAGTAGTATGTTAACATTTCAATATGAGGACGAAATGTATATGGAATTTATTATTAAATATAATGTCTTTGACATAATAATATATTAAATTCATTCTAAAATTTATAAAATAATAGTATTTAATTATAATTTATCATTATGATATTATAGATATTATAGAGGGTAATAAGAAAAAAATTATTATTTATATATGATTGAAAGAAAAGATATTGAATATAAAAAACATAAATTTTAGTAATCAAGTTTCATATCGCTTTTAAATCCTTTAATTTACAACCATTCTAATCTTTCATTAAAAATCAGATAAAGTTTGTATTTTACTGCATATGTATAAAGTGAAATCAACTTCGATATTTGCAATTTATACGTGAGTACTCCAAATAATGACAGTAGGAAGAGTAAAACATCTATGTATTAAAAAATATATCTGTACATTTAATAAAAAATATGAGCAATCAATAAAAAGTATTTGTAACAAGATTTTTTCGATATAAATCAAAGGTATATTTTTAATAAAACGTAAAGTCAAAGGGAGAAAAATTTTTGCCCTCAGGTGCATTTGCTATTTAGTGCAGTTCTGTAGTCTTGAAATGGTGTTGCGTACAATTCAAGTGAATAATAATAATTTTATTTCTTTCACTAGAATATGTATTTCAGTTTCCAAATTGTTATAAGCGGTGTTGTAGAACAATTTTTTAACAAAAGTAGATACAACATACAATTATAATTAAGTATTTTAATTTCGACATGTATTTTTTCACTTAAATTATTTTGAAATTACTTAAAAAACAATTTAGATTGAAGAATTTTAGAAACATTTTTTTAACATTATATTATTAATATAGTCATAATAATGATATAAACATTATATTAAAAATATAGACTTTAAAATAAGTATAGAATAATTAAATGTAAAATTTCATATAATTGTATTAAGTTTTATACTATTTTTGTGTGGAATAGTGCATGAGCATAATTTAATTTTGTAGTTTTCGCATAACCATGGAAGTTTATTGGAAAGCGCATATACTTTAGTAACTGTACAGATATTTGTAAAAATAAAAAAAACATAAATAAAAGTAATTTAAGAGTTGAAAGAGATAATACAAAATATTTATTTAAGTATTAACAAATTAAAAAAATACTATAAAAATTATGAAAAATGAACGTAAGCATACATATGATACTCTTGTGAGAGCAACTTTATTTCTGTATTTTTCTAGTGTTAATTATGTTGAACAGTTTAATGATTTAAATAAACTTTATAAGAGCATTATTTCTTTCAAATTTAATTATTAAAATTTGTTTGAATAATGTGAAATCTTTTTCTTAAAATACTGAAATCACTTTAAAAAACTTAATAAACATACTTTCATATGCTTACCAAAATTTGAATTGATTTACTATATACATAATATTAAATAAGCGAGATATTTCTTATATTTATAAATTTTATTGATAATCATGTTATTTATTAAACTTATTAACTGTTATCTTTAAATCAAGGTAATAATATTACAATCATCATAAAAAAATACTTTTTTATTATTATAAGAATATCTTTTATATTTAAAATAAATTAATATAACTTCCTTTCATACATGTAATTATAACATAAAATATGATAATTTGATTTTCTAAAAAGATAAAGGTAAAAATAATCTCAAGGTGAAAATAGAATTGAACGTATTGTACAAACTTTTAACTCATAAAAATCTAATCTTTTTCAACTTAGATATTTTCTCTATTTCAATTTCTTTAGTTTCAATATTTTATGTTTCAATATACGTCTCAATATCAATTTTTAAAATTTTATCTTTTTTAGACTCACTAAATGCGTTAGTATTATTTTCATAAGCGCGACGAAATTTTGTGTCCACAACTTCGTGATTTTGTTATGGAGTTTTATTTATTCAATTTTTGGATTATTATATAAGCTGAATGTGTTTAGTCCTTATTATTTCTTTTTCTTATTTTCTTAAATTTTTATTTCAAAATTTATTTTTATATTTTACGGGAATTTTATTTTTTTAAATTTAGACAATAAAAATAAATTATTAATTTTATTATAAGTATTTATAATAATTAAAATTTTTTGTCACACATAAATATAAATAAAAAAATATTTGTTCAATAAAACAGTACTTCATATTAGATGCTTTTAGTAAATTAACAGTGCAATTTAAGCTTAACTAATTTATGTATTTTTATGAAGAGATTATTTTTTGATTAGACTTAAAGTAAACGCTTGAATACGATTTTTAATTTTGCATTTTGATTAAGAAAAAAAAACTCATGAAAATATTATTAAAATACGTATAAAGCTGTAAAAATTATGGAATTTCTATCATATATTTTGTATTTTCAAAAATACTTCATTCAAAGCATCGTAATCATAAGCAATGAAGATTTGTATATTTAAAAAATGATATCCAAAGATGATGATTTCCACTTACTATTCATGAAATATTCCCTCGGTAACCCCACTCCCTCTTAAACTAAAATTCAAATGAAAATACAAATTGAATATTTATTTATTGCAATAAAGAAAATTCCTGCGCAACTAAATATCCACTTTTAAAAAGTTTGCCCGACTATTGCAAAATTCAAACATAATAACGATTATAGGTACTTGCGTTATAAACACTTAAGCTCTCGACACCGGGAAACTTTTATTAGTTTATGCATACATGCAAGTCTGCTTTACTTCGAGTGGTCAATGTACATTGTTGGATCGTGGTGTTAAGCACTGCACTTTTACTTAGGTTAATATCCTTTTGTACTCATTATCGACTTATCTGTAATGGTAGAGCGTACTAATTTTCCAGGAGAGAAAATTATATTAGCGTTTATATTAGGAACGAAAGTATCACAGTGAAGATTTTATGGAAAAAGTATTGGATGAATGCACATGAGCTTTTTTAATTTACTTTTCTACTAAAAATTCTGCTCTTATTGTCATTTGAGGAGAATATCCGTTAACATAATAAGCGAAGAAGTACACAGTGCTCAAAGAAATGTATACATAGAAATTTCATAAGTAAATTAAAGTCGTTGAATATTATAGTTTGATGTAAAGATTAAAACTTATATTGTAAATGAAAATTAAAATGCTTCTTAGGAAAGTTATACAGATTTAAATTATAAAATAAATTAAATCGGCCAAAATATTCTTATTGTTTACAAAGAAAGAAAAATTATTAATTAATAATTGTTACAGCAATTTCATATCATTTTTAAAATAAACGTCTTTCTGTATTAAGATTTTTGAATTCAAGTGTCTAATATCATATGTCAATTATACATATGCAGATGTTTTTTATGAGTAAATATCTATAATAGAATCATCCAATTATATTAAATCCACTTCTACCTTCGAAAATTGCTCAGATCCATATGCACTACTAAAAAAAGCATAAAAAGAAATAACAGAATAAAATACATTTATAATATATACACAATAAAAATTATTTTTATTTTAATATAAAATTCTTCAGAATTCTTAATATTTCGCAATTATACGCAATTATATTGAAATATTCGTGAATTCAACGAATAAATTAAAGAAAAAACTCTTGATCATTAAACATACAAGTTTTTGCATATTTTCACTATTGTCCGAGATAATTGTATTAAAATAATTGTTGAGTAAAAATAACCAAACGAATTAAGATAATATTTAAATCAAGGAATTATAAATCAGGTTAAATATTAGCAATAATTAGTTTTTAGTCTAATATTGATCATTTTTAATCTATTTGTATTTACTTAAACCATTTAAACAAATAATAAATATAAAATGTTAATATAATATAAAAACAATGATAGTATAAAATCCATCAATTTCTTTTTAAATTTACTATAACTATAATATTGAAATATAATACGATATCAATAAACTTTACAAAAGCTTTCAAAAAATTATTAAGATTCCAATATAATAGTATATTCAATGCCGATATCATGTAATACACCCACAGGCAAGCCCTTTATAGATTTTTAAAACTTTTTTGAAATTTTCATTACTACTGATATCTTGAAAATCTATTATTTGCTTTTAACTTTTCAAGAATACTTCTTACGGTTCAGCTGATAAATAGTGAAAATATGTGTAATTATTGACTTGTTTTTTAATATGGGAAGCAAAAATGTCATTTTAAGAATATTTTAAAGTTATCTGGTAATTTAGTGGGATGAATAAAATAGATAAATGTAGAACGTCTTTGTACAGTAAGGATTATATAAAGTGAATTATGTAAAATTAAGAATTAGTTTTAACCAGTTTTTACGTGTAGAATAAAATCAAAAAAAAATTTGTTACTACTATATAATTTCCTACATGTATGAAAAATGTTAAAAAAACTTTCTTCCATTCTTTACTACATAAATTCGATAATTTTTTTTGTAATAACGAAAAGATTATATTTATATTATATTGAATCTTGTAATCTATTTACTAAAATAAACATTTAATTTTTTTTTTTAAGAAATATATTGATTATTAAAAAATACAGAGTATTCTTTATGAAATTTTTATTATAAGATTATTTCTAATTAATTTAAAATATTCAAAAATAAGTATTATTTTAAATAAAAATATAAAAAATAAATTCAATCCTTTTAAATTACTCGACAATTTTTTATGTAAAAAATTATTGATAGATTGAAATTGAAAAGTGTGAAGCTCAGACCAGTTGTCAGTATTAGTAGAACTTTCAAGCTCAAAATCACTAAATTCATGGCTATGTTGAAATATCTGACTGTGGTTATTGAAATTTGATGGTTCAATTCATTGTGAATCATCATAAGGAATAAAAAAACCCATATAAATAGTGCAAATATAGCAATGAACTTTTTACGTTATATAAATGTAGTAATGGAAATTGATCATTTAAAGTTTGAAATTCCAGTTTTTATCGATTGTCATAAGAAACTACCAACTTATTCTCAAATAATGCTATATTTATACATTTTATTCAGGAATTATGTATTATAATAATATAATATCCTTTCAATTACTTAAATTGGAAAATTTATTACCATGCTTTCAGAAATTATTAATGGTGTAATTTTTCTATCTTGAGTATAAAAAGAAACGTGTGTAAAGTAATTAGTTTTTTATAAACTATTCTTTATTATAAATAAAGATTCATAAAATAAAAAATATAATTAGTTTATTTTATATACTTATTTTTATTTTTTATTGATTAAAACAATTTTATTAGCTTAATAAAAGTGGATAATATGTAGAATACGAATTAATATTAGAATGGGATACATAGGTTAATTGAAATTTTAATTTAATAAATTTAAATTCCTTTTAAATGATTAAATTCAATAAATTATTAATTAATTATAGGTAGATATTAATGAATGATTAAATGTATAACATTAGCCTAAGATTTCATATATAAATTAGTTTATCTAATAATAATGAATTTAGATACACATATTTAGGTAAAAATACGTGCGAAACTTCTAAATTTAATTATTTTTCTATTGAATTGGTTTAAATTTAAGTTTTCAAACTATTAAACTTTTATTCATAAAACTTATATACTATAAATTTTCTGTCAACGCGTAAAACCAATACGATATCAAGATGAAAAATTTAAATAAAACTTATTTTAATTTCAATATAAATGAGATAAAAAAAAATTACACAAAATTATGTTATTCACATAAAATTATTCACTGACTTTAATATTTATTTATTAGGATTATAAAAAATTTATAAATCAATAAAACTATATTATTTTTATGTACATAAATAATTATGTAAGAGTTATATCAGTTTATCAGAAATATGCCATAGCATTTTCAAACTTTTCATATGAATTTACTACCAAAAACAATAAATTTGGAATATAGTAATTTAGTATCGTATACTTTCGTTTACAAACTAGTGTGTTTTATATATATATCAAATATTTTTGAATAACAATGTTAACAACATAAGAACTTAATAAATGTTATTAAATATTTGCTATTTAATAAAGCAATAGGATAAATATTATAAATTCAACAAAAAACAAAAAAAATGATATTAATATTCTTTGATATTAACCTTTTGTGCCTTTGGGAACGATAAATTTCAACGCAACATTTCCTATGGAGAGCGTTAAAATATTTTTAGACGAAAGTTGATGTACATGTAACTGATGATAGCTGATGCATATATAAATGTACCGGTACGAGTTTATGTATAATAATTTAAATTGCAGAGATATTATAATATATTTTAGATGATTTTTAATAATAATCTTATCTCACATACACCATTGCGTCGCTAAAATTAAAATGCAATGATTTAAGGTCATAGAAGTCCTTCATGATATCATTTTTCAGGCACAATCTTAAAGGAAGTTACCATTGATATAAATAGTGTTTTAGCTATTCAGTATTTTGATTCAAAAGATGAAACAGGGATTTAAATGAAACCGCAAATAGTTTTTTAGAGTCTATTAGTTGAAGATAAGAAACTGCATTTCGTTTTGCATTTCGTCCGTAGTCTCTCTGAACAATTAGTGTTCAAAGATTCCAAACCCTTTTGATACTCGTAAATATTGAGTCTAAATCTTAAACAAAATGTATTCCTTTTCATCAATAAACTACAGCTTTTATTTCACCATTATGTCAGAAATGCTTTTGCTCTTTTAAAATAATAAACAAACTTTTTGAATTAAAAGCTGTTCATCACACTTGTCGAATACACTACTTACCATTTCCTTTCACGACATGCACATTTAAAGGACTTTGGAGGGTCATACTGTGTTGAGTATTAAATAATCCTGAAGTGAGATGATTCCTACTTCACGTATTCATTAGGTTTCTCACCCAATTCTATTTTAATAAATGCTTAGAAAATGAAATTGCAAGAGTTGAATGTACTTGCACCCTTGAGACTACATTCATTCATCAAAAAATTTAAAAAATTCTTTTACAGCACTACGAACAATAATTTTAATCCAAAGTTTAAATTACTTGATATTACGAAGAGTAACATTACAAAAACAGTATAGTTGAGCTCGTTATATGAGCTATGAGGTTATTTACACAGTTTTACACCGAAATATATCTATATATACATTCATCTATACATTTTTTTAATAATTTTAAAAAATTCTTTTTCAAATTCAAAGATCAACAAAGAATAAAAGAATGTACTATAACGCAATATTTGAGAAAGGGTAGACCGAGCATTAAAAACCGTAATACGCCACGTAATATGTTACCAGTGAAAAAGCTTTTTATTAAAAAATAGCTTCAACCTTCGAGGGATATAAGTCAGGCCTGATCTGTTTATTAAGTAATTTACATATTGTTTTATTGATGCAAAGCGTTTTCCACTAAACAAATCGGTGTTTTATCCCGAAGCCAAATTTTTATCGCCCCGCAATCCAAGAAGATGGATACCTGTGAATTATTGAAGAAAAATGGCGGCGATAAGAACAAAAACAAGGATCCTTTTTACACATAGTCACCTGTATCATTGTTTATGGGCATAACTCGAGTAACATCCCAGACTCTTAACGATAACACGGATAAACTTACTCCACGAATCAAAAGGATAATGCAGTGCGTTAACCTCACTGTAATCGAGCTCATCGATCTCCCAACTGGATAAGAAATGGAGGAGCATCTCGAACCTTCGAGAACAAAGACCTTGAGAGGGAGAATTACTGCCATGGAATACAAGTCTTGCCCGCATTACGTCTAAACATCCAACTACAAAGCGGATACAAAGGCTTAAGTCTCTTAGACTCGACTCGATGTGATATGAATACGGCTTAGCTTTAATTTGATAGATGATAAGATGAACGCAGCATCACGAGGAAATGTAATTTCGCTGCATTCATAAAAACTACTTAGTAAAAAATTTAAGCGCTTAATATAAAATTTTTATTATGATTGATCCGCGCTTTTCAAACCAGAATAACTTCCTCCTCCGTAAAATTATTATCTTTTTTAATTCGGAAAAACAAATGGTTATTGAATAATTGAGTTTTATAGTCGAAGCAAATCTCGCGTTTAAAAAGGCATTTAGCATAAGTCTATGTTTAATTTAAAAAAAAAAAAAAAATGGTCTTTATTAGCTTCAAACTTATAATTCAAAAATGTTTCTGATATTATTTGGATAAAAAATTGAAATTCCAATCAAAGGCACTTATATATTGGTTGACTCATGAATATGTAAAATATCATCATGTATTGGTTCTCAAAAATGAATTTGATTCTTCATAGATACCATATATTAGTATTTTATACATTCATCTAAAAGAATCTAGGAACCAATTTTAAATGTAAATGTAAAAAATTTTGAATATAATTTGCTTAAAATTTATTACACTAAATTTATTATTTTTTATTTTTAACAAAATATGATTTTTATTTTGCAAAAGAGTAGACTTGTTTAATTTAATGTTTGACAAAAACATTATTTATTTAGGTTTTATGCAAAAAGTAACATATATCTATCGATGCAAGTAATTGTTGATTATCACAATATCCTATCCCTTCATATAAATTCAATATTTAAATTTATTCAAAGAAAAAACGCATCAGCATCAATAGCTCAATTGAAAAAGTGTTCATTGTGAAAACGACAACTTCCGATATAAATATGAATTTATTTAAAATTAGTTTTAAAATCAAATTCGAATATATTAAAAAAAGAATACTTTAATTTTAGATATAAAAAAAAATGTTATAATAATCAAATATAAAAATTCATGAATAACTTTTTAGTTAACTATATTATAAAAAACGAATATGTATTAATGGTAATTATTTGAAATATTAATTTTTATTACTACATCATATTTTATAGGTTATATGATATCAAACTTCAATCTAATGTAAAATATATGACTTTATGTATAAAAAAAAAATTAAATTGCATTTTTATTAAAATCTATGAGTTACAGTAAATTAATAATCAGACAAATAAATTAATCTATAGTTGTCAATAATTAATAAATTATATTATAATATATTTTTACACAATAATACTTTTACATGATTCCATAAAATTTATAAATTTTATGGAAGAATATAATATTTTTTTTTAAAAAAATAATCGATCTTTTGCATAAAATATCGCTTTAGATATTGCAAAAACCATAGTAATTTAAATTACAATAATTAAAGAAATTATATATTTTGCTAGTTGAATTAGCTTAAATTAAACAAATAATAAATGAAGATCATTTGAGTTAATAAATAATCAGGCATTTAAATGTTTAAGTATTTAACGAGCATTATATTTTAAATAAGTCTAGTGAATTTCTAGAAGTTCCAAAGCTAGAATAACTATTTCTTCTGTGTTTTACAAAATCAGGCTATTTCAACTTTGTAGCCTGTACAAGATCCACAAACTCTTGAAAATACTTCTGGCAGATTAAAAGATACTTTAATGTAAATTTTTGTATTAGTTGCCTATCTTGTTACGTTAAAGATTCCAGATAAAACAGCGTCACGTATACTCAAATTTAAATGCATTAAACTTTTTATTTTGATACAACTTTGTTATAACATCATTAATGTATTAACTACGATGACTAAATACAATTACCAGTAGTAATCTTTACTTTATATTTTTTCAAATATATAATTAAGTTGTTTTAAAAATTTATTAGTATTAAAAAACTTGAGAATATTTTGAATCATAATTTGTTTTGGTTGAGTAATTAGATTTTACAATTTTAGATTTTACCTACTTAAACTCCGTAAAAATTATTATTTATGTATATATATATATATGTATATAATTTTAAATTATTATTAAAAATTAATATAAAGTACAAATTTCTATTAAGATATAAGTAGTTTTTAAATGATATGTTTTAATTTTAATAATATAATACTAGTTTTAATATTAAGATTAAGTTGCTTAAGCCACTGAAGTTGCTTTAAAATATTTGGTATTTAATTTTGCAATTAATGAATAGTATTTAACAATTAACTTAATAAATATTTTCAGATAAAAAAATTAATTTTTTGTTGATATAATATTTTTAATAAGAAAATTTTGTATGTAAATTAAGAAAATATTCATATTTTAAATGATATATTTTATTTGTAATACATAGATTAAAATAATGCTTTAATGCTGTATTATGTAATTATAAAATGCAAATAACATTGTGTATGTGCTTTAAGAATATAAACTTAATATATTTGACGTTTTTATACTTATAATTAGCTCAAAAAAATGTATTTCCTTCAGACATATAACCAGAATTAGTGCTTAACAATCTTATAAAATTTTATAAGCTTGAAAATATGCTGAAGAAAATACATATTTTAAAAGTTGGTTGTATTAAATTCTGTTGAAAAATCTTGAAATTAGTTGTTAAAACTATTCCTTAAATGCTATTATAGAGTAAAAGTCTCTTCGCGGTAGACGCTTATCTAGTAACTAATAAAGGCTGGCAGTAGCATAAAACAGAGAATCATTGCTCCTGTCTTATAATAAACATGAAGAGTGCATTTAAGTGTAAGGTAAATTACTATTTTAAAAGCTCCGAACTTGGGCTTCAAACTACCAGACAAAAACTCAGACGCTAAAATCAAGCTCTTTCGAAACGAATATATTTCTCTTTTATACAATATGCAGGTATAAAAAGAGTTAAACTAGACGAAGACTCCAACTGAATACTGAATACTTAGAGAAACACTCGAGTCAAGCTCACCTACTCAAAGTAAATTTAGAAAACAATTCAAAAGCAAGCTTAATAACGACGTGATATAAATTTTTATCAATTTCCTGGGCTAAAATCAAACTATTAGAAATAAACAATTAATATTTATCAACTTGACAATTATATTTGTTAAAATAATCATTAATGAGCGAAATTTCTTTAGGCTGTAAACTATTAATATTTTACGTTATACATTGTAACAAAGAAGGCAATTGAAGAAAATCCATCCGATCAAACGAGGCTTTGATCTAAAAATTATCGTCACATAATCTTAATACCTATAATATTTTATCTTAGATAGGATGCTTATTAACGTGTAAGTTAAAAATAAATATTTTATCAGTTAAAAGGTTAACAGGGCAGACTTAATAGTCGTACATAAAAACAAAAGTACCGGAAATTGACTTTGCCCAAAGCGATATGTTTTTTAAAAATAATATTTATAAATAATCCATTTAAATATATGGTAAAATAGTGTTAAAAAGAATTTAAAAAAAAGTTTAAATTGATTTCAAATAAGTACAGAGTACATAAATGGTGAATAAAAATATTTTGTCATCAAAGAAATAAAATTTTATTGAGTATTTCATTAAACTTATTTATACAATATTTTTATTATTTCTTTTAGTCATCTAACTTAACTCTAATTTAGAAATAAAGTAGTAAAAGTAAGAGAATATAAATTAATAAATTAAACATGATTGAATAAAAGTTCAATCTCGTATACTCTAAAAGCTAAAAAGGCATTGTTTATAATCCTTGTATTTGTTTACTTTATAGGTGTTTTTAGATTCTTTTACAAAACAATAAATGAGTGATAACTATTAAACCATAAGTTTAATTAGTATACAACAAAGATTCTGGATTGAATATGGACAATATTTTTTAAAAATTTCAAAAATAAATTATTGATCTAAAGAATCTCTCGAATTTTTAAAAACGAATGAGTTTTAAGCAGATACAACGAATTTAGAATACAAACATTATCAATAGAATCATTTGTAGCATACATTACAGTCGATGAATATGTAGAAATTAAACAAGCTTTAATTGAAAAACCCATCTCAATTAAAATCAGATAAAAAAAAAATTTAAATGTATTTAATTTGATTCCATGAATTATAGGAACGCAAGAACGATTTTTACCAGATAATTTATTTAAACCACTCGATTTTAATGAAAGCAACCATTCTATTTTTCTAATTAACAAGAAGTTTCTTGATGTTTGATTAATGGGCTTTAACCCCCCACGCAAAAGTATTTAAAAAGTTTTTTAAAAAAGAATGAAGAAGCCAATGAAAATAAACACACGTCTTTTATCTAAATGTATCCGAGCTAAACATGTTAGCCTGATCCGTGGCCAACGAAGCGCAGCAGCATCAGCAGCAATAGAAAGTAGATGGTACAGCATCTGTCTATACGCATCTCGGCAAAAGAGATCCGAGCTATTGCTCCACACATTTGTGCTTTGCTCGTATGTGTAACCGACCGCTGGCAAAACTATCGGAACAGGAATGTCAAGTGAAGCGACGCAGAAAATGTGATTCGCTACACTTACTCATCGAAGTAAACTTTCAAGGTTTTAGCCACTAGTTCGAGTTCTGGATCTGGATGCAGCTTCACGTACAAACAATCTATGTGTATACATGCAAGTCCAAATTGAGCGCATCCCACAGTGACATCCAAAGTCCGACGAGTTGGTACTACTCTTTTAGTCTCATTGGACCCATTGAAAATTAGATTTCCTTTCCCGGGAAATTTCCTGCCGAACCACGGACGAAGAAAGATGGCGGCAAAAAAATAGACAGAACTCCGAGCATCAAACTATCATTTATATCGTCTTCTATTGGGGATTTTTAGTATTAGAATGAAATCGTTACTTTTTGAAATCCTAAGCAAATTAAAAGTATAAATTCATTAGCATTGGAAACACTACAAAAAGTTTAGAGAAGTAGTTTGTTGATTACAAACTCCTTCTCGTGTGACAGATCAAAAAATAATAAATTCTCTATTATAGAAACACGAACTATATAATCATATAGGTATAAATAATTTTCTATGTTTCTTACATGTGTATAAATTTTTTACAAGTCTTGGAAAGTGTCAGTACTTAAAACAAGAATCTTGATGCACATTTTATGAACTTGTTTTACGTGCTTTTACAAAATTTCATATTTGAAATTTTGGTTCGTTTTTATAAAGAAAAATTAGAGTAATACATTAATTAATGTTTAATATTTAAAATATATTAGTTTTTCTAATATTTTGTGATTTATTTGGAATTAGTGTTTAATAGCAATCGTTCAAATAGTATAACTTATTATTTGAAAAATAAACATTATTTTGTACAATCATTTTATACGAATAAAATAGAATTTGAGACAAAAAGCATAAATCAAATCAAGTTTACATTTTTATGGAATATGAAGTAAATAATACTTTTAATATCATAAACTAATACTATAAAATTTTTAATGATATAATAAGAAACCAAGAAAACAAGAAAATCTTTTCTGTACTCCCTAACTTTTTATAACTAATTATAAGGAAAAATAAAGTTAAGAAACATGAAATTAAAAATATTAATTACAAAAAAAAAAAAATTATTTTTTATAGTTAATTTACTGTTAATTTAAATTTTACATAAAACAGTTAACTAATTTTAAAAATCAATTTTACAAAATACACATATTAAAATAAATATCAAATTAAACCTTAATAAATTTAGCTTTTGATAAATATTTTATATAAAAGATACATTGTATTAACAATTTTTATATTTTTATAAATCAATGCCAATGCATAAAATAATGTATTGGTTTAAATTATGTGATACTATAAGGGCTATAAATAAATTGGAAATAAATTTGGAGTAGAACTGCTACTGTACATTTGCACTTTTATACGTCCAAGTTCTCTATGCTGTCAAAATCACACTCTATATTTTATTTCACTTAATATTGTATTAGAATGTTAAAATATAAAAATTCAGAGTAATTATTAATAATAAAATCGATACATAAGAACTATAAATTTTATAATATTTAAATATAAAATGTACCTTGTTATAAGTTTTACATTTGACAATATATTATATACTGAATTTCATATGAAAGTATCATCATTGATAACGGTATTTATTTTTTTTAATATTCTTACCTTTAATTTTTAATTTTTATTACTTGAACATCGATTAATAAATATTTATTTACTTTATATTTTAATGTAATTAATATATCATTGATTCTGAATAAAAATATATTCCTTATAGTGTAGAAGTAAAGGATATATTATCCTTGTATAATAAAATTGAATGTAAAAAATTATTATATTTCATTTTTGTATTCTAGTTCATTTATAAAATCTATTTATCAATGCCAAGTGTTGAAACAATTTTGCTACTTCCAAGTGAAATATTCGTTTATAGAAAAATTTTTTAAAAATATAAGGACGAAAAATTTATTGAGAATACTTAGAATAAACAGTTTTAATCGAGTAAAATTTCGAGTTTTAGTAATACGTTTTTTTAATTGTTCATTAAGATTTATAATTTAATGTGAAAAATGGAATGGAATTGATCGATTCATATTGGTGCTTTATCGCATCATTATCCTTGAGTTATCACTGTTATCATTGTCATTATTCTATCAATCAAGTTCCGTGATTTTAAGTTATTTTGAATTATGCAGTTATGGTCATTCAATATAATCTCTTATCATTGTTCGAATTGTCCAATCTATGAAGTATCTCGAAAATATATACGTACACATTTATATAACGTCGTATAATAAAAATCTTATTCATGTTTTAAAAAGTATTGTTTGACCCAATTTATAATTTTATTACTAAGATTTTTCATTGAATTTGAAAAATTATGAAACTTAATACACATCTAAAATAGTAGCCCCTATTCTTACCACTGATTTTCAAAAAAAATTTTGAAACACTATATATAACTTTTTATTATATTTCGTGATATATAATCAATATATTAAGTTAGTATATTAATTTTGTATGTAAGTGACATTAATATTTACTAAAAAGGTTGTAAAACATTTTTTTAATTAAAACAGCTATTATCAATTCTAATATTTAAAGACATTTTGAACACACCTTTCTACTAGTATTTCAAAATAAAAAATTTATAATTATATCCTTTTTTTTCAATTAACATCTTTTACTTTACTGACGACGAATATAAAAAATTCCGAGTAAATCTCAGTGCACCAATGCTGAAATTCTAGCTGTTTGAAGTCGTTCTGAAAAAACACAATTAATGGAAAACTTTTGCGCTATTTTATTTTGTTATTTATATAAAAAATAACAGAAGAAAGTATTTTAACCATAAATAATGGTCATATTTTCGTATATAAATGCAGTTATCAAGGGATAATCCATCAATGTTGAAAATTTAGAGAGTAACTAGGACATCCTTGCGAGTAGATGATTGTGTTTGTGTTTGTGTGGGGGTTGGGCGTGTATGATGGATGCTGGAGTCATCCTCCTACAAGACTTACCTGTTTGGGAGCGGTGTAGCTCGTAAACTGCTGGAGTCGACTGCTCATCATCTTCGTGTCAGGATTCATAGATTTGTCCCCGGGATGCTTGTTGTTCCAGATGCTGACCAACCCCACGACGATCAACGCAATCAATATTATAATGCCGATCAACAGTGTCAGCGTTACGATCTTGCTCTTGGGAGATATTACCATCGCCATCTTACTCGCACGGTTTATATCCCTCGTATCCGCTCGCGCGAAAATCGAATGCACTTCAGCACTTTTTCAATTATTAATAAGTCCGGGAATTACAATCGATAACTGTTACGTAATTTTATGACGTCTCGGTACTCAAGGATTTTCGAAACGTCGGCAAAGTAACCGCGGGACTTTCGTAGAATCATCTGTACCAATGTTTTTCGTTTTTTTCACAATTATTAGTTTATTCGTCTTTACAATATGAAATATTATTTTCTTCTGTAACTGTTGGAAAGTTCTGACGATATCAATTTTTCTATCAATAATGTTCTCGCCACTTTTCATATCTTGCCTCTCAATTTTTATCTTTCTCACTCAAGATATATTTTTTTCTGCCTAGCTGCACTTTCTTATCTCGAAAAATAAACGTATACACTTTCGCGGAATTTTTCAACTATTTCTTCATTATATTTTATGTTATTTTATTTTATTCTATTCTATTTTATTTTATTTTACTTTATTTTATTTTATTTTATATTATTCTATTTTATATTATATTATTTTATTTTATTTTATTTTAGTGCGTATGTCATAGTAACTTTTGGTGAATGAAACATTACGGTTTCCCACCACTTCGCATAAAACACATAACCTTTACTTCATTATAACATTATTATAAAATCTTCGTTCAAAATTTTAACAATTTCAATCATATTTGATAATACATCTATAAGTTTATATATTTCTTTTTATCGTGTACCTTAACTATTCCTTGTTCAAATTCTTCTAGTACTGTATTTTAAGTCTCACTTTTCATCTCACTATTACTTTATCGTCTTTCTGTAACATTTTCTTTACTAGTTGAAGATAAATTGGACAGTGTTAATTTTCTTTTTCATACCTGCATAACTTGTAACTGGATTCGCCTATAAAATACAAGTTATGAAAGTTACACTACTTTAATTTTTTTATACATCATACAAGTTCGGCAACGCATCGTTTTCTCATTCATTTGTCCGTATTTTCCACCATAAGTTTTTCATAAAATCAAATATTTCAATAAAACTAGATTATAAAGCTTTTATTACTTTAATTCATTATTAAATTGTGCAAAAATTATATTTGCAGCCTATCTTGAAGATACTGATTTCAATTACTTTATAAGCTATAACAATCCCTTGCACTACACACATTATTAAATATTATTAATTTATAATATTCATTATGAAATATTATTTAAACAGATAGAAAGTAAACGTCTATAGTATACAAAATAAATAGAAGTTGACTTGTCGCTTCTAAGTAATGCTATATACAATTAGGATCTAATTATATATTAATTCCAATAAAAACTGTGATTATTATAATTAATAAAATTATCATTTGGTTTAAAAATTGTTTAGATTATAGAAATACAGAGTGTAGCATAATGTTTTTATATAATTATTAGAGAAAATGAAAAGTTATTCTTGCTCGTTTAATACCTTTTATGGTCAACGTTAATGTTTATTTACAACACACTTTACTACATATTACAACAACCTTATTGTTCAAATTTACAGTAAAATTTTCATAAGATTTTAGTAATTAAGTTTAATACTATAATATAAAAAAAAACAAAAAACTTTAAAAATGTTCTTCTAAAAAATTATAAAATTTGCATAAGTAAAAGGGGAAATTCAATGTTATTAGACGATGTTCTCATTGTTAACAAAATATAAATATAAATAAAGAATCGTTTGAAGAGAAAATTTATTCATATATAACAATCCATTCTTTCATTTATTTTTATTGTAAAATTTTTATTTTCAAAGCCATTTAATTTAATATTTTATATTAATACGTAGGTTATAAATTAATTACATACAAACTTATTCATGAAATTGACATTGTGTCTTTTGCAAATATTTTAATATCATTAATATCATTTTAATATAATTTTTTAATTAAAAATTTAATTTTATATATGTAACAATGAGAATGCATATATTTTTTATCAATCAAAATTTTCAAACAACAAATAACCTAATATACAATAAAAATTATTCATTTTGAAACAATGAATAATTAAAAATTTTTAACTTGTAATATTTCTAACAATTTAATAAACATTATGGCTTGCAGTGAATTTTTAATTTCATAATAAATGTAAAAAACGTTTAACACATTTTGAAAATTATTAATCATGTAACTATATAACGTTTCTATTTACTTAATATTTATTCGTTTTAATTGCAGTTTTATAAAAATAAAATAAATTTATAAAATATGATAATAAATATGTAATAACTAAAGTATATTATAAATATATATACATACATAGAGAAAGAGAAAGAGAGAGGGAGAAAGAAAATAAATATTAATATGAAAATGGAATTGTATAACTATCTCATAAATTCATGTATTTATTTTTAAATATTGAAAATGAATTTTTTCAATTATGTTAATTTCCTAATTAGCTTACACGTAATTATAGCAGTATAATTGATCACAAATGAAAATCATGTAATTATGTAGAATATTTACTCAATAAATTTTGTAAATGAGAAACTTTAATATTCAAATATAGTTCAATTAATATAAACGGCGATAGAATGTAAATAAATAACCTATCTGTATTCTTTTAATAAAAAATATATATTTACAGTAATAAATTTAATCTCTAATATTTTAATATTATAAATTATATTTCATTATAATATTTAAATAAAATATTTAATATTTCGTCAATTATTATTTGAAAAATTACGAACATTTAATATTATTATTATACATCAATATTTATGTATTACAAGCAACAATTATCATTTAATATACTATTCAATTTTAAATATATAAAAATAATTAATTATGAAAATTATTAGTGAATTTATAAGTTCGCTAAATAAATAAGAAATTTCAAGTATCAAGAAGAATCATTTCTAAAATTCATATTTTAAATATTTTTTATCAAATATTTTTATAAAATTTTATTACATTCAGAATTTGAAATATGTTATTAATGTGTTAATTATTTAAAATCATGATTAAATTCATAAATAATTCAAAAGAAATAAAAAAATTTAATTTTATTAATTTTGTTTCACAAAATTCACAACGCAGATAATTAACAAATACTTGGTTTAATAATATACTACATAATACACTGTAAAACAATTTAATTATAATAAATAAATATTTTTCTAGGAATATAGTTTATCAAAAATGAATCATTCATATTGTTAAAAAACAAATAAAAATGTTCGTGAACGTAAAAATTACTTTATTAAAATTTATAATACTAAAGTACAAGATCCAAAACGCGTTAATTTTCTCAATGCATTAGTTTTATAAACTACTCTATCCTAATTGAAATAACAATAAATTTAGTTAAGAAAATATAAAAAAAGAGCTCTAAAATTTGAAAAAAGTTACAAAAAAAAAATGATCTCATGATCATAAAAAGACAGAGGGAGGAATAGACCTAAAATAACAAAGAATGATATAAACTTTCGATTGTAGAAGCGTGTCAACTAGATCCTTATTGTTTGAACAAAAGGATCTGTACAAAAAGAAGAAAAGGTAAAAGTATTCAAATATAAAAGAGTTCAGAATTTGAAAGTTCTATTCATTAAAGTTCCATCTACGTAATATTATCGTGTGTTTCCTTTCACGTATGCTTTTCCGAACGACATTATTTTGATCTTTATCATGTCATGACAATCACTTTTAAATTAAAATAACTGTTTCCTCCTTATTACCTTAATATAAATTTCTAATTAAATATAATTTTTTTTCTTCTTTAAATTATTAAAATTTTAAGACCAAAATCGAAAAATTTTCATAACTTTTTTTTCCAATTTACTTAATTTTAATCTCTCGATAATTTTTTTGCACTCATAATATTGCTACTTCAAACTATGAAATAGTAATTTTTTTCTTAAAGAAAATGAGAATATTTACTCTAGTAATTAGAAAATATATATTGATGTCGTTTCAATATTTTCTATTGAACCATTTTGTTTGATATAATTATGCTTCATAGTAATTTTGTTAATTGGACTTTAAAATTGCATTTTTAACTAGCTTTAAATTATTATTAAATTTGAATTTTCGATTAAAACAGAGTGTTTTATTGAATATACTATAATTATTTAAATTCTAAATGTTGAGGTTGTAAAAAATTTAAGTTGAAAGTAATTTAAAAAATATTTCAACTCTGAGGTAATATCTATGAAATAAAACTATAGGGATGATAATATAATAACATACATAAAAGTACATATTTGTATCAAAATATTATGAAAATTTGAAAATTTTACAAGAATTTTTAAAAAACTCATGTACTCTATATGGTATAAATTTTATAACTGTAAAAAAAACATCAATATTTTTTATTCCATTCTATTGTGTTTAAAATTTATAAGTAGAACCTGAATTGAACTAAACATATGTGTAATCTATTCCCCATTAATTACAAAGCTAGTCTCTCTACTTGAAATTTATATGTTAAATTTATTTTAATAATCTAGATTTTATACAAGCTTTATTTTTTTAGATTATTTTGATATTCATTTATATCGAAGATAAAACTCAAATGTTTCTTTTTTACAAAATAGCAATAGGTAGTAAAGTGACAAAGAAAATTTCAAAAACAAATTGGTATTTATAGATTCTTTTGATAAATCTAAAGTTTCAAATATAAAAAAACTTATAAGCTGATCTCCTAAACATTGTTTATGACATATTTTTCGTTACGATCAAAAATATAAACATATACGTATATAAATTTTTTTAAATTCTAAATTTGTTTTGAACCTAGAATTTCAATGAATTTTTGTTATTTCTTCCTATTATCGGTTTTATTTTAATTAATAAACTAGTTAATACACATTATTTATCAGAGGAAAAAATGAAATAATTTATAGTTGTAATAAAATAAACATTAATTTAAAATTGTATTTATTAAAAATTATTATTAGACACAGGAATTTTAATAGCTTAGTATAAACAATACTAGTTTAATCCTAGTTTTAATCCCTACAGTAATTATCAGTGCATTTACTCGTCGGATTATTTTTTATTATTAGTTCATATTTCATATATTACTATGTATTGTATATATCCTTCATAATTAATTTTTTTGCGAAATTTGAGAAATTACTGTTTTTATAAGTGAAGATATAATAAGGTTTCTTTCTAAGTGAAGTGTAATGTATAAATTAAAAATTCATCATCTTTTTTTAATTCAATTATTTTTTTAAAACACTGGGTAAGATTTATGATTTTTAAATTTTAAAATATATAGATAATAGAAACAAATAAAATCAATAAAAAGTGGTTAGATAATAGATTAAATAATTAATTTAAAATGAATGAATAAAATATGTATTATATATATTTCTTGAATAAAATATACATTGACTTCAATTTGAAAGTAATGGGCATGGTGATAGTTAGAAATTTTATTAAAATATTGAGTTTTCAATACGAAGGAAAATGTTCTTTATATGCATTGTGAAATACCATAAAAGTTGTAAAATTGTTATATTAAATAAAGCCAATACCGATATATTGAAACTGTCTTAAAATGATATTTATAAAAATTATTATAAGTCTAGCTATTAATTTATTGTGTATTATTAAAAAAACTGATTATTAATCTAATATCGGTTATATTTAAAAAAAATTATTTATTATTTAATTATATACTATCTAAAATATAAATAAACTTCTATTTTTTAAATGTTATATAAAAAACATATCATATAAATTAAAACACGTGTGTAATAGTTTAACTTTTTAAGCAACAAAATTTAAAATATGTATTAAATTTTCTATCGAAATATCTTGAATCTGCATATTATAAGCATGAAACTGAAATATTTTAAAGATAAACATTAAGTGCCATCTAAAAAAATTTCAAAATAAAACTTTTTCATATTGAAAAAGTTTCATCCGCAGAACAGATTCACAGTTCTAAAATTTGCCTCTTGAAGGAATTTAAACGCGAGCATTTCAGATATCGAAAAATTCATGCTTAATTTCCTTTTTTTGTATTTTGCAAAGTATTTGTTCAGAATTCTTCAAATATTTCGCATTCACACTTTAGCAAATGCGTCTCTTGCATAAGCTAATAAAGGATATTGTCAAAAAAATACATCTCAGCTGGAAAAAAGAGAGACAGATCGGGGGTGGAAAAACCAGAGACAGAGAAAATGATTCTTATGATTCAGGTTGGAGGTGAACCAAACCACTGGGGCTTTTCACTGAAGCAGAAACTCCAGGAGGATCAAATTCACCTGCGAAATATCCTATGCTCGAATACGTGTGCGAAAAGTGCCTTTCGAACTTTTCATTTCTGTTTCTCCGTGTGGAAAGTCTTGATTGTGTATGCGCAGAGACTCGAAAATCGCGTGAGTATAATAGCACTTCAAAGCAAATTTATCGTGATCGTCAAAGTGGTAAAAAGTCGTTTAATTTAATTGCTCGTTTGTAGGAATTTAATCATCGATATAAAGTAATGCTTAGATGTTGTCTTTGTTAATTCTATTTTATTTTTAATTATAAATATTGTAATCCTGGTTTATGATTCAATTAAAAAAAAAAAATAAATTTTACATGCTTATTTGCTTGAAAAAGTGTAATGGAACTTCAACTAAATAACTGAATAAACGTACAGAAAATTACTAGTTTAATGCAAGTATTTGTGTTTAAGTTTAGAAAATTTCTCAATTTAGACTAAATCGTGTTGCGCTTTCATGCGCAAATTTATACAATATTAGTAAATTAAATTTTAATCTATTTATTAAACTATTTTTAACAAAATTAAGATTATTTATTTAAATATACTCAATTTCTAATTCTTTTTATTCGCTATTTAACTCTATTCACTAGCATATTCATAAATCTAACATTTTTTATTTTTATTTTAACTTAAAAAACGTTAATTTATCGTCGTATTATATAAATATATTGTTTGTATATCTAATTGAAATAAAATAAGAGATCTTGAGCTAAAAATAATCAATGCCATTAAAAAATATTTGTAAATTATATTATAATTTTATAAAATAATATATTTACCTTTATAATTTGAATAATTATTAATTAATTTCAATATTAACATATATCACAATATATTTATTATAATTATGTTTTAATTATTTTTTTATACGCATTAGCTAAGCACACTAATACATTATATACTTTTAATCTTCATTTATATATATATATATTCAGTTTTTTATGATAAATAGTAATAATCTGCAGGCTTATTTAGCATTTATTTAAAAAATGATAATATTTTATTTCAATGAAAAATCACGTGACCATTAAAAGCATCATTTAAACTTTAAACAATTTTTATTGTTACAAAGATAGGAAAATAGTTCTATCGTATTTAAATTTCCTGTAATCTAATACTTTGTTATATTACGACATTAAAGTCGTTAACTTTACATGCAAGTAATTTATCTTATCTGAATGTGCGCTTAAGTTTTCCTTACTTAAATTTTCAAGTTAATGTGATATTAATAACTGAATATGTCTTTAATCTTAAATAATATTAATAAATAAAAACTTATCATTTTATATATTAAAGTATGTTCAACAGAATAGTGTAGAGAAAGAGTTTTGAAGAATTTTATTTCCCAGTCATTAATAATGTCAGAATAACTTAACTTTAGAATAAGTAAAGAGAGTTTAATTGAAGATTTGATCCGGAGATTACTTTCTAATATATCAATTTCTTAATAATACAAACTCTATATGTTCGTAGTTTTTAGATAATGTTAAAAAATTTGGACTTAGTTACGAACAAGTAAAATTATTATATCCAAGTTTATATGCATAAAAATAAAATAATAATAAAGAATTATTAATGAAATAATAACTGATAAATACTGTATAAGGGAACTTCTAATTATAAAAAATTTTAAATTACCATCTAAACTATAAGATGGATGAAACATCATACTTTTTCACATAAACTAAAACTATTTATCAATTTCATTTTCATTGAAAACTAGTTATTCTGTATACTTATTACGTTAAAATTTGATTTTACGCAT
Organism: Eupristina koningsbergeri; assembly: GCA_018907245.1. NCBI lineage: Eukaryota > Metazoa > Arthropoda > Insecta > Hymenoptera > Agaonidae > Eupristina > Eupristina koningsbergeri. The sequence goes on from JACCHV010003002.1 coordinate 261,268, forward strand.
CTATTCTTATTATTAAATTTCTATTAAATTATATGTAGCAGAAATATAATAATAATTTAAATTCACAACGTGTTTTATTTTAATATAAATATAATATATATCAAGTACCTGATTTTAAATCGATTTTTTTACATATATTTAAATACTTCTCTTAGAAATTATTTTACAATTAGAAAACATTTAATGTAATAATATTAAATTGTAGTTTAAATTCTATTTTAGAAAACGGAATTTAATTATTCTAAAATGTTTCGAAATAAATACATAAATTTAAAATGTAAATTTTCTCATCTTATTACACCGATAATAGCTAATATATTCTTCAATGAAAGGGAATTTTGCTAAAAATTTAAAAGTATAATAAAAAAAATATTTAATATTAAATATTAATATTTTGATAATGTAAAAAATGATTAGTATTACAGAGAAAAATTTTATATGCATTGTGTCAATTCATATTTCAAAAGAATGAAATTTTTTAGATGGATAGGATATAAAAATTCTGTATACTGTATAATCTTCCACACCTTCACGAAAATTATCCTTTTTGTACTTTTTATAACCCCGTTCTTCAAACTTCACGTTATTTCAAATTTTCCAGTATGTTAGCCACATTACAAGCAAAAATAAAAGTACGACGTAGTTTTAACCAAAAAATGCTTCACTTGATATTTTTAGATTTCTTCTGTAGTTAAAGTGATGTAAACACCGAATGTGTCCCACCCCGACAACCTATTTACTTTGTTAATAGCAAAATAACACTGACCAGTTGGTCCAGCGGTTGTGTGGATGTGGTAGTTACTCATCTGGGCAGTAACCACCATCAGTGTTACTTAACCATCTGATCGCCCGGGGTAGCAACAACTGCGTTTTGCTTCAAAGAGTTACTACTGAATTTTCACATGTGAATTCTCGAATTAGAGCTCCAGAATTTGGGCATCAAAAGTAACGTTTTAAATAACAATTCATAATTTTAATTGAATAAGTTTTTTTTGTTATTTGAAATTTGGTTTTTACATTTTTAACAAATCGTAATAATATTTGCTTTAAAGGATATTGTACAATGGTTACTTTATTTTAAATAAATTCAGATTTTTAAAATTTGATTAAAATAGGTACAGAATTTTTCACAATCAAAAAGTATAAGTATATTTTTAAATAGGCATATCAAAATAAATCCCTATTTGCTTTAGTACTCGGTCACTTTTTTTAGTAAATAATATAGTTCATTTGACGAATATTATAATTATTAAAAAATAAATATATTGCAATAAAAAACTGTAATATATGTAAAAAAACTGTAACTGTAATATGCAATATATACTGTTATGTAATATATATTTATATTCATTTAAATACTTTTTTTCTCTTCTCTCTTATATTTGTGTATGTATGTATGGATAAAAATACGAAATACACAAAAATTAAAAAAAAAAAGATTAATAAATAATATACTTTCTCATTGACCCTCAATTTATATAAAGAATTATTTGAATACTTATCAATTACATTGTTCATCATTTATTATTTTATAAATAATTAACTACTAATATTTTTACTTTTATATGTGAAATTATGGATAAAATAATTTAATTTGTTAAATATAACTTTCAGCTAATATTATGATTTCATTATTAATAGTTGTCCAATTATTTCTACGCAATTAACTCAGCTATTATTATATGCATTTACAAGTCAATCAAACTGAGCTTCGATTACATAATATTTTTCAAATATTATGCAATGTAATTATTCGCATATTGTAATAATGTATATATATATTATTAATTACAATCATATATTAACACTAGCCTATGTACAATTTCAAAATAAAACTGAAAATAATAATTATTGTATAGATAAGTTTTATATTTTTGTAAAAAATGGTAATATGTTAAACTATTAAATAAAGTAAAAATGTAAGTTCTAGAAAACTATTGTTTTAATAATTAAATATGCATGGATACGATTTCGATTAAGTTCAACTCTTTTTTCATTAAATGTCTTCGATATCTAAATCTCTAACTTTTTGGCGCGTTAATATTCAGCAACAAATTGCAATTAACAGGTCTATTCATTTACTATGACAAAAATTTTCTTTGAGCATTTCATCGTATAATCAACGAATGACATTTGGTCTTGATGCTTGTTTTGCTTTTCATCCAAGTGCAATTAACCAGAAAATATTGATGAGATAGACGGAAGCTGCGCGAGAATTAAAATGACAGTGATAAAAATGAAAGACGTTAATAAAATAAAGAATCTAAGATGATGAAATGAACAATAATCAAGATTCAAGTATACTTACGATTTAGAAAAAGTACACTTACATAGATAACGAAAGCAGTAGTGAGAATGAAACTGCACGTAAATTCATTTGTTCGTGAAGAAAATGTTGAAAACAATTTTTGGTGATGAATTTTCATCACAACTTTTGTCTCGATTTAGTCTTCCAACATGCACGAATCAAACGAAAAAAAACGTATTTTTTGTTGAATTATTTTTCGTTCTTTCTTTTTATCTGCACGTTTTTAGTGGGATTTTATATAGCAAGCAACTTTTGTAACTGATTTGGACATTTTGTTTCACGACCATTTCTTTTTTATCTGGACTGCGATAAAACCAATTCAATTCACTTTCTACACAATATCTGCTTAATTCTTTTCTAGGATTAGACTTAACTTTTACATTCTAAAATATCGATATGAATCATCTATCTTTATTGTACTTCTAAAATTTTTAATTTTTTTTTTGTTACCTTTATATATAATATCAATATAAGTTAAATCATCTAAATACAATGTATAATGAACTTATACCAAAAAAGATTTTTATTTTCATCTCTAACTTGAATAATTTTTTGGAAAATGGTTATGAGATTAATCTTTCTTCTTTTTGAAAATAAAACATGATAAGAATAACATTTCTCTATTAAAATGTATCCAAATCATTCCTATAATTAAATAGTATTTATATTTCATGTACAAATATTTAAAATTTTTGTAATAATTAAATAATCATAACGCACATCGACTAAATATTTATTTATATATATACATATGTTTAAAATCTTTGTTGAAAAAAAGAAAACATCTAAATATTTCTGATAAAAATTAATTAAAAACTTTTATACATGTTTTAATTAAATTAATTCATATAAGTTTAATATTTCCCTTCTAAATAGAATATCTGTTCTCCACAGGAATATAATAAACTATTTATTTAATGCAGTATATATTAAAAATTTATATATTATATATTATATATATAATTTTTTATGCGGCATATAATTCAATTATCAATTAAAGAATGCCAGTTTTCAAAATATCCTCAGCTGAATTCTGCGTGCAATAATTTCTCATCAAATGTTATTTAATTTAGTTAGATTTCATTTCAGTATTTTTCGATAAAACTTTAAATAAATAAATATTTTCAGTCAGTACAATTCACATTATTGTATTGATCTATTATTTATTTCAGTGTAGTCTTAAATTCAGAACTTAAATAAATATTGTTAAAAATTAAAATATTTATATGGGTGAGAATGCTGTATATTCTACATAAAATTTAATCGATATTTTGAAATATTGGTATTGTTTTGATTGATTAATTATACAATGCTTGTATCTCCTAACAGTAAATTTATATAATAAATTAATTATATAAATGCATTGTATTTGAAAATTCTTCAAACAGATTTTTTTCAAATCTATTGTAGTATAGTTTTTAACATAAATTTTGTTACGTAATTTGTAATTTAAAAAAATTATAACTAAATCACCTTTACAACATGAAACAATATGAAATATATTCTTATATATGTATAAATATATAATACAGAAAACTCCCATAAAGTGTTCCTTTGAAAAGCACAAAAAGTAGCAAAATATATCACACCATGAAATATTAAATGTCCCCCAAATATAAGAAAACATTGCTTATGATTTGCTGGAATGCATGTCACCTTTTCGTTGTAAGACTATGAATTATTCATTTCTAGATTTCTAGAGACTGACAATTTCTCTATTAAGAAATAAAAAACTCTCAGACTTTCTCAAAATTAAAATTGTGATTCCGTAGGAAAATAATAATATTTCCTACAATTTATTTAGAAATGTAATGCATTCTTTCGATGAAAATTCATTTCCCATGATATACAACTTATTTTAGAAATACGTAATATTATATATATAAATGTAAATAAAATAAAAAAAATATGATTTATTTAAATTTTAAAAGATATATATTTTTCAAATATTATATACAAAACAAAAAATCATATTAATAATGATTTTCATTGAATTAACGTAACATAATATTCAAAATTTTCTAAAACTTAGGTGTGCTAAAATGAATAATGTCTTTCCAATATTATAAAATTTTATAGACATTAAAATAACGCGAAACACAATTAGAGGTAATTCGATTAATTTTCAACACAATTATCTTAAACTATACTCTAATAACTTACAGTGGTTTCGTAAACGATTTATCTAGACAAAATCCTCTTATCGTAGGATTTCTAACTTATTGCTTGCTCCAACTAATTAAATACGAAGCTTACATTTGTTTAATTTCAAAAAAAATAGAGAATTATGTATTAAGAGTTAATATATATAATTAATTGTTCTGAATTACTAGAAAACACTTTGATATTTTAATAACTTAAATACCTTCAAACTAAGATGAATGTTTTTATTTACTTTTAAAATTAAGTGCGTTAATTCCAAATAAAAATTTTGATTTTTTATGTTCTAATAGTCAATCCACACAAAATGGCAAAAAAGACTCAAATTCGTCGCTAAAAAATAATATTACTTTTATTAATATCATACATGAGCTTAGGTTACTTGTTAAAAGATCGAATCATGTTAATTTTAGTATATAAATGCTGAATTTATAATTATATTTTCCAATGCATACAATACATATATGCAGATGGTAATTTTTATTCAATAATTAAATTATAGTTTTTATAATAATAGTAATGATGTTATTTTTAATTTATTTTTACTTTTTATACAAGTTCTGATTAATATATTCAAAATTCCTTTCCAAAAATTTTGATACGTTTCTATATTTGATGGTTCATTAACCAATTCAATTTGTTCTTAACCATAAATTCAAGCAATTATTTAGAAAGGAATTAATTTATTTTTTAAAAACTCTTCATTATATATATATATATATTCAGCTATCATCATTATTTAAATATCATAAAGTATATTTATTTTTTTTTTACTATCAATCCATTTCATTTTGACACTTCTTAAAATATTACTAAATCATCTTTATAATGATGATTGACTACATTTTTTAAATTGTTATTTATAAAAAAATTCAAGAATATTTTTATCAGTAAAATATATGTATTATAAATTTTTAAAATAAATTTATATTTATAATTGATAATGTAAATACAACTAATCAAAAATAACGAGACCTGAAGTTATTTTTTATAAAAAAAAATGAGAAAAAAATCTTTAATCAATATTGAATATGTTATTCAAATATATAAATATAATCTCATCCCTATTTTGATTAAATTTTGAAAATAATCTATAATATATAATATTACATAAATGATTAAATAAAAAAAATTTGTGATAAGAAAATTTTTAAAATATACAAAATCAATCGCACAATGTAAACAACTATGCACAATTACAGTTTAGTAAAAAAAATAAATGGGTAAAAAGATGATATATATGTATACATTCTATAACAATTATATCTATTTTTATTGAAAAATTACGAATTGATTTATCTAGTTTTACAAATTAAACTGTCTAAATGTGAAATAATAAAACTAAAGAAAAGAAGCAGTCACAAATACGAAGAAATTTTTGCTATTATGCTTAACACGTTCGGATATGTCCAATTAAAAACTAACGATGTGAGCAAAAGCAGATAACAATGAAGGATTCGACAAGCGAGACATTAAAATATACTATAAAAAAAAGAGAAAAGAAAATTAATTTTCTAAATTACAAAATTCTTTTACTTTACCTTAATTATTCTTTAAATATAAATGAAACGAAAATTACCAAAAATTGATATTATCAAAACTCTTATCAGCTGATTCTGAATATTTGAATTGTTATAAGAGAAAAAATAGAAGAATTTTGTAATTGTTTTTAGAAAAGTAATTTTTAGTTCTTTTTAGTAAATTTTACTTGATAAAATTAAATTTGTAAACTTCAAATTTTACAAAAATTTTTTTTCAATTCATCCCACTTAAAAAATTCAATTACTCTTTGCATTATAGTATACTGTCCTATATGTTATCATGAGACCCACAAACATTATTCATATATATTATCATGTTTGTCAATGTTATATTCCCTATAACTAAGTTTTTAAAATAATAAATTTATTTAACCAACTAAAAACCTATTCAATCAATACATATTTTTATTGCTTAAGTATGACAAATTCTTATTTGAATCGAGGATTTAATTATTAGTAAAATGAATTAAGTAAAATTAAACATTCATTTAATCGTTTTAAAATATTTACTACTGATTGCATCCTACCAGTTTTAATTAAGTGGATCAGTTGTTGTAGAAAGCCTAATAATTATTAAAAATTAATTATGTTAATTACTATAAATATGGAATTATGTATTTATTATTAAATAATTGTTACCATTTCAAAATAATAATAAAATAACTGATTAATATTAGGAATATTGAAAAAAATTTTATAACGATAACAAAAATGTCATCTTATTTATAATTGGTGATCAAATTTTATAATCACTAAATTTTATTCTTATCTTCAATACTTTATTTACTTTTGACATCTTATTTTATGTAGGTACAATCATTTATTTTCTTGCAATTTTATCTTACAAAATATATCGGCGGTATTATATTATATTTTATAATTGTTGGATTAAAAAATAATTCAGTTAAATTTTTTAAATTTATATATTGAAACGCATTAATTATTCTATCAATAATTATATGCATAATTGAAGACAATAATATCATAAAAAATAATATCATAAAAAGAATTATATATAATAAAATTATTTGTACATACTTCAAAATCAAAGAAATTTATAAAAGTTTAATTATATTAATGGAAAGATTTCATGAAATAACATAAGATTTAATTATATTGATAGATCTCATTTTAATTGCATTGATTTTATATAAAATAAACTTTTTCAGAGAGGGATTTTAGAAGTTTATTTGAATCATTTTAATAAATTATATAAAATTCGATAGTAATTTTATTAAAAATTTATCCATATCTTTCTTGAATGATAATTTTACATAAGGTAACCATAAGAATGTAAAAGGTATGATTCCATAATATATTAAAACTTTATTATATTTTTCATCATAAATCATGTAAGAAATTATTCAATTTAGAATACAATTTTTTGGTACAAATATTTAATAAAAATATTACACAAATGAAAATTTAATTTTTTTTGTATTATTATAATACGAGTATCTCTCATTATTCTCTATTTCCTACATTTTCATTTTCACTGTAAATAATTTTCTACAAAAAGAAAAGATTTTCTTTTCAGAATAGTTTAAAATAAACGTATACATTTAATCATAACTCTTGTATTACTCAGTATAAAAAATTTTGTAGAAAAAATTATGTTACACGTTCATATAAAACGACAAAATTAAAATTATATAAAATAAAAGTGTATTTTTAATGAAAATATAATTGTAATACCATTTAAATAAACATAAAGAACTAATACAGATATAGTCAGAAAACCTATTTAATATAATTATATAGAAAAATGTATTTAAGAATCGTATTTCTTTTAAGAGTTTTTCTTATTTCTTTATTTTATGATAACATATTTTAAATTAGTTAAAATAACTATCACTTTCTATAATAAAAAGTACGCGATCATTATGTTATTGTTTAATAAATTATTGTCTTTGTTAGACTCAATAAAATATAGTAGAATATTATGTTTGCATTACATTTAATATGACATTTAATAAATAATTTCTAGAAAATTAGAAGTCTAGAAATAACTAGACTTTTAACCATGTAGAACAAATTTAAATAAGAATAAATATAGTAGATTTTTTAATTAGCTAAAAATATACACAAAGAAGTTAGAGACACTAATTTAAAAAGTTTTATATATCTGTTATAACAGTAACGCAATTAATATGACCCAAGTATCTAAACTAAAAAAAGAAAATCAAACAAAATCCGACAGTAACGTCATTTCAATTCGCATATAAAAGAATTACGCCAAAAAGCTTTTAAGTATCTTTCGCGTTGCGTTTGGTAAATTTATGGCAATCGAATGACTTTCCACGTGCCTGTCAATCTAGTAAGCAAAGATTTTTTCCGGAAAACTCTGTCGTATCTACGAGATGCAAAATCTCAGATGCTTCTTTAAGAAGGAAATCAAAGTTTTGAGCAAAGCAAATTAAGCCTGTCAAAATAAAATTCTACTATACGTATATATTTTCCGAGCATTTTCCTTCTCATTATGGCAATATTTAAATCCGTTGTTACGATTGCTATTGACACTTTTAGAAACAGATTCGGATTTTCATGTTTATGAGGCAGTAAATTTTTTTCGATGGTAAATCATTCCTTAATAAGTGAAATATTAAATACAGGTATTAGTATTGTGAAGATATTTTAAGAAACTGTCATTTTATAAAAACTGTGCCAAAGAAATGTCCTTTTTTCAACTGCAATTTCCATCATTTCTGGTTAATTCAACAAGAAAATTCTTAAAATTATATATTTCTGACGATATGTGATTTTCAAAATTATATACAATAATATGATTAAACTTTATTTATTAAAAAGCAGCGTCACATATTCGTAATACGGACTCAATAAATTAATAAAATAGTATTATATAAACATAAAATTATTAAAAAATTTTATTTGTTTTATATATAACTTTTCATTGATAATTCATAAAAGATTAAAAATTACAAATATATGTGTGTAATAATTATAAAACCGCGTAAGTTTAAAATATGTAAATTCAAAAAAGTTCACTTTTATAAATCTATTGTTAAAATCACAAATTAAAAAACTATTTTACGATAACGAATATATTTTAAATGTTCATCAATTTTTTGAGTTTTCACTGCAGATCTAAGAAATATATTTACTCATAAATGTATTTCTTTGTAAAGATAATGGGAATAATATTTTTTGTTTTCGTTTATGTTAATTTTTTAAAGAATACCATTTCTATTACATATTTATAATTTGTTTGTATTATGATAATCAAAGTTATTAATGTAATGTAAAATATTGTTTTTTAAATTATTGAACATTAATATTGATTAAAATTTTGTATTTATTATCAAAAAAATTAATAACAATTAAAAATAAACGCTTGAACTCATGAATAGTTATAAGTAATTGAAGTTTTTAATGACTAAATTTCCTAAAAATATCAAACACACCATTAAATTTACATGAAGCAGTAACTTAAATAGAATGTTAATAGAAGGTAATAAAATCTGCTAAAAATCCGAAAATTTTACATTCGGAGTAAATACAAACAAAGTTTGTTTAAGTGAATTTGTAAAAGTTGGTAGAAAATGTCTAATTATATTCTTTCACGAAACCGCGTTTATCTCTGCATATCAAATATCTTAAAATTTTAAACAACAATTAAAGTTGAGCACAAACGTCAAACAAACAGCGTTCACACTTACAACAACTTTTCTCCTCACTCCGCGCAAATAAAAATGACTCTCTGCAAATGAAATGCAAAAGTTTTAACATCCCCCGAAACTTCATCTTCTTCAAGATTTTATAAACACACACCAGAGCATTAAATCAACTGCGCGTACACCTTCTCAAAAGCAAAAATAGTAAACCCAAGGAACTAACGAAAACACCCACGGGGTAAATGAAAACAAACTTCTCCTAAGTGAATCGTGAAACTTTTCAAACGAAGAGCCCTCGGACTACCCTCTTATTCCCTCAGCGTGGGATAATAAGGGGATATCATCCCCTGTGATCGCAAATATAAAGGTGGCCGGACGAGAAAACGATGCGCGCGTGAACGCAACTTAGATGAAACTCCGTACCTCGGATGCTGGATCTCTTCTTATCTCGCGGTTATTTATAGTCCCGAGCACTGTACTACTTGAGGCTGTGCTCCTCGGCTGGACCAACCACCGAATGAGTGGCTGCTGCACGTGTTGTGCCGCCGCGCGACTCGGACTCGAGGTCGACGTCCATCGGTGCCGACGAGGACGACGACAGAAACACCGACTCCTCGCGTTCGCCGGCGCCGCGAGGCTGCTGCGACGCTCCTCGAGGCATAAATGCTTCTTACGACGGGGACGATGCTCGAGCTCCGAGAGGAAGAGGAAACTGGTATCTCCGCCTCTTGAGACCGAGTGCCTCGGACGCGATAAAACTGTCTACCAGGTTCTCCGACGCATTTAGACCTTTATCATACTTTTAATAAAGTTCTGTGGGTACTTTTTCCGACAGACAAACTTTTATCGAGAACGATTTATGAGGCCGCATTCAGTGCACCACCAATAATAACTTTTATCACTGCGCGGGGGTGCCGCTGCACCAGGAGTCGGTACCTCCTCTTACTCATCGTGGTTTTCGTAATCTCGCGGTCTTTTCGCGGCGGCCGACGACGCGCGTCTCTCGTAAACAACGAGACGGCAAACGCCCCCGCGAATCTGACGGAGGCTCTCGCATCCGCTGCTGCCGCCGCGCGGATCACCCGCGGAACTAAGCCCGCAGCCCTCAAGCCGCCACCGCCGGCGATAGGGTTGGTCGCGCGCGCAACTTCCACCCCCGGATGCGAGGAGTTGAGTTTCGGGGTTGTGAGTAATCGACTCAACGGCCTCGTCTCGGGGGGTAATCCGGCGGAATGTTGCCGCGAGTTTCACCCCCTCCTCCCAAGGGTGGGGTTGGTACCGTTGTTCTTAGGTGGGTGTGTGCGAGGGGACTAACGTGTGATTGCTTAATTTAATTCATTCGCGTGGTGGCGTGCGGGTGAAACGCCTTTTGCCCTTTGAACTGTATGTGGTAATTTAGGCTGATGGTTGCTGTAATTTAAAAAAGTATCCAACTGGGCCCATGAAAACTACCAGACTTTCAGGAAATGGATAATAAAATATTTTATTACTTGTGTATTGATACTTGCGTATTCTTATATCCTATAAAATGATATCATTCTGAAATGGTATTAAATTAACTTTGCTGCGCAAAGAATTCTAGACTTTCTTTATTTCTTTATGTATGCCAAAGTTGAATCTCTTCGTATTTTGTGTCATCTGGGAGAGATATTTTTTGAAAAGAGAACTGAAATTCGGTAAAATATATAGTATGCACATTATCGGTTAGAACTTTTGGAGATGCATAGCACATATCAACATAAACGATATATTTATGTGCAAATGTCACTACATTATCTAAAAGAATTCTGATGAATGTTATCTCTCATAAGCCTGTACGTATTCTATACATTCCTAATAAATTTTTATTCCTCTCATTGAAAAATTAAATTCTTCTGATAATTTAGCTCGATTAGGATTATAGTAAATTCATTTCATATACCAAAATATAAATTTATTTAATATAAACAACACTGTATTGTGTATTTTTCTAGATATTTTTATATTTTTTACTAATGTATTTCTTTACAATTTATTTCTATTCGATCATAATTATACAGTCTATTATTTATTTCATAAATAATAAAATTATATCTTTTTAAAATTAGAAATAAATTAAATTCGAATACTGGTATTCTATTGTAAATCCGTATTAAATTCTACTCATTAAAATTTTTCAACAATTTTCTATATCGTTTACTAATTGTTCTCATAACGTACATTGTGTACTATTAAAACTTTTAGTTTTAAGCTCTAAAAAGTTATGGCATAAAAACGCCATCAATCTATTAAAAAACCCATAAAAATTTCGCATTCCCTAATTATTCATGAATACTTTATTTTTTCAGTAGAAATTGATGTTTTGAAAAATGATAAAGATTTAATAAATAATCCTGATATTTCTTAAAATTCTTTAGTTTACAAAAATTAAAAATTCATAACACCTAAAAAATTTTTAAATGATTCAAGTAAATCAAACAAGCTTTAAAAAAGTTATAAAAAAGTAAACACTAAATCAAAATTTAAATGTATGTATATTAATAATAACATAAAATATTTGTAGAAACAGAAAAATTATTATTTCGTTTAATACCATAAATAAATTTTCTCCTTTTATATGCTAAGGTTATAATCATATATTTCTTATATTAAAGTCAGTTCTGTAATAAAATTTTAATTCATATTGACAAATAACTTTAAATTAATTATAAAGAATGCATTTATTTATTTATGTCTTTTTAAATTAATAGCGTATCTGTAATATAGTTTTAATACAACTTTTTTTTTTTATGCTATCAGAAATAATAGAATTTTTATATTTTCTTCATTGTAGATTGAAATTATAAATACATAAAAATCATTTTACATCATCTTAAAAAACTTAAAATAACAAAAAATAAATTTACAATTAATGTATAATAATGAACTTTTTATCTACTATTTATAATTTATACATTAATTATAATTGATAAATTGGCTTGAATATTCATAGATACATAATGTTAATCAACTAATTAGTTTATGCATACTTTTTATCAAACATAATTTAATTGATATTCGCATTATATTTTATTATTATCAATTGTATTATTTTATATTATTATTATTATTATGTTGTCAAAAATTTTATACTAATTTGGATGATATACAGTTGTATTACAAAATGGATAATCTGATTTAAATGAAAATATGCACTGCTAGCATGTAAAAAAGCCCTGAAAATTATTAAGATATTATATTTAACTTAATAGAATGCTGTTGCTAATTTTTAATTTCTGTTACATCAAGCAGAAAAACTTGATAATTTTAAATTGATAATTTATTTAAAATAACGTATTTATTTGAAAAAAGGTCAATTTAATAAAAATATCATAAAACTTATGATTCTATTTTAATATTAAAAAGACCAATTATACATTCGGTTGACTTATGTATACTTAATATATTTTATACTTTTAACTAAATAAAGTTCAGACAGTTTTATTGCAAGTAGTAAATTAAATTGTATACTATTTTTATTTTATTTAAAAAACCAACATGATTATATTTTTTGTTACATGACATTTCACTTCTGGGGGTTTTAAGCATCCATTTAAAATTTATTGCATTTTTTTTCTTTTTATTTAATTCAAAAAATCTTTTTGTATTATTACGACCTAACTATCATAACAATCTATTAATTCATATTCTATTTTTTTTAAATTGTTTCAATTCTTAGTTATATTTCGCCTAATGAATTTTCATATTTTTACTTAATTTCAATTTTCCCGTTTCTTTATTTTAATTTTAATATTCAACATATAAATTGCATTAGAGAAATTGCTATTTTGAAACACATATGAAATTTTAATTTAAAGTTGAAAAATCTTTATTGTTTATACATACGAATGCAAGTACAGTGATACTTGGATGCTGCATGATGTAACACAAACGCAATCTTACATGAATAATATACAAAACTTTGTAAATATATATGCACAAATGCACAAACCTTCATAAATTCCTTTGAACGTACGTGCAAGAATGTGTGTGTACATTGGGAAACGCGTATAGATACGTGCGTACATCCGCATATATTTATTCGAGCACGTATATTTACACTTGTATGTGTGTAAGTGTTTGTATGTAAATAGAAGGATTGAAACTTACATATTTTCTCACATTCATTTTTTATTTATGAAATTTACAACAAAATTTAAGAATAAATATTAAAAGAGTATATTATCGAATACTTTGTAATCTTAATTTGTAAATCATAAGTTAGTAAGGCAATTTTTTCTTTTTTATATTATAAAATATTATTAACATTTATATTAAATAGAATAAATTTTTTATACTAGGGATTACAAAAAATTAATATTTATGAATTGAGTAATATGCAGTGTTACGAAAGTTCTATAAGTAATATAAGTATACAATTCAGTGTCGGAGATGTAATTTAGTCCAATTTTTTTTTGACAAATTCATGTACGAATGCTTCCAGTAAATATGTGTAAAATTAGATGAAATTAAAATGAGTCTTGGTGTAATACTGTATTCATATTCACTCATATACATGAACTGTATATATAGAATGAAAATTTAAAAATTAAGAAAAAATATAACAGAAAAGTAATATTAAACGAAATTTTATGTTTTAAAAATTACAATAACATTTATATCTAACTTATATCCGTTGAATTAATTATTTTTTTATTCCTTTCAATTCACAAAATTTTATGTTCAAACTAAAATGAGAAAATGTAATAATATTCGTAAAACCTCTAGTAGTGTATAAATGCATAGATTACATATTATAAAATGGTATATATATATATAACTAAATTAAAATTAATTCCATCCAAAACTGTTAAATATCAAAAAAAACTAATAATTTAAAATATTTAGTTTAGATTATTTAATATTATAAAAAAAGAAAAATACATTATTGTATATTTAAGATTGTTATATAATATTTAAAAACTTATTTTAAATTTATAAAATTATTTTAAATTATGATAAAATTTTAGTTACAAAATATTAAAAATATAAAAACTAAATTTAATAATAAGTAATATTAAATAAAGTATGTTTTAACGTATACTTTTATAATTTTTTAAAAAGAAAATATAATTCATAAATATATGATGAATAAAATTCATCCTGCATATTAATCATTAAATTAATTTCTATTAGAATGAACATTTAACAAATATTATGTCATAAATACACAATAATAAAAGTTTACCTAAAATAATAGTGTAAACATTTAAATATTTTAATGTAATGTTTAATATTCGTCAAAATAAATATTGTCTAAAACAAATAAACATTAATAAAATAGAATTATAAATAGGAATTATTTATTATTTGACGAAGAATTTAAAATTAAAAATTTTCAACAAGTTCAAATAAAAATAGGTTTTCTATCATGTTTTTAAGATTTTAAATTTAAATTTTGTTTTATCTTCGAATTCTAATTTTAGATTAAGTAAATATATAATTACTTTGGTTTTTATGGCTTGAAATGCTATCTGAGACTGCTCAATTTTCATCTGGTGGATTATTATTCAACCAAGCTTAATAAAAAAAATTTTTTGTTTATTCTTGATTAAAATATTTAATCATTTTTTAATAATATTTATTATTTATATTAATTTACTTTTCAATTAATTTTATAGCAAAACTATATTGTATTTGTTAATACAGAATATAAAAATTTATTCACTTTTTAAGATTCGTTTGCCCGTAAGTATTGTATAGACAATAAATAGGAATTAAAACTATTTTATCATCATAATAAATATGTTAATTCAATGATTAAACTTAGAGTTTCATGTACGATATAATTTTTCTTTAATTTTTTGGTAATATTGAAAAATTATAATATAAGAATCCTTCGAAGAAATACTACAAATTAAACTTTGTTTAGAAATAGATAATGAAGTTCAATTCATCTGTAATGAATTTCAAATATCATAAAGTGATCACTTAGTCGAATTAATGAAATTTAAACCTAATTCGACCTAAGCCTTTATTTCACAAGGCTGTTCACAAAACTTCTTTTACGAGTAAATTTGATTCTTTTAGGAGACTATAAGACTTTCGCGAATCAAGTTTCAAGTAAAAGGCTTTATACTCTTTGATCAGCTTGAGGTCTATCTTGAAGGAGTTTTGGAACGTTTTTCAGAGATTGAAGTTGTTCAAATGCACCAACACTCGTATTTCGCGTATTCACAAAGCCATTTTTTGAAACTCCTTTATGACCAGCTGGAGAAATTGTTCAAACATTATGGCAAGTTAATCAAAAGTTTTTTTTAATAAATACATAATCTTTTAATAGGATTATTTCATTAACTAGTTCTATATTATTATACCCGCATTATTATACAGTAAAAATTAAATATAATAGAAATAAGAAATTAAATAATTGGACTAAATGATTTTAGAATATTGATGAAACAAGTAGTAGTTTCAACTTTTATAGGTCAAAAGATATATGAAATAAATCATATTCCTTTAAACCATTTTTTCTAATATTTGTCTGGTATTTTATACGTTTAATTATATTTTAATAGTTTAATAAAAAAAATGACAACTAAATCAATATTTTTGTGTTTTTATCAATTTCATTGATTATATAAAATAAAGAATTTGAAAAATCAAGAATATTTGAGTATTGTCCCAAATAAAGGGAACGCTTTGTACCGAATTCAGAGCTTGTATTTGATTCTCTTTCTGTATAATACTGATCTGCTAGTTTTCTATGTCTTTGACGTTTAAATCACAGAGATACCCAAAAATATATACCGAATACGAAACCATAAAAGAGTAACATAGAATTGTGAGAGATCAACTGAAAATAAAGATGAAAAAATCGATAATCGTAATCGGACCGAAGATGCATTTAGTTCACACACTTTGGAAAAATTGAAGTTTTAATATATTTTTTCTTCTGTTTTATCTCTATTTCATAAAAATAAAAATAAAATGACCTTTTAGGATTGTTTTCGAATCATCTATTTTTATGTGTCTGATTAGTTCTCTAAGGGCGATTTATTTTTTCATGTGTCCATCGAAACCCTCTTTTATCTGTTGAATCTGATATCGTCCCATCTCTCATATTTTCAAAATATACTGGTATACAGAGTCTAGTTCAGGCATGAATGCTTGAGATACTGAACGCTGTATGCATAGTTTCAAAAACTAATAAACTTTAAATCGGTAGGTACAAAAAAATCCACAATTTTTTTTATAAATACTAATAAGAATCGACTTCACTATTATTTTCAAATATTTCAAAAATTACAAAAATATATAAAATTATATAGTTAGTTACATTATCTATATATTATTTTTCATTCGAAATTTTTTATTGAGAATAGACTATTTCGGTAAAATAGATTATTTAAATTTTATATATATAATATTTTACTGAAAATTTAGTTACAATTTGTATGCGTTATTTTAAAATAGTTGTTTTGATTTTTTTTCTAAAAATTGTTATTACTTATTTTGATATAGTATTTTTTAAGAAAATAAAGAGAATAATGACTGAAAAAAACGAAAATATTGAACTTGGATCAAAAAGATGGATCATTTATTCAAAATTTCTATCACAATAAACACTACTTATTCCGAACATACTTCCACAATTTTTTTTCGAAAAGAAAAAAAATGCCATAGATGTAATTTAAAAAATACGCTCACAACCTCCTTGTAAATTCCATAGTAGCTGATCCACTTACTTCAGGTCTTGGTAAGAATAATAATTTTGACTGTAAGAATAATAAGTCTGACCATCCCGGCACCTTTTCACTCGCATCGCTTGTAAGGCTACAGCACTTTGTTTCGCGGAAAGTTCGACTCCCAGGATAAAAAGACGGAACCCTCGATTCTTTTCTAACTTTCTATCACTGTTTTTGTCCTTTTTGAAATAAAAACGAAATAGAAAAAGAGAGAGGGAAATAGAGGAAGAGAGAGAGAAAGAGAGACACGGTCGGAAAAACTGCGACAACTCAGGAGGATAAGGGTAAAGTTTTCATTCAGACGTGGCGCTTAGAGACCGATCTTCCAATCCCAAGAATGAGTGAAAAACGAAAAAGAAGAAAAACAAGTAGTCTTGTACTTCTGGAACACAGAATCTCGAAAATGGAGAGGCAAAAAGTGACTAAGAGAAAGAATGAGATAGATAGAGAGAGAGAGATAGTGGTAACCTATGAGTGAATAAACATATGGTGTATATATGTATAAGAAGGTAACAATCTGCGAAGCTCGAGGGAGGCCTAGATCGAGGTTGTCGTATTCCAGTAAATAGTTTTTACATTAACTGTACAAAAGAAGAATCAGAGACCTGGAACAAGTGTAAGTGAATTGGGGATAAAACGGGATGAAATATGAAATGCTATTTTAATTCAATTTTTTCTATCTATTATTTTAAATCAATAATCATTTCACAAAATTATTAAAAATACTAATGAAAAATAATACTAATAAAAAAAACCTGCAGATTTTTAATATTACTTTATTTCAGATATACATTTTCTTTGAAATATAAATTGAGTTTAGAATGTATATCCATATTCATAATCCTAAAATTAATAATCCACACAAATGTAGCTTAATTCTTAAAAAACTTCATTATTATAAATTCAAGACTCCACTTTGAGTTATTAATTAAAATATGAAAGAAATTTTGTACTTTCTGTATAATTTTTAATGTGGCAAATTTAAATAGTTTATAATGAAACTTTTAACGTTATTCTTATTTAGTTCTTATTATCATTGTATTCTTCTTCATTAATTAAATAAAATAAAATAATAATACGACAATCTTTATTATATTTAAAAAAAACTTTAAACATTAAATAAATCAATAGCTTTTAATATAACATTTTAATACAAAAATAATATTTTATTCAAATTTTCTCAATAAATACTGAACACTAAAGTTAGAACAGTCCTTCGATAAGTAAAAGTTAAATACGTGATTCTAAGATAACAACTAACTACTTTGGGTATCGAGAATACTAATTTTTATTTAAATAGATTCCTAATTCATGTACATTTATAGAAGAAACATTTTTCTTAATAATAAATCATTGAAATCAAAGTTAAGATTTTTATCCAAAATTATTCTTCATGTTTTTTAGAAAATACTTTTTAAATGCATCCATAAAAACTAAAATAAAAAAAAAATATAATAAGATTGTGAAGACAGAAAATAAATCAAGAATCAATTTAAATTACTGTTTTATATGATTTTATTTAATAAGATATTTATAAAAAAAGCACAAATATTTCTGAAATATTTAAATTATCACCTTAAATAACTTTTAACAACTTTTCAATTTATTTATAATAATTAATGAGATATCTATCAAATTTTTTACAAAAATTATAATTATACATTGAAAAAAAATAAACTCAATAGTATGTAATTGAAACTCAATGAAACACTAGATTTTTTAATTATCATTTATAAATAGATTACATACATCAAAAACATTTTCAATGAAAAAAAAATAAAAAAATTCAAGTACTCAAGAAAAAAATGTGTTATTTATAAATATCTAAAAAAATTGTTTTTTCTAAAACTAAAATAAAAATAAATTAATTAAAATACTAATTAATAATCAACCATTTATTTATGTAAAAATAAATGTCTGAGTTTTTTTTAATAACTGGTTTAGCTTAAAATATTTCATTTAATAAGTAGATTCACCTCAACATCTAATGTTAAAAGAACTAGTTTAATATTGAACTAAAAGTGACTTTAAAATATTTTTATCATCACTTTGAGAATAACATATTCATAACGCAAGATCTCGTAACAACAAAAAAGCGGGATTATATTCAATTCTTAAAATTTTCTATAATATTATTCTTGAATAATTTATTATGATATATGAATGTATTTTAAATAGTGGATACTTAAGAATGATGAAAGTAAAATCAAAGAAATTTATGCAAATTTCATATATGCAAATATATACAATTATTATTGTAATAGTTGTTATATCCAAATAAATATATGTACAGCATCTGTAAATTTATATCTTTTTCATTTTTACTTCTATATAATTGAAATCAAAATTTTCACTAATTTCTGTTAAAAATTCATCCAAAATATGCTATTGAAGATTCTAGTTTTGAGATGGTCAATGCGAAGTTCATTTTAACGTTTTATGGAAACTATCCAATAAACTAATATATATAAAACAACAGATCTGTTCTTTTTTTACTAAGCTCAAATACTAGTTCCTCATTTTTTCCGTATAATTTGTTCTTGTATACTGAAAGCAGCAACCTTCACGTAATATCCCTTATTCCTTATAGTAGAAAATTTAAACGATATAATCTGACACTTTCTTTTATTGCACCTGTCTTTTTTAAGATTTTCTTCATTCTATATTTTCCTGCGCAAAAAATAAATATGAGAAAAGCAAACACATATTAATAAGTTAATTTTATAAAGAGTGTAGGGCTTAAACAATATACATTAGGACTATATCCTTCAAGTAAAAATACAGTTTGTAGGTTTGTCTTTATACATTACTACTCATCAATTTAAGTTCATTTATAGAATAATTTTTTCTTTCTCTAAAAAATACTTCCTGCTCTCAAAGAGGATCTTCTTAATAAATTATATAATAAAATGCCTTAGTTCTCAATATGTACATAATAATATTATATAAAATTAAATTAAAACTGAAGAAAAAAATTAAAATATAATTGTTAATATGTAATTTTAAAATTAGTATATTATCATTTGTGCGATTTAAGTCCAATACTTATTACATGTTTCATTTACTTCTGTTGGAACATAGACAATCGTAAATATAATGATTAGAAGTATTGATAGTTTCATTAGAAGTAGAATACATCCTGAAATAAAACGTCCTGGGGGCAATTTCTGGCTGAATATACTTGTAGTATTATGTATTATTATCTTTTTGTAATTAATTTACTATTCTGATCCATTAGCATTGATTAGAGATTACAATGCACAACCATGATTTAGAAAATAATCATTTAATTATAATTATATTGCAGGATCAGTACAAATAATATTATTTCATTGTGCATCTGTGTATACATATAATTTTAATAACAGTATTTACATACATAAGACGATAAATTTAAAATAAAAATTTCGTGAATGAATATACTCAATATACAGAATGAAATATATTAAGTACTAAACTGTTAAATAAGCTAAATAAGAAAAAGTCGAATATTTTTATGGTCTTAACATGATCAGTATTTTCTATTATATATATTTATTTTTTTTTTTATTTATATTATTGGGATTCTCTTACTGTAATATCTAGTTTAACTAATTTTAAAAATTAAATACAAATCTTTTAAAAGTATCAAATAAGGAAAAGTTTATGATAAGATATTTGAAAATTGATAAAATCACATTTTTGATATGTTTATGAAGTTCATGAAATTGATATAATTTAGTAAGTTTAACTAGCGCTAACTTTTTATAAATTTCGCTTGACTCAGATACTCCAAGTTTATAATGTTAATCTACTTAACTGAGAATTCCATTATATTGAATTAAGCGTACATATTTAATAATAATAATAATAATAATAATACATATTTAATATTTGGGATACGTTATATTAAATGGTTATAAAGTTTAAAGATTTTATTAATAAACAAGTCCGAAATTAAGAAACATAGAGTATGTTTGGCAACACTAAAGGATTTTATAACTAAATAAATTATTTTTCTATGATAAACTATTTTCCTATTGTACTAATTTTAATTAAAATTTTTTTAAATAATTTGTTAATTTTCTTAGGAAGACATTTTCATAAAAAACTAGCACAATATAAAATTTATATTTTATTAAAAATAAAAATATTAATATCCATTTATAATAAAATTTGTATACATATAAAAGTAGTAAATTATTGAAATTAATTCAAATTTTCTATAATAAAATAAGATGTAAATATTGTTATCAACATTGAAAATAATTTCTGTGTTTCATTGAATTTAGTAAAGTTTTTTAATAAAATATTAATACACATCTTTAAAAATGTTATTAATAATAAAAAAATTTAAATCATAATTTGTTATTAATATTTATCGTATGAAACAATTATGAATAAATATATAATAAGTAATAATAAAACAAAATAGCTTCAGAAATCTAATTAATTAAAACGTAAGATTATTACCAATAATTATAAATAGATTATAAAAATTTTCTGTTGAAATATAGTTGATCTTGTAATTTATGGTGGGAAATTATATAAAATTACCTCGAGTATTGTCTAATCTTTCATATCTTCAAAACATGATCATCTTTCGTTGATCCTCCTATCAGAAATAGCGACCCTAATTTCTCTTTCTCTAGGGTCGAATTTCGATAGCAGAATCATCTTTAAGTCCACATTATTTAACAATCGTTGGAGAGCAATATAATAGAATAATAATATAATAAGTTATGATGTATTCTTGAAACAGTTGCCTTCATAAACTTTATATATTCGATTATTAATTAATTTCAAAATTATCAAACCTTTGTGTATGTATTTGATAGCCAATTTCTCTTAATTCATGATTATCACTCTCAGCAGTATAGTTTACAACATTACAACATTATTTATTAACACATTATTGTAATTTTTATAATCATATACCAAGATTTAAATTTTATCACTAATGCTTTTTTTAAAATAATTTTAAATATACATATTACTATATTTAATTTACTGTAACTATTTATACATTTTTTAAATAAATTTGTATACTTATAACTAAGTATTACATAACTGTATTAAATCAATATCTTATCATTCAAAATATGTGTAAATCATAACACATAACATTTCATGTTTGTATATTTGTAATATATTTATGTCGAATATTCAATGATCGCTGTTCTGATTATATATTATGTATTATCAAATTAATTTATACAAAACTCATTATTTAAATTATTTATTCATCTACTTTTCACGTGTAAGTACTTATATAATTCTGAAATCAAGCGCGGGCATAAATTCGTATCAATAATGTACGTTTGTAATATATTCCATAAATCTGTGATGTAATCATTTATATGATAAATAAAAATACTCATGGTATTCTAAGAGAACGAGAAATCTATATATTATCAGAAATGAAAAAAGAAATTAAAAAAATTATATATATGTATATTTAACTTAATTCGACATTTGTAATTCCTTTTTTAAGAAAATTTTTTAATTCCCACTTGAAAATTTTATGAAAAATTTGAAATTCTGATCCGAACGTATAAAAAATTTTCCAGAAAATTTTGACCGCTGACGAAGCAGGATGTTTTGAGTTCGATCCAAAGACCAAAGGCTAGCACTTAACTGTGGTTTACGCAAATTGACGTGCTTACTGTCTGATACCCCGTAGAAAACATTTCCGTCTCTTTGGTAGAATCTCCATTACGATCCCCAAGTGACCCGATCACCCTCCATCTCTACCTTTGCTTTATAAAAATTTAGTGTTACTACTTTTTAATCCTACTACGTATATATATTATATGTCACTAATGTGATCTATCCATGCATCTACATAATAAGAATGGAGATTAAAAAATTATTATTAAATAGAAAGTTATACAGTATAATTAATCCATGAATATATATTTTTTTTGAATAATAGGATTGTATTATCAATTATTATAAGTATAGTCTATAAATTATAAATACAATATTTAAAAAGAATAAAATTTATTTAGCAATATTCTAAAAAATTTTTTAATTAATTCGCCGTTTCCCTTAAACTCCATAAAAACCACGAATTACCATATATCAAGTATGATAATGTTTAAAAGTACTATACACCATCGTCATAATATCCTAAGCTTCTAGAGTTTATTGCACTTCTGAATATTACCGATAATCATACAGGTATTTGAAAGAAAAACCGACTGTTTCCTCAACAGTGTAGAAGATGTAGTTCACTGCCAGAAAGTAGAACAGAATTTATTCTCGAAGGAAATTTGAAAACTTTAAAAATCATACTTGTGTCAAATAGAACATTGTGCGATTTGAACATGAGTTTATATGTTGAATAATAAATTCGGAAGCGAATAGAAAATGTACCATTCGAAGGATCGTAAGAGTAATACATGGATATGAATGGTGTGTCGATCGATAACAATGGTTATTTCTAAAACTTGATATGCTCTACTCACATAAACAATCTTATTTTAATTTTTAATACAACCATACTTATTTTTTATGAAATTAAATGATTATGATTATTATTATTTTCATTAAAATGCATAATTCATATTTGTTTACAAAATTTATACAAAAACAAAAAATTATTTTAAACTTTTACTTTTTTTCTTTATTTTTTAATTTATATAAAATTTATTCAACCAATATCTCCTTATATCAGTTTAAAAGATTATGTATCCAAAAAATATGAAATTATAATCTTAACTAAATGTATATAAGTGACTATATCCGCGTATAGTCAGCCGTAAATAAATCAACACGTACTTTTCATATGCTACAATCATTTGTAATCACGATTTATTTTACTTTGTAAAAATTGAAAAGTTTACTTTCTTAAAAGTACTGTTAAAAATATTTTTAAAAAAATTAATTTTCTAAATGTTAACAATTGTATTATTTATTCAATTTTTTGTATTTAAATACTATACGTTTTCGAGATTAAACTAAAAAAGATGTTATTAAAGTAAAGTAAAGTGATATCAAACTTCATTTCTCGCTGAAATGTAGAGTACAATATCATAATATTCTCAATACATAATATTTATTATATTCTGTTCATTATCATTTATGAAATCGAAATTCAACATAGGTATTCGATTATTATTTGTTCGAAAATGTTGGATAAGATTTTTCTTAATATATATTTAGTTATGCAATCTTCTCTACTTTTTTTATAAATGTTGTGCTTTAATAGTTATTGCACAACTAAATAATGCTTATACAATTTTAAATAAAAATTTAACTAAATATTTTAAAATTTTATATAAATAAAATTAAAATGTATATGTATAAAATATCTGAAATGTTTGTATATTTCTAAATGTTTATGTCGATATACTAGAATATAATGAAAATATATTTAAATTATAAAAAATTATAATTAAACTTCAAAGTATAATATTAATTTAATTTGCGAATGGAAGCAATATACAATGTTTGTGTTTACAAATTAATTTAAATTCTCTCATAACATAAACATTTTTGAAAATGAGTTTGTTATCTATTGATAGGTCAGCTAAAATTTTTGCAATATTCATAAATAATAATTTCCATAAATTCTACTAAATGTTAATTAGAGTATAATAACTACATAGACTTATTTTTTAAAAATGTAACATCTGTACACAATAGAGTTTTTTAAAATATGTATCTATTTGATTTAAGTCTTTGTGTTGAATTACATTATAAGTAAATTATTTTTTTTCGAAAGAATTGTGCAAGTAGCAGCCAGACAATTGTAGTACATGTAAAAAAGATATTAATGCATTTCTTTTCTTACTCTAAGTTTCCAATACTTTCTAATACTCGAACACAAAGTGACTATTGTCATGAAGTTTCTGTTACATGAAACTGAACAAACGAAAATGACAAGAACTTTTCAACTTTTATTCTTGTTCCCAGTTTTTGCATATATCTTACAGAACACCAGTTACATATATCACTTTTATAATTCTGAATATACCCAAAAGGATGCGCTGTAACATTTCATCCGATACGCAATTCCACTCTCGGCTTGTATCTTTTTACAGTTGCACACAAAACAAATTTAATTGTATTCAAACGCGCAAGTTTTATAAAGCAAAGAATAATAACAATAATACGCTCGCTTTCACGAGCCATAGCTCACTTTTTCCAATAACGATTTCCTCGGCACATTGTTCGCGGTATCACACCTCCCTGAATTTACGATTCCACGTCCGAGAATAATCAAGAGTTCCGCACGCGACGGCCTTTCCCCCTTTTTTCACTGCCATTCCCCCTTCGTCTTTCGTCTTTCTTGTACTTGTCCGACGGGGCTTCGACTTTAGTTAACGCGCTTCGAGGCTCATTTTTCCCTGCCTTTGAGCTGAGCTTTTCCAGAGTTTTTCGCGAAGTAGAAAAGTTTGCGTTGCCCCAGTGTTCTATATTTCGTGCGCGTCCGAGGCGTCCTTTTTTTTATTTACTTGTTTTAAAATAGGCGCTTTTTTGTCTGCGCGATGTCTTATTTATAATTAATATTTTAATGAATGTTTCTTATGTTACTTCGGGCTTTGTAATTAAGATTTGAGTCATTTAAAAAGAGCACTCAAACTCCCTTATCATCATATTCTCGGCGACATCTTTCTTAACTCGGCTTTCATTTAATTTATATTGAGTAAGAACTGGATATTTTCATTCAAAATTTATGAAATATTTATCTATTTAAAAAATTTAATTAAAAGCTTGCTATTGTTTGAAAATGATCGCGATAACTATTTGAAGAATTAATATTTTTATTCTTCTGTGAGAAATTGTAAAATGCAATAAGTAGATAATAATGTACTAGATTAGTCAAATGAAATTTTTTTAAAAAAATATAAATAATCCACTTGCAAAGTATAATAATAATAACTAGAAAGTCTATGTATCTAATAATGGTAATCCAGAGACAGTGCACTAGTGATATAATTTAGTAATACTGTATATTGATTTATTTACATACATAAATAT
Source organism: Eupristina koningsbergeri (assembly GCA_018907245.1). Classification (NCBI taxonomy): domain Eukaryota; kingdom Metazoa; phylum Arthropoda; class Insecta; order Hymenoptera; family Agaonidae; genus Eupristina; species Eupristina koningsbergeri. Next base: position 287,582 of record JACCHV010003002.1, read on the forward strand.
TTAGATATTATAATAAGGAAAGACTTACAAGAACACACATTGCAATTTTAGTATTTAATTTTCATACGAACTTTGAAAATGTATGTATTCATTTTATTTCATTCTATCGCACTTCAACTACCACATATACCGAATACATTCTAAAAATTTTATTTAAGAATTTCATCTTTATTTTTTTACACTCGATAAAGTGAATACAAAATTTAATTAAATAATAACATAATCCAAGTAAGATATTTCAATAAAATTACATCTTAAGAAATTATGTTTTATTATATGTAATAGCTCGTGAAATTTATTGCTGCCGTTTTTACACGTTTAATTTCGGCAGAGCTGTCGAGAGATAAATTTTGAAAGGAACTGCATGCATGTAGCCACAACCTGAATTTTTCACCGCCTGTCAGTAGGGGTACCACAGAGTTAAACCAAGGATCCTCAGGACTGCATAAACGTCTGTTTCTATGGTGAATGCCTCATAGATAACTCGAGTTTTAGAATAAAAATAAAATAATTTCCAATGCATATTTTAAAGCAATTAATCTCAGACTGTTTCTCGGAGCGAGACTCAACAATCGGTTTGTAACCTAGATGAATAACTTTCTCTCCAACAATAAAACTAAGAATTAATATTCAATATTTTGAAAAATCTATTTGGATAATTTTTCATTTATATGGTAGAAATTGAAAGATAAATATTAAATTTTAATATAATACCCAATAGTATAAATTAAATTTTGCTGATATATTACGAAATAATAAATACAAAAAATTATGTAACAAACAAGATTGATCTATCTCATGGCAATAGATTATCTACATTTTTCAAGAATTTCGATAACTTGACAATAAATTTTTAATTTAATAAATTTTAGCAAAATACGACTTTCATAAATATACACTTGAATATATAAAATGCAACAATGGCTTAGATATACCATATTTTTATGAAAAATACTAAAAAATAAAAATGAATGTATTTATAAATACTTTATAGGGAAATATTTCAAGTATTTTTTTTCAATTTTCAAAGAATAACTCATTGGAAAGTATTTTTACTTTCCACTTCTCCACAAATAGTCAAAAAACTAAAAAAATGTATTATCAACAATGACACGAGATTCTCCAAATATAACAATTTTGAATACATAGGCGTTTGATCGATTGCAAAACAATAGTAATTTTTAATGATAAAGAAATATTATTTTACATTTGTTAAAGTATAATTTTGTAAACCATAGAAATATAAAAGATGCATTTATATCGTTCCAACAACATATAAAATTAAATAACTGAGATTGCATAAGTCTCTTAGTTTCATTAATCTTCATTTATGGTTTAGTATGAATTTACGTTTTAATTAGTAGCATAAGTTCAATGAAAATGACAAGGTTAAAATTAAGACCAACAAACACTAAATTTTAATTGAGAATGCTTTGTACTTTCATATGCAAATACGTATTGTTTTATTATACTTCTATAAAAAATATAAATTAAAATAATAAGGAATGATTAAATTCATTTCATGATTAATTTTACTATTTCTGAAAAATATTTTATGGAAATTTGATCAAATTTTGTCAATTTATTCGATTATTATATTTTTTTATAAGAATTACCAATGCTTAATGACAAATGATATGTATATATAAATGAAATAGTATATTATTTATCTTTAAATTCCCATCATTTTAATTTCATAGTAAAACATATTTTTGATTTCACAAATTATTTTAAAACTTCTCAAACAACTTATTTAAATATTTTAAACTTTTGATCTTAAGTCTTTTCGAGATTTAAATCTTGTTTTGACGATATCTAATCATTGAAATCCTATAATTGATTTTTGATTATTAAATTCACTACTTCACTCTATTATATATATTTATCAGCAAAATTAATTAAAAATTAAAAAAATAAAATATCCGATATTTAATTTTCTATATCAAAAATTGACAATTTGAAAAACTTATTTGTTCATATTTTATTCAAATCAAATAATAACAAATATTGTAAGAATTTATAATTTCTATAAACTTTATTTAATAAACTTTATAATTAGGTATCTATGTAAAGATTATACATGAGTGCTGTAATATTAATTTAAAACTTTTTAATTTATCATAAAATGTGATTAACGAGCTAATAGAAAGTATAGAAAATTGAATTTTATTTTGCAATAAATAATATTTAAGAAAGAAAGAAATTGAAAAATCGATGCTTATAAATAGTAGTAACTCGCAAAATTACAACATTTTCATTTATTATACAACACCATTTATTACATATAAAAGAAGGAAAATAAATATTAATTATAAGCATTGATACAACATCGTAAACAACATTTAAAAATTTAATAAAAACTGAGATATTACATCAAATAAGTTTTTTAATGTTCTTCAGAAATTTATTTCTAACTTATATAAACATTGCATAAAAATATATAAAAAAATTATATAAAAAGAAATGTTTATTGAATTTTTATATGACTAACAATATTTTGAAGTGATCATACTTTTAAATTAACAATACTCTTAACAGAAATTAATTGGAGTAATAATTCTTATAATATATTTATTGAATTTTGTTCTATTTTAAATATAGAATCTATTCGATTTCAAAATATTAATTATCATTTATGCTTAACTAAAACATACATGTGGGCATACATTTTCTTATTTATGATTCAAATAGTTTTTTATTAGATTAATAACGTGTGCTAAAATATTCATCTATACTTATATAACACTATGTATTGTTTTCTAAATCTGTATTTTTATAAATATATATAATCATTATCCCGAACCTAAAATAAAATATTATTCTAATAAAATATACTTTAGTCACATTGGATAATCATAATTGTTGATATTATTTTAATAATAATTTCAAGTCATTTGTGTATTTGAATGTAAAATGTATTCTCTGCTAATGCAACTTAATTATTTACCAACTAAATAATAGAATGCAATTCATTATAAACAAAATTTATTAGTCTTTGTAAATGACATAAGAGTATTATTTTTAATAATTCAAAGACTAATTGCATTTTGTAGTAAAAAGATTTATTTTTCAAACTATTGTACTACCCCGAGAGTGTATGCGGTTTCACTATTACTGAAAGAATAAAATTTTAAGCGAGTCGAGATGAAATTAAAAAAGATGAAAAAAATTTAATCCTTATTTTCAATGAGAAGAATCAGTGTTAAAAAAAATTGAAAATTCACCGACACTTGTACATACCCAAGCAACTTTTTTAATTCAATATGTACAATAGATAATTGAATCCCTGGTGAGCAGGAGTACACAAAAGATGAAAAAGAAGGAAGATTAGTACTCAAAAGTATCGCGAGTGCTATCGGATGCTCTCGAGGGAATTCGAAAGGCCGGAAGTTGAGTTTTGCCAAGTTCACTTTATAATAGCTTCTTCGCATACCCACACATCTACCCGCAAACGCAGACACACACACACACCGGTGCAAGCCCTTCGATCGAGCCGCCGTCGCATCGTAATTTACACCCGCGATGTCTCCACTTCCGCGAACCCTCGCAGGGAAAATTTATTCCATGGGATTACCTCCGAGGTGGAACTCCTACTCCTCCTTAAATTGCGAACGCATACGTATGGGGGGACTACATTCCATAAAGTATACGGACCGGAAGTGAGGGTCTATAGGTGGAGGTGCTCTGCATGTGGCCCCACGTGCCCTCGAGAATATCGCCGACATCGGTCTCGTGTGACCACGGAAATGACCGGTCAAGATTGTGGTCAAGTTAAAATTGCGGCTCCAGAGGTCGAGATGCTGAAAAGGGGGTTGCGATGGAGAATTAATTAAGACTAAGCGAGGACGTGTTCATACGTTTCATTTTTATTACTTGGCAATCGGAATTTCATCTGGTTATATATTTCTGAGAGCATTTTTTATTTACAGATGGAAATGAAGTTTTCGATATATGTACTTTAAATAAAAAATTTATCATTACTTTAATTAGCTCTTATTTCCTTCCATTTTCTGTATATCGTATTTATAAAAAACAATATAATTGGCATAAAATAAGATAATTAATATAGATTATTATGACAATATAAAATATCGTTGATAGAAGCCTTTAATTTTCCTCGATAATTAATTGCTGATAATTTAATAATATTATGATTTTTAAGCCAATATTTATTATCAATTGATGAATATAATTTTCATTTATTTTATATCATAAGTAACTGAATATTTTCATTAATTCTCCAATTTTAACAAATTCCTATACTTTGGCAGGATTTAAACTGAATAATAGTTTATCGTAAATCAAATTTTTAATTTAATATTAGATTATACTCCCACAAATCAACCACAACACCTTAATTTAATCAAGAAATTTCTTTACTTTCCCAAGTAGTTCTATATATTTAACAAAAATAATCCATATAATAGTCGAATCATAATGCAAATATATATATATATATATATATATTTGTTTATATATAATTATAAATAATGATAAACGTGACAGTTAAAAGTATTATCTCATTATATTTAAATTATTAAACAAAAATTATCAATAGCTTATACCATAAATTATGTTAAAGTTATCAATTACTTAGACAACAATTTTATAAAATTTGTATAACCTGAACTTTTACAACATAAATTATAATTGAATAATAATAACTCTTATATCTATTATTTAAAAATGTCTGAAAATTTTCTTTCCTCATTATAAGTTCTCATTAAAAAACTTGTTGGTTTTACAGATGAATATTTTCCTGTTTTACAAATCGCTGTACAAAGTTTGTTTTAAAAGTTTTCACTGCAAAAAAAATGCTTTCTTCAACATTCAAAATGATTTTTATTTTCATCTATGATACAATATGAATAAAATATTCCAATGGAAAAGAATTAAACATAAAATAAGAATCATTCAATGAAGTCTATTTAGTGATAGGAAGTCATCAAAAAACGAAGGTAGAAAAACAAATTAAAATTTAGGAAAAGTGCTTTAACTTTGATAGAAATGGAACTTTCTACCCGACTTTTTCTCCACTTTATGAAGAAAACAGAAAAGAATCCGTGAGCGCTGTCGATTTTAACTTGACAAACATTTTCACGATAACCACCAAAACATAATTCAATTATTTTTTTTTTTTTTTGCAAACATTCTTTATGTACAAATAATATTTACTCAAAATTCTCAATCTATAGATCTAAATCTACATAAACTTTAAGATTGATTTTTGATTTCGTATATACTTTTCAATTATAACTTATAAAATTGCATAATTTCAGAATAAACTATCATATTAAAAATTTAATTTAAAATAGATTTCAAAAAAATGTTTTCAAAACTGTTTAGTATTATTAATATTTATAAATAATTTTTCTGGTAATTTCTTTATATTAATTTATTATAATCTGAAATTTATTTATTTTAAATATTATAAATCAATATTCATATTATAAATATTTAAATTTAGTTTAATCAAATTCAAAATTTATTATATTCTGTATAACTTCTCCATCATCATTTTATTTGTACAGTGTAATTAATTAAATAAAAGACTAATTAGCATAAAATTAAAAACCATAGAAACGTTTTTTATTTTTTAATAAATATCATCGACCAATCATCAAATGTACCAAAAAATCTTGAATTTATTTATTTATTCTTACATATACTTGCTTCAATTACAATTTAAATTCAATACGTCAATAAGAAAAAATATTTTAAATATATATCACAGATTATTCAGCATAAATATAGATGTCTGTATAGTAAAAAATGTAACAAATTTAAGTTGAGGTATTGAACAGTTTTAAAATAATATGTTTGTATTTGAACAATATATATATTAATAAAAAAGAACTTCTAGATTTAATACTAAAATTTTTTTATTTTAAATTTTATTAATAAAAAAATATTTATATACTCTAATTTTTCAATAATTTTGCTAATATAATCTATAAATCTGTAGATTATAGTTTTTGATTATTTGTATATACTGTATTTTAATTTTCAATTTCGGAATATAATTAACCCACACATGCAAAACATTTTAAATTTTATGAAAAATAAATATAATATAAAATAAACTTCTCATGTAATTATTTTATTATTTAATCTATGTAATATTAAATTATTCGATCAATATTTTGATTTAAATTTAAAACAATTTCTATTTTATTTATCTGTAAATAATAAATTGTATTAATCATCGATTAATAATTAATTTATAGATTATTTGTCCAGTCATTTAATCTTAAAATTAAATTTTTGTAATAGAACATATTGATTTATATAATACGTTTATAACTTATAAGTCATAAATATTTTGAATTGTTATTTGAAATAATTAAAATGTAAAAAACACATATATATATATTTATATTTTCTTTGTAAGTATACCCATTTATCAAAACTCAAATAAATGCATCTGATCTTGAGAACCTTAAATTTAAGATAAAAATAAATTTAGTAGAATATACTAGAATGATATGGTTAAACTTATGATAGAAATTAATAATTTTTACCTGAAGTAATTAACTATTTTTATAAATTTTTAATGAAATATGTAATATAAAAAAGTGATAGTACTAAACAAACATTACCAAGCGGTTTTCTTAAATAATCTTTAATTTATTATTTGCATGAACTATAAATTTTATTCGTGGTTTGATACGGAAGATGAACGTAAACATTTATGCTTTTGCTCGAAAAGACCACTAATTCATATGTGTCATGAATTACAGCAATTACGTATACATGTGTAAATAAATAACAACTATCGATAAATAGGTAATGTAAAATATTTCACATAATATAATTAATTAAAGTAAACAAGATTATTAGAATGTATAAAATTTAATAAAAATAATGTATATAATATTTATTTAATGTACAGAAACATAAAAATAAGAAAGTTAATTTAGAAATATAATAACTACGAAATTTGCAGTAGCTCCATGCTTTCATACACGAGCAGTAATCAACTTCAACCCACAAGGCGTAAATTTTCAAAGATTGAGAAAAAAAAAACTGTTGGCATGATCGTTAGTGCGACGAACGAGCAAAATAGGAGTGTAAAGTGTTGGTCCAGAGGTCGGAGGTGAGGATCAGCTTCTGAGCTCCTCATCCTTTTAATCGAGTCTGAGCGGTCGGACTACGCGCTTCCGATGATGATGGGTCATGTACCATCGGTGGCTGCACAGCATCCCACGGGATCCCCTTCTTTCCATCGTTCTATTCCTCTCTCTCTCTCTCTCCCTCTCTCTCTCTCTCTCTCTCCATATATAGCAGGCACTCTCGTGTATTTAAGGATCGACCGAGAGATCTTTATCGCCAGAAATGATACAATTTCAGGACTTCCGCTTCGCTCGGTGCCCCGTTTCTCATTCCGTCATCTCACTTGGGACATATCGATATATCGATATAGCCAATGCAATTGCGAGATGCCAAGTCTATCTGTGAATGCCCTTTCACATACATAATTATAATTGTTTCAAATTTCCTGATAACAATTTCGTTAAATAATTTCTTCTCGAGCAGGTTTATTCGTAAAAAATATTTCTTATCCATTTATCAATATCGATGTTAATGTACTAAATTGTACTGCAATACTTTCTTACTACTGAAATTTATTGTTTTTGAATTAAATATTACCTTCATATTTCATTTATCTAATTTATATAGCTTAGATCATAAGTTTTCCTGTCTTTTTGCATGAATGATTTAAATTATCTGCTCTATAACTCTGAAATTTACTTGTAAAGTAAAAGTTCTAAAATTCTATATTTTTTTTTTTAAATTTGACTACAAAAATTTTTATTTTTAAATTAATATTAATTCTGTTAACAGAAAAAAAATATCTACTATATTTTATTAACGTACAAAGTATTAAAATGTAGTAAAATACGTGGCAAAAAATTCACGTGTGGTATAACGTCGAATATGATGAATCGAATTTACGTGGAATTTTTATGCAAAAATGGCATTTTATAATCATGATTTTTTACGATATATGTTATTTAAAAACAAATTTATTATAAACTTTTACGGTTGATATCGTACTTAGATCTCTAATTTTTATTCCGCGATGTTTTAGAGCTTTCAACAAGATTTATATTCATAACAATTAAAAGTATCAATGTCGTTTTTAGCAAAAAATATGAAAATAATTTAAAAATTATAATAGCGCTCTAAAATAGTACAAACACATACATATTTCGAAAAAAATTAGATTATGAAAACAGTTATTACCATATAAATTAGTTTATAATAAAAAGTTTACAATCTTAATTTTCGTAAGTCATTTTATCGCCTGTTAGATAAACTCTTTTATACTAAGTAGAGCAGCAGAATTTAGCAAAAAAGTTCCATTCAATCTCTTTTTAATCTTCATGAATTCTTCTATTCCCAACTCTGCCTTTTTTCCACAATAGCTTGCAATGATAAAGCAAGTTGTAATTTCTCCCAACAAAGCAAAGACACAATTTCGAAAAAATCCCAGTGTGAAATCTTAAATATCACTACAAGAGATTTTATAGTTGTAAACGGCAATCGCGAACCTTAAACGAAAGCTCCACAGAGCAGAAAAAGCGAAATTATGGCTTTACAGTCATAAGAGCGGTGAATGCATACGGAGAAATGAAAAAAAGAAAGATAATAAACGGAGTGAGAAAGAATGAAAGGGAGAGATAAAGAAAGAGAGATAACATAAGAGAGTACGAGAGAGTGAGAGAGAGAGAGAGAGAGAGAGAAAGGGAAACAGGGAGGAAAATGACTGTTTAGATGGTCGTCTTTTGATTGCAGGGATTTATTCCGCAGTGAGTTCGAAAATCAGATAACCTGAAAGTCGCTCACCCAATTTCACGCGCAAAATCCCAAAACCAATTCCTCTTTTCCCATAATATTCATCTCACTCTCTTTCTCTCTCATGCATTGCTCTTTCTACTTCAGCCCACTGATACCCCTTTGTTTCTCCGTACAATGGCATCGCAGGAAGCTGTCTCTTATTGAAACGTAAGTGCAGGTGTGAATCTATACAAGGAAACATACATATGTTACCACGATATGATTTTATGAAGAACCGCGACTTTACTTTATGATCCCTTAAAAGTTCAGTTATCAGTCTTAAACCAACCACATACCGAACATAAAATTGGTATTTTCAAGCTTACTTATTTCTTTTATATGAGAAAATCCAATATTGTATAATAAATACATTTAAAAATAATTACGTTATTCTAAAAATCAATTACACAGAAATATTCTTATTTTTATCCTCTCTTTAAATTAAAAATGTTTAATTGAAGACAAGACGAGTTATATTTGAAATTAGTTTCATCACATTAATTTAATCTATATGATTGACATAAAATATTTCTTAATTTTTTTTTTTAATAATTAAATTTAAATGTACTGCTTTTATTAGAATTTAATAAGAAAATACATATACTAAATATATCATAAATAATTTCGAACATGAATAAAATTCAAATTTCTAAATATTTGACTTTTTATTTTTGCTATATTTGAAAAAATATTATTAAAAATATTTAATGTTCTATGTTGAATAACAAATAATAATTCAAATTCAACATAACATATAAATTAAAATGGAAACTAAAATTATTAATTACAAAATTTTATTTCATACAAAACTAAGCTGCAGTTGTAAATTTAATTATAAAATTAACACTGCATATGATACAAATGATATTTCTAGACATTAACATTTTAGTATTATTTACAATACTTCATAAATTAAATGTAAACTCTGAATAATTTACCTTTAATTTTACGTAATTTAGTGTTATATTGTACATAATTCAATGCAATTTAAGGACAAAATAAATAGGTGAATAAAAAATAATAATTCTAATATTTTATTATTAGAAAACAGATTTTTTAATCTAATACTGTCTCTGTAATATAAATAGTATTGTAGAATTAATTTTACGATAAAAATAGCTACATTATATTAAGTTATGTTACTAAAAAATCAAAATTTCTATATAATTATAGAAAACTAATAACCTATAAGAATCTTATATTTTAATTATCTATTGCATATTAGTAAATACATATTGATTATCAATTTAATTTGTTCAATAATTTAATTAAAATCGCCAATTAAATTTTAATAATTGTTATATTATTTATTACTAATTATTATGTATGTATTTCGAATTATATTGTAAAATTTCCAAAATATTATGAATCAGACTTTTGTTAATTTATTCATTGGAAACTCTGTCTGTGTAAAGCATTCTTAAAGTATATATTGAAATTCTTTAAATTAATAATTTTCGGTTAGACATGTCAGACAATACAAAGACATTAAAACGTGTATATAAATAATGTTTGTTATTACTTTTTTTTCTTTATTTACACTCTTAATCTTATCAAGTCTGTGTTTTTAACCTCAATTTCCTCGCTAAATTTCAATTTTTTTCCTTTTTTCTTTTTTTTTGAATTTTGATCAACATTTAAAATTTGGGAAAAAATACAATTTAATAATGTATTTTTATTTTACATAAATATTTTTAAAATATACTACATTATACAATAATTTATCTATTTTTATACAATGTAAATATTTCTGCAAACTAGGTAACATAAAAGATCTTAGATTATTTTTACATCACTTTGTATTAAAATTGATAAGTAAATTATATTACCTAATTAATTTATTACGTCTCTTAATTAAATATTTTTACAAATATAAATATATCAAAAGCTTAATTTCTTGTGAATATCAAACAATATATTATTAATATGTAAAGGTTATTAATACTTCATAACATAGCTATTTATATATAAATATAAGAAAAGATCTTAAACTAATTAATAACTATTAAAAATTTTACATAATTCAATGAATTTTTTTTACTTTTTTTAATTAAATATTGTAGAATATAATACAAATCTGAGTAAATTTGTAAGTTAATCTTATATTATATTTCGAAACAAAATGTAGAAAAATGTGCACAGAACTAGAAATGACACGCAATTATGTTTTAAAACGAGTACAAAAATAAATCATGAATGTTTAGTTTGAATTTATATTTAATATTGCTAAACTGTTTAAAAATATATTTTATCAATATATATATTACGTTTCTAAAGTTAATTTTTTATAATATTTATATAAACAATGTTAAAATATAAGTTAAACGTTTTAACTTTAGTCAAGTACATTAATTTACTTACGTTACTATTCAGTAACCCAAATTAATTTTTTTTTCTTTGATCTTGCTTTTTCCAGTGAAAACTGTTGTTACTAATTATTTTTTTATTTTGTATAAGAATTAATTATCAAATAACAATTTCAAAATAAATAATTAATTATTTTTTTACAAAACTTTTAAATAGCTGGTTTTTAATTAAAATCGACAAAGGATATTCTTCTACAAAATAAAATAAATGAAGTGGTAATACAATGAAAGAACTGATCGAGTTAATGAATAAACGAGAATTATTACATTATCTGAATGAAATATGCTCGGATTTATAAATTATTGTTCTACATATGCAAGGGTATTAATATTAATATAATATCTGAAATCTGAACTTGACGTGTATATTAAAAAGTATAACAAATCATTTTCATGATATATTTTATAAAACTGTGTTTATTCGTACAAGTGAACAAATTATAATTATTTATACATACAAATAATATTAGTTCTCATATTAAAAGAAGTTACGACAATAAATCTTTGCTGTCAGTATTAATGATTTGCTTTTTGAATTATTAAAATTGAAACCGCATTAGAATATCACATTATGAATTAACTCTGTTATTAATCTTCATTAATGAAATTAAAATAAAAAGTGATCATACGTATTATCGAATGAAATAAAGATATTTAAAAAAATGATATTCAAATGGGAAAGGAATCATAGTCTAAATTTAAATAAAAGTACTTGTAAATCTAAGCCAAATATAGCGTGCAATTGTAAGAGTAAAACAAAAATAAAATATCAATACTTAAACACATCTATGCTCCTCTGCTAGAATAAGATTTGGTTTTGCAGACAATAACAAAAACCATCTTCATGTAGGATACATATTACATCTAGAAAGAGGATAGAATTGAAAAAAATACAGATAAATTTATAAATAAATGCACAGTAAGGAACATAGCAATAAATATTTTCAAGTATACACATGTAATATTGTGCAAATATTCGCAAAAGAAAAATATGCACTCGATTATATTAGAGATTCAGAACTACATATACACATCTATAAATGTATACGTAAATGAGTTTACTCAAAATTATAGGAACTAAAATTTACTGGTAGATAGCTTACATGTGGTAGCATTCATATGCAAACAAGGAAAAGATGGAAACGCTTTGACACAATCTTACATGCACATATTTGAATGTATCATCGTAGTTTTACCTTTTTACTGATTTGAAAGGGTAGGGAATATAGGGGAAGAAAGTTTCATCAAACATGTAACAAAGGCAAAGACAGGAAAACCAAAGTAAAAAAAGAGAGAGAGAGACGATAGGCCAACATCCGTACTCAGTACACAATGAAAAAAGAGCAAAGAAACCGTGTCGTAAGATATGTAGTTCGTGTTGCGCAAAGCAGAGTTTCTATTTCTACCTTGTTTATTCAACTTTTTACCTGAGCAAACATAACGATCAGTAGATGATTGACCTTTTTCCTAAAAATATATGAAATTGTGGATGCCAGTAATAAACAAGACTTTTTTCAATTTTGATCAAAAAATTATTCACGATATCAAATTAAAGCCAGACTGAAATAATTTATGTCCCCAGATTTTGAAAGCTAATAGTAATGGCAAAATAAGAAATAAAAATAAAGAGATAAGAAATATATTGATAATGTAAGAGCAAGAAAAACTAAAAAAAAGGGCTGAGTACATATATATATATATATATATAAATATAGAGGGGGTGGAAATGAAACGGGGATAATAGTTTTTATCGACAGGTAGTTTTTCGCTTTGTCTCATTCCCCTCCTCCCTCGACGATAAATCGAGTGAGCGTCTCTCGGACGCAAATCCAGCTTTTTGGAAAATTAAAGTCCCACATCGATTTGTAAGCTCTTTTCCGCTACCACCAATTGCGTCTTTTCGTAATGTCCATTTTTTCTCCGTTTTTTCGTCGTTCCATCACTTATTCTTCCACCCTATTCTTTTTAACGGTAAATTGTCTTTTATACCTACGGATTTTTGCATATTTTATCTTTAATTTATGCTAGAAGAAAATTATTAAATCTCGTGAATTCTAATATATAATTAATTAATAGAATAACAATAAATTGATAATAATCTCAAAATGCTTTTATTAATTTTATAAAATCATAACTTTATATAATTGATTTTTAAGTATTATTTGTATCATAATAATCTAAATAAACTTCTCTAAACAAAGTGGCTTATTTTTATTAAAATTATTGTAAAACAGAATATAATAATTATAATAAATTTTATAAATTAGAAAAATCTACAATACTTTAAATTGATTAAAAATCGACCATCATTCCTAACTTTAAGCGTAGAGTAAGTCGTAGCAAAGTAAATGTGCTCAAAAACATATTTAAAATATAAAAAATACATTATAACTAACAGATTGATAAGAATAAATGAATTGTTAAGGATTTTTACTAATAATTCTTAAGAATATTTATAATAAAATTAATAATAATCAATCTTACGAAGAATAAATTCCGTATCTATAATTTTATATAATTTTTTATATTGATTTATATTGAATTAAAAAATGAATAAAAGAATAATTTTATGGATTTCATATATAATATCTAATTATTTTGAATGTACGAATGGAATATAAAAAGTCCTTTTATCCATTTTTTAATAAAGTCATAAAGTTATTATGTAAACAGAAATAAAAGAAAGTACTTCTCAATTTGAAATTGGGAAAATCTCTGTTTATGTCACGGAATTTTCAAATTGTTCTTTCTCTGGTTTTTCCGCTTCGCATTGAGGGACTCGTGGAAAAGTCACCAACGAGTTTATCCAGCGGTCACACGCATTTTCTACCCACACGCGTGCATTTACGTGCACTCGAGTATTTCACCAGTGAGCCAAAAGAAATGGGCGCATTCCTTATACCAGTATATGTGTGTCACTGGTGAACCGCACGGGAACAACGTTTGCACGTGTTGGATGCGTGGGTGTGCAAACGTAACGTGAGAAAAAAGGCGTGGCGAGTCATTTTTTTATCTTAACCCGCTATGCGCCACTTGCTTTCCCAAATTTATGCCATCTCCGTGCCGAAAAATTTTCTCGAATTTCCTTAGTACAGCTCATTCTTTTTTTTTACTTTTGTAGTTTTTCTCCCTTTTCTGGTAAAGTTGAGGTGAATATTGCGGTTAATACGTATATTACAAATTTTATGGCGACGTTGTTGTGATTATTTCAGTCGATTTTGCTTTTTGTCGAGTAGCATAAATCCAGAATTTTATTCCTTATAAATTGCATTATATTTAGATTTTGTATTATAAGCATTAACTGGTGAATAAATTACTTTATACGGATACAAAACTTCTTTATTGATTAGTAATGACATTCACTATTATTTTTAAACCAGTAGAAATTATAAAGTTATGAATTGCAAATTAATTTATTTTGCAACAACATTCTAAGAATTCTTTCTCTATTGAAAAGTTGTTTTAAATAATTCTTCGGAACAACTCAATTAAAAAAAGTGATTAATTTATTCGACACGTATATAATGTTGAAAGTAAAGTTCAGGTACTAAATAAAATTACTTGAGGTAGAAGGGTCTTGTATTTCAACCATTTGGAATACTTCCTTTGTTTTACGAGCAGCTCTGAATTATGAAAAAGAAAGCAATATTGGAAGAAATAAGCAGAATCACGTTCAATGATAACTTCCTGAAAAATTATTTCTATGCTAATTTAAGTCATTACTTCAAGTATTTTATTTTATAAGCCTTTTTAACAGTAAAGATTTAAATGAACTCTTTATTTTTAATTGTTTTTTTCTTCAAAAGAAATAAACGAGAATGATTCATTTTAATCTTCAATTGTTAAAATGAAAAAAGGCTGAAAAGAATTACAAATTAATATTCTATAGAATGTATTTTATATTTTGCCAATGTATTTGTATTGATACATTATAAATGTAGTAATACATGAATAGTTAATTTTTTTTATAAAAAACATACAACTATTTATTCAATTTAAAAGAAAGATAAAATTTATCAATTGTGATTCAAATGTTAATAAATATAAATTCTATTAATCTCTCTCAACAGTTTTCAAATTTTACATAATTTTATTTACCTATTTTTTATTGACAATTATTTAAATGCACTATAAATAAAAAGCATTATTCTACCTTAATAATTCAAATCGATGTAATTTCTTTTAATTTAAAAAATTGCCTTATCGGAAGTTTCGGATTATTGCTAAACTGTTCAAGTTAACATCATTAATTAAGACCCTTGATTACATTGTTTTTAGTAATTCACTTCATTACTCCAATGCTGCACAGAAATCATTTCTCCCTGTTTTAAAGGCACATAACATTCTAAAGTATTTCTCATTCAGCTAGATACACAACAATACCTTTACGTCTTTCATATCTCGTTTTGTTAGAAGTCATAGTTATCCGAGGTGCATCCAATATTCCTGAAGCTTCGGATTGTTGTGACGGATATATTTGTCACTATCAAACGAATAGATATGAAAACATTTTCTACTATTTCCATAAAATAATAAAAAATAGCTGACAGACTGTTCTAAATATTCATAGTTATTAAAATAACATTTTAATCAACCAAAGAGTATATTTCATGTTTTTATCTTTCTGATTCTAATATTATTGATTTAATAAGAGATATTAAATTACTTACAGGATATTAAATTATATTACATTCACTTTGTAGCTTGAATTCGTAGATCAATTAAAAATTTATGAAGGAAAATTTACAAACGAATACGGATTGATCTGTAAAGATCAATTGCTCAAGTGAATGCGATTAATTAAAATAAATGAAAATTCTAGATAAAAACTCGATTCCAACGTTATTTATGATGGTTTAATACTTCTAAAAATAATTATTTCTTTAAAAAATTATACTAAAGTTATTTTAAAACAAACGTTTTACTTACTTAATTTATATTTCAGCTTACGTTGAAAAAATAATCTTGTATTGAAAACGAGAAACTTTTAAAGTAAATTTATAAACAATTAAGAAAATCCTTTGTGCTTAATCGATCGGTATGAATTTGGTACTTACAAAATTTCTTTTACATAAAAATTTAATTACTTTAGCTTGATTCACTCGTAAGAGCACTTCATTTACAATCTCATTAAACATTATTTTTCCCAAAATAAAATAAATACTAATCCGAGAGAGTGAATCAATTCCCGGGCACTGATCACTATAAAAATAAACTCGAAAGCATATCTTTGGGTGAATTGACATTATTATTCTTTTATTATTATTATTATTATTATTATTGGAACCATTTATACACGAGTGAATGAAAAGATTATTCGCCAAATAAATAAAGGTACATAGTTTCGATACGCATTTCACGCTTTGGCTGTCAAAATCGTATATAAAACTCAAACTCGGGAACATTCGGGTAATTTATTTAATACTGCTCGCCCGCAAATAAACGAGTCCGACCGTCATCAGTGGCATCATTATATAACTCGTATTATGCTCGGTTAATCTTGCTAAGGCAGCCCAACTCGTTCTTCGATTTACGCACAATAAACGCATTGCGGTTATTGAATTAACGTGTGGAAATGCACGCCCGTATTTTCCGGCCTCGGAAAACTCCTTCTTTAAAACGGCGGTAACCCCCCGGAAAACTGGTGGTTGAGGGATGTAACGGTAGGGGAAGGGGGTAGTTGGTTTTATGGACGAATATGTATACGAGCCAAACAAAGTGGCACACGTGACTTCGCGGAATGAAGCCACGGACTTTTCTTCGCTTTTCTTATTCATGCGTTCGTTCGCATGCATTTTAAAATTGTGAGCATCGGTGGATAAATGTGGTGTTTTGGTTCCCCACCCACGTTTTTTTTTAAGCGACTTCAGTGAAAACTCGCGCCTTGAAAAACGAGAAATTTCCTCATTACTCCAACATATTTCTATTATACAAGTATACACTTATTATTATGAACTTGTATACATGCACTGCTCTAACTTTGACTCTAAAGAATTTTGTAGGAGTTTCTAAATAAAATGTAGACGAATAAAAAATTCGAGTATTAAGGTTGTCCGAGTAATCCTCTTATGCTTTTTACAACGTTGATTTAAAATAAAGACGTAACATCCGTCCTCATTATCTAAATATAACAAATTTTAACATGTATTTAGAGAGCATTTTTCACCAGTAATGTGATATTTTAATTTCTCCTTGAATTTTACAAATATTCCTCATTTATTCGTACTTAACACATGCAATGAAAACTTTTCTCGGCATCTATTAAGAAATTAGCACAACATCTTTTACTAATTTTACAATCTAATAAGTATATATAGTCCTTTTATTTAGTTTGTTTCGTAAAAATTTTCTATTGCGCAAAAAATAAAGTTTTTATTATGACTAGAGAACTGTTTGTACCACAATCACCAATTTGTGAAATTCAAACTACACATAATCTACAAAAATAAAGTTGAAGAAAAACAATGTTATCAACTTTTTAAATTTTAGTTTTTTTTATGTAGAAACGTTGATGCAATTTAAAAAATAATATATGTAGAAATTTATACGTAAAAAATACTATATATATATATACATTAAAATTACAATAATATTCAGGTTAATGAACAATTAGCTTTTTAATTACAATTTTTTAGGGCAGGAAGATGATGATAATTCGAAATGTCGAAATATTACTCAATCCAAGTTCAATTTGAAACATAAAAAAAATTCAATTCATATCCTGTTACGAGTACTAATTGTCAGCGACATTTAAAATTATTTATATCCGGGAATAAACCATGATGAGGGAAGCAAAAAATAATAAAGGATTTTCACATATTTGCATACCAAAAACCCTTATTTAAGGTTAATTTTAATCCTTATTCGAGTTGTAATAATTTTTCTGCATCAGTTATGCAAGAATTATGGTAATTACCTTATAATATTTAACATAACAACCACAGGTTCACATATAAGTTTTTTCATTCAAGATCAAAATTTTTGAAAGAACAAGCTATTGTTATCATTAAATTTTTTAAAAAATGTGGAAATTCTTACATACAGTGCAATACATTCCAGATATATGCCGAAACATTTAACGAACTTCTCCTCAAGCAAACATATATTAAATACACGGAAAATTAATTTACGGATAGAATAAATTAACCTGACGAAAGCTAATGCGCACATTTGCACAGAAACCGAAAAATAATAAATTCGAGGACACATGCATAATGGTCGCTTGTGCAATATTTCAAAGCCAAAAATTCGCAAGAGGCCAGGTTGTACATGCAAATTGAACAAAATTATTCGACGATGCAAACAAACCGTACGTGATCGCATGGGATGCAAAGGCTCTCGAGTAATCGACGTGAATTCATTAATAGCACGACGTGTGACAAAATTGTTCGAGCATGTCTCGACGCGTTTTAAATATTCTCTTTCAGCATGGAGCTATAATTGTTATAATTTTCTTAATTGTGACATTATATTAACATTAATGTTCAAGCCACCATTCGACAAAAATCTTGAATAGTCGGAATAATTTTTTCGTACCACAAAGCTTCAATGTAATTTTTGTTCTGTTCTTTTTTTTTACAATTTTCTCGTTTTTCATAATTTTGTACAGGCTTTAATTCAAAACAATTGTGAAAAATTATTTTCATATTATAAGTTCGTTTAATTCTGTACAAATTTCCGACTTAAACATCAATCATTGTAAATGTAATACTCATTTAATTCCATACATTGGTTGTACTACTTAACATTTCAATTAATATAAACTATTTTGCATTATATGATAATGAATGTGTCAAATATTATATTAAATATTTAAGCTTCTATATATTTATACTCTTTTAAAATATTTCTGATTTTTTTGTTATAAATTTTGTATAAAAATATAAATATATTATGCACTTTTTTATTCGGTAAGGTTTAAGCTGATATTTTAAATTCAGAAATATTCACTTTAACTTTGTAACATACTGAATATATTGAATAAATAAAACAATTTATGATATAAAAAAAAATTTTTCATATTCAATTATAGAAGTTGAAGGAAACTTAAATTAAATATAATTATTTTATAAAAATATAATTATTTAAATAACAAAACAAATAGTATAATTTTTAACCTTTTGTAATATTTTTTTAAACACAAAGTAAATAATTGAAAAATTTAAAAAGATGAATTATTTTTAGAGCTTACAATTCTTATTTTTATTTAAAAACTTTTTTTTTTAAATAAGACAAAAGAGAGGAATATTAAATAATGTAGACTAAATAGGGATGAATCTTTATTATAATAAGTATAATAACAAAAAATTACTTCTTGATAATCTTTTCGTTAATTATAAATTATTAAAAAAATCGGAAGAAAAATATTCAAATATATATATAAAGATATTTAAATTAAAATTTTAAATTTATTTTTTAATTGATATAATTCCTTTTTTCTAGAATATAAAAATGGTTATAAAAATAAATTTAGAAATTTTTAATATGAAATTATACTTGAACATGAAGGTGTATGACATGACATTGACATTATTATTTTGATTTCATTCATTTAACAAACAATTTATATTTTAAAAGTGTCAAGTATGTAAGAAAAGATCGATCGCAACGCATTTTGGGGAAAGATCTATAAGACAATTATCTAAAATTCCGCGAAATAAGATGGGAATGATAACGAGATGCTTGTATTAACAAGAAAAGTATCTAAATTCTCGAGAATTAAATAAGACGCAAATGTGGATGTATTATCAAGAAATCCGATACTCTAGGAAGGGGAATTAAATCCCAAACTGCCTCTACTCTCTTGTATGTGTTAACCGAGAAACAAGAACGAGACCACATGTAAATATACGTCTGCAAAACCATCGGAGTCCCAACATCAAAAGAACAGCCGGTCTAATTCGAGCGAATGAAACACTGAATCGCCTAAACCAACGAGTGAAAGCGAAAGTGAGGAGTAGAAATGCTACAAGTAAAAGAACTCGTGAAAGAAAAGAAAGAAAAAGAGAAAGCGTTGGGTCGCGGTTGCGTACAAATACCCAATGATTCGGAAAATCCTCACGATGAAGAAACGACAGGCACCGAGACGAAGCCGTTGGTCCGAGTGTTGCGGGGGTACTCGAAACCACCCTATTTTCACAGGGTTGTCAGAGGTTAGTTGTGGTTGTAACAGAAGATACAAGAAAGCCCAGTTGATTCGTCAGGTGCTAAATGCATATTTCACTCATCTGTGCACACCACACACAGAGCTAATTTCCATTTTCACAGACATATAACTTCAAGAGTACTTCTTGAGTTACGTTCTATAGGATTTCCTGGGGACAAGTCTACCTTGTTGCATATTAAACAAGAGCTGCTAGAAAATCTTAGAGCTTTATATCTTTACAGTATTAAATTTGCACCTGCGTGTCAATATTTGATAAGATAAAAAATGACACCTCGAAACTTTCGAACTGATTTAAATTCAGATATGGATTATGAGTTTGTCCCGCCAATGTACAAGCTTACTGGAAATCCTGAAGATGTATGGATGACTTCGGTAAATTTTCTCTTAGTCGATGTATGCGCAAATAGTTTAACCATCCTCGGACTAGTCTGGGTACAACAATAGAGATTTAACCACTGATGTATCTAAAGACAGTTTTGGGTCACACGAAATCAATGAGCTTCTGTCTGAACGGCTTAGATTTCATTCCACTAGCAATTGAGCTACACAAAATCTTGGTGATGGCACCAATGTTACGTATTTAATTTAAAGCGATATTGTTTTCTTTAATTATTATTCGATGTGACGTAAATTACGCCAGGTTCGTTTCTTTTCCCTAGTCAAAGCGGTCAAATCGCCTCGATCTGCGGATTTAAATAACAACAATGATATATAAAAAAAAAAAATTCACAAAAATAGTTAAATAAAAAATAAGGAAAAAGCAAAAAAAAATTGAATTCGAAAAAATATATTTATAAATATTGTACTAATATATTAATCTGATTCAGAACCATAATAAACTCATAATTGAAAAAAGGGTTATAATTCAAAATGCATTAAGCACCATTAGACGAAGAACTGAATTACGGGATCGCACAGGGAATAACAATTCCCTTAAGGAGTGCAACAAAAAAATTGTAATAATAATGGAAAAAGATGAGTGTTGAGCAATTGATCAAAATTACTGTAACCATTTCCCAACCTACAAAATAAAAGAACGGGAAATAAAAATAGATTTAGTTGTAAATCAAAAAAAATTATTACAATATACTATAATTGTAAATTTGTGACAGTGGGATGTCAATTACTGAATGAGTATTTAATCATATGGACTACATGAATGGTAGTCTATATTAAAAGCAAAACGACGACAAGCTTGATGCCATCAATGAGCTGTTATTGGAATCAAAGTCTTGTATTGGTCGATTGTGATAGCACACGATAAAATTAATATTCCAAAAAGACGAGGGTTGATAGGTAATTAATTAATGGCTACGTGCGCGAATGCCATTCGCTAGTTGGTACTTATAGCTTCGCAAAAGATATTTCGATGTAATGTTGTTCTCCACCCTCTAGGGGTATATTTAAGAGTTAAAGACTCGACATTAAACCGCGGGAATTTTAATTGCGTAATCAAAATGAATTTTGTCATTTCTAGTTCATAAGGAATTCTTTGTAATTTTTAGTTTTAGTTAATTTCTATCAACAAGCCTGTCTCGTTCCAATAAAAAAGTCTATATTTAATAACATACTTATCTTAGTTAATCATACTAATTTTTTTATCATATTTATAAATAAAATCACATATTTTAATCAGATAGAAGATTATTGTATAAAAGTCTTTAAAAAAAATAGTAAAATTTTCTAAATTTAAAAAAGGTGATATAATTTTAAGCATTTTTCCTACTGAATATATCTTTTTCAATACATGTATGTAATGAAAAGAAAAATTATAGATCAAATGCCATTTTTCATAATTTACAAACATGATTCAGTTGAAGTTTGAAAAATCTAGTGATAATAAAATATTTCGTAATATTTTGCTGAAAGTTTGGTAAAAAAATAATTAATTACATAAAAGTATTTACATTAAAAGACAAAGTTATAATAAGTTCATATGTGATTTTGATGTCAATATTACACTCAGTTTTAAACCATTTTAATTAATGCTTATAATTCACAAAATGTACTTTCCATCAAATTAAGCTTTCTAAAGCACTATAAAATAAATTACATTTACTTTATTATTGTGTAATCTAAAGCTTCACATACCACTGTAGATTTTATTTAATCAAAGCAATTAATTATGAAATAATAATGTTATTTTATTACATAAAATATGTTGTATAAATTGGTTTTTAATTAAAATTTGTAACAACTTATAAAATAATTATGATTCTTATTGAACTTTAAATTAGATTAAGAATCAAACGTACTAACCTTATAAAGTAAATATAAATTTTTATAAAATTTAAATACTTTTAAGATAATTTGCCATATCTACTATTACTGAGAATATAGTTAAAAAAAACTACACTAATAATAAATAAAATCCTAATAATTATTACATGATATTTATTATATAAATGTATCTTTATATTTTATTGTCGATATTTTAACCCATTACATTTATTTATTTATCCAAAAAGGAGTAACGTATTTAATAAAACGATGATTATATATAAATAAAACATATTAATAAAAAATTTAAGGAATTTTAAATTAAAAAAATTGAAAAAATAATCAAAACTAATACTTTGAATTATTTTACATAATTAATTAAATTTTTAATGTATATAAAAATATTTATTATATAAATGCAATATATGTTTAACTCTCATTATTATTTCAATATACACACTTTTAATATGCTACTATAAAAAATTTTTAATAGTCAAATATTAACATAGAAATCAATAGATTAATTAAAAAAGACATGCATTCATAATGTCTATGTAGAAAAATATTTTGATGAAATTCGAACTCATTATAGTATCAAAAAAGTACAAAATATCTCTATGAATCTTTCATTACTTCTTTAACTGGTTTTATCAAATATGATTAAAAATTCTAATATATAATTCACAAATGTGGTTATAAAATTTTTTTTATTAATTACTAAACATATATTCTATATGCTAAAGCTTTCTAATAATTTTTCAATAAAATCATTCAAATAATTCATTATTATTGACTAAATGATCAAAGAGCATGATAAAAATCGCCACGACCTACTTTTAAATTTAAGCATTTAAAATTTTAACGATGAATTACTCGAATATTATAATTAATTGAATTCAAATAATAAAATTCAACATACAGTTAAGAGTTTTTTTTAAATTACAATGGCGATAGTAAAAACTAATGAAGGTACATGTTAAGAGCATTTTCTACTAATTTATTATGCAATCCGTTTTCTTGAATACTTTCCTATTATCATTCGTTCTTTTCGATTCGTCGTCTTTAGACATAAAAGTTAAACAATAATAAATTATCCACTTGGAAGGAATGGATGGCATGAAAATTGTGTATATATCTATTAGAGAAGAATGGAGTTCTTCTTCCCTATAGAAACGTTTAGATTCAAGCTTTTCGTAAATTAATGTGTAATGCAACTACTTTTTAGCTGTTTTTGGTTTATTTCAATTTTCTTACTTGACAATATAATGTAAAATGCATCAATTTAAGTTATGCAGTATCAGCAAGTGCTGAAATGGTGCGCTGAAAGTTTACGTTCGGTTATATTACTTCTACATTAATGTAACTGTATACATTACTCTTAAATTGTTCAGATCGATAATCCAACGCGACGAAAATAATGAAAAATATGCAAAATGAAGTAGATGCAAGCAAATTCAAGTTAAAAGTAAATTCACATAAAACATCATTTTAAAAATTGGGGCGAAAGTATTTGTACATAGCTGCATCTAAAAACGAATAAGTGGTTTTATAAATACTGCAGAACATAGGCTTGAAATTACCATAAGTTCGATCTTTTAAACAGTCACAGATTCATTTAGATTTAATAAAAGTAGTCAATAAAAAATTAATAAAGCCGAACATTCGCTCGCAGACAATACAACAGATTAAACTCATTCCTACTTCAAAATTGCTAATTTTCACCTTTTGAAACTTCCCACATGGGACCTGCAAAAAAGTCCAAAACAAAAAAATGAGAACAATGACGTAAAATACTCGCTCGAAGCGCTTGGAGAAGTCCATCATCCACTTACGCTTCCTGAAAGTACCACCCCCGCACACCTACACACGCACACGCACGAGGGTGTATCTCCAGTACACTATCTACGGCTGCAGTAATACGCAATGCAGTTTAGAGAAACCGGAAGCTCTATGTGTGTGTTTTCATGTCTAGCTAGGTACATCTGCCGGGCGACAAAACAAATGCGAGAGATATAATTACGGACATGTGTGGGGATGTGTGGGTGCAAAGTTGGAGTACATGTAACTAGTGTCGAAGACAAGGGCAGATCTTTGAAATTTATAACATTCATAAACGAGTTGCAGGAATATTTTCTGTGAGATTTTAATCTCTATTCGCCCTTTGAAGCACTGTTTGTTCCGAGTGACATTTCGTTTTAATTTTGATATATTCGTCGATTATTGATGCAGATAAATAAAGTCTTGACGATATAAAACCTAAAAATTTTGATATGAATAAGATTTATGTTTATGTTCATTTTTAGTTCGTTTAACTTAATTATAATTACATATACTAATTACATATTAGACTTCAATATACTTACAATTAACTTTCATTTTGCATATTTGGAAATTTTTCAAGTACATGTTCAAAAAGAGAAAAACAGTTGATTTATTTCAATTAATTATAGTAACTTTCACAAAAATAAGATAACTATTATAAATATAAATATTTTGGTAAATATAAATTGCAATTCAAAATACAAGTTGTTACAATAAAATGTACGATCGATATAGTAAAATAGTTAATGATTCAACCTACAAACATACAAAATGAATATCAAATTATTGAATCAAAAAAATCGAAGGTTTTATATACAAAATATTAAAAGAAACAAATTTATTATACTAAATCTAATAAAAAAAAACTTGAATGAAAAAAAATAATAATATATTTTTTAATAAAATAACGTTTTTTATGTTTCGAAATATTTCTTTGGATAAAATATATACAATAGCTAAATTTCCTGATTCTATAAAAAATTTTACACGAAATTCTTTCATAAATTTTAGTACAGTAATTTAATCATATGATTGGGATAGATAATAATTATTTATCAAATATTATTTTAAGCAAAAAATTTCAATTATTTACAAGTCATTTTCCGCGTAGCTTTTGTTCGACGATTTTCAGACGTTACACTGCGTTCGTCCCTCGTAGACCCTTTTTTTACTTTCTCCCTCACTTAGTCTTGGTTGACAGACGCTTGATTATTCATTTAGAACTTTTCAGAACAATGGATTAAATCTCTTTCATTTTCTTAGGGGCACGCTTTCTTTCTCCCTTTGCAAACGTGCGTACATAGGTATATGATGAATGCACTTAATTTTTTCTTTCGATGTTTCACAGTAAGTGAAAAATCCCTTTCAAACTATTGACCATGATTTTAGACAAAGTGATTCAACTGAAAATGAGAAGGAAAGCTGGAATACTCCTCGCAGTTCTTCATACATTTCCCTTCAATTTTGAAAGTTAATACTGCATAACTACAAGCACAGACTTGAACCCAATACTCGTGAATTTGTTCTGCTTTCTTCCTTCTTTCGTGCAAAGCTAATTTAAATACTGATAGACGTGGATTATTTTCTTCTTGTAGCTCAAACTTTTTTCTTCCGTTTCCTATCTTTTTGCAACTGTTACTACAAAGCTTCAACTCTGCATCAAGGCAAAACTATTTTTCTTCATTTCGTACACACACAATGTCTTTTTTCTGTTTGTGTTCTCATTTCAAACATTCAAATCTAAATATGTCTTATTATATGCTAAATTAGGCTACCATAATACTAAAATTTTCTTGACATTTCTTAAGTATATATTTCTAAATCCTTTTTTATAATAATGTATGATTACTTTAGAAATTTAACAATTATAGTAATTAAGGATGCAAAAAATCGAATATTTTATTACTTATACCATTCTGAGTTCCATATTAGTAACAGATGCATTTATAATTTACTATTAATTAAATGTAATTAATTTACATTAATTTATCTTAAGACAATAGTCAATTTTTATTTTTACTAAAAATAGATGATTTTTTAAATATTTCAGGTTAATAAAAGATATTAATTATTTATCAATTTAATAATAGTATGCCAATACCATTTTACTCAACGGAATAACGAAAAGACATGAATATACAATTTAATTTATTTTTAAATTTAAAGTTAAAAATTTAATTTTCTAAAACAATTTTTTAGTAGTCAACATTAAAAAATCATTACTGGTATAATAATATTTTTTAATTCATTATATTTTTCTTATATTGTAATGTAAATTACATTGTCTTGTAAAATGTAAATTGATATTAATAATTGATGGGTTAAATAGATTTAAAATGTAAACCATTATTCATCTATTGACGGATATAAAATATTTGACTTTTATTTTCAGGTAATATTAGTTTAAAATTTAATGTAATTAAAATTGCAAACAATATTAAAATAGACGGAAACAATACGAAAAATTTGATAAACCGTTACACGTAATTAACAAAAGAATCAAATAGTTCATTATAAATACAAACAAGTTGTATCAAAATTATTTATATAATATATTCAATTGGCCTAGTTTATATCAGATATTATTTTGAAAATTTATTACAATTCCATGAAATAATAACTTCGTGTATTTAACTATCCAAGGTTGTTTAACATTACTAAAAAATTTATAATTAATTTTATTGTGCGCAATGGTATTTAGCTCAAATTATTATCTATTCACAATCATAATAATACTTTCTTAAACTTATGCAATATGATAAGATAGATAATAATTTTTGGGATTTCTCTTTTCAATTTAATACATTCTAAAATAATCATAGTTAGCTGAAATAAGCAATTATTTTGTTTCTTTAAATCATTAATTAATTTTTCAGATTTTTATCTTTTTCTTTTTATATTATTTATATTAAAATAATTTCTTGTTATGTCAGTTTTATATTATTGAAATAATCTTTTATCATCAATTATTATTTTTTGCATGATATTCATTTTATTCAAATTACAAACTCGAAGTTTTTATACAATCTTGATCAGATTGGCAATTGTACCCATGCAATTAATCCATAAATTTATATAAAAGTAAAATAATGCGAAACGATATGATTTAGGTTTTATTTATGGATTTTAATTAATTTTGTTGTATTTTATGAATGATTTTTAAAAATATATTAAAAATGTTATTGAAAATATTTTTTTAATATATTCATCTGTCATTTATCTATATTGATATTTAAATTCAATTTACACTGCTTTCTTAGTTTTGTGTTCTTATATTATAAAATCTGTTGTATTTATTTGAGGAGTTTGTTTATTAAATAAAAATAGGTCAATTTATCTAATAAAATCAATAATTTGCTTTTATATGAAAAAAAATCTGTACAATAAGTTAAAAAAAAGAGCCCTTAATCCCTCGATCTTATTATCATAAAATGAAAACATTGTCTTAGTTCATATACGAATATCAAGTGTGATGTATGTTTTTTTTTCAATTCCTCTTTTTTTGCTAACTCACTGTTATATTTTCTCATATCTCATGAGAAGGTAAATTGATTATTGATTTCAAATAAATTCCAAACAGTTGATTTGGCAGATTTGAAAAGACCAAATATCCTTTCTCAACCGGTAGCCATGGCGCATTGATTTTAACAGACAACGAACTTAACTTGCCATGCCAATTAAGCTCCAATAATGTCGGCTCAGTTCTTATAAAAGAGTTGATCGAAATTAGAGATAGTTATCCATGATCATAGTAAATTTTTATCTCAAATCTTATATAAAAACTTCAAATCTCTCCTCTTTTTTTAATTAGCAGAATAATAAAATGTGCTAATGTTTCATGCGAAATTCAAAATCTCCCAAGCACAAAATAATTATTAAATTTTGACCAAGTCATAGAATAAAAGGTAAAAATTATGAAGAATGAGTTGTTCATAATGGAAGATTAATTTAAAAATTGTTTCTAGATGTAAAGTAAATTATGCATTGCACAAAAAGAGGCGAACAACTGTTTTATAACTTTAATAAAAGCAACAAAATATTTTACATGGCCGATTTAATATTAAAAATAATATATGAAAAATAACCTTTTCAAGTTTTTATTTTGCCATATTTCATATTCTTTTATTCACCAGATCTCTTTTCTTTTAATTTTTCTTTACATTTGTAGCAGTTTATTTTTTCCTTTTTCAGTTCCATCTCTTGTGATAAAAAACTAATACCAAGTAGTTATAAATAACATAAAATAATGAAAAAAATTGAAATGTGCATAAATATTATGTAGTCTTGCATAATTTAATTATAAACCTTTTTTTAACAAAAAAAAAAAATATGAAAAATTAAAAAACTAAAAATAATATCTAGTACTACTATATTTACACATTCAGCGATGTAAATTATCAAACTGACTTAACGAACACATATTGTTTTTTTTTAATGTAGAAAAGCAGTTCAAAGTGATTAATAATATTATATAATTTAAAATAGTTATGAAAGCGACATTCGTAACTATTCGATTAAAATCGAATTAAAATGATTGATTCATTTCGATTTTCATGTTCAGCTCTTGATTTTCGACTATTCTCACCTTCGTGTTGTCTAATAATGATTGAATTTCATTGCTTAAGTTGTATTGACTAAGCCATTGTTTGCTCAACCTCCGTTCCTTTCCATTCAATCATTTCCCAATACCTTTGATTATTTCATTACTAAATTTGTGGGTCCACAACATTATTCGCATAACATTACTCAGTGCTAATGTCCACAAATTCAAATATTACCTAATAACCTTTCTATTTCAAACCATTGGCCACTATGAGAAAGTCGTCCATTCATACATTTCATTTGAACAACATCAAATAATATAAAATCAAACAAACACGATGTTCCTGTTTTGGACCAAATATTTATTTATTAACGAATCACGTAATTTACAAAGTTGTTTAAATCCACGTATACAAACAACATACTTTTTAAATGCTGTATATGTTTCCAATATTATTTAGATGAAAAAATTCGATAGATGTTTATATATCAATTTTTATTGTTCCCGCACCAGAATTACTCATATGTATAGAAATACTCTCTCTCTTTTTTCTCATTATTGAGAATTTTTCCAAATTTTCACGTATAAATAAGAATCATTTTGTACTTTTTATGTTACTATATATCTATTTAAATCCTCCATCATCTTTTTACAATAATTATTCCCATGTAAACTTATCATTAAAAATTCGTTTCATAGAATGGTTTTACATTTTATTTCATTTTTTTTCGAGAGCTCTAATGCTCTTCTAAATAGAACATCTTCAATAATTTATATCATCTATTTTTTTCGTGAATTACAAAAAAATTGTCTGGAAAAAGAGTTGGAAAAGGGATACGAAAGTTCATTCTGCTGAAAGTCGAATCTGTGACCTTGCATTTTCACAACGAATACTTTCAATTTGAACTACCGATGCGGATGAGTTTCTTTCTTCGAGTCATCCTCATGTCGTAATCGTAGCGCGAAATTCGATACTTACCCTACATCACATATGTGACAGAAGTAATTTATTTTTTTCGTAT
Organism: Eupristina koningsbergeri; assembly: GCA_018907245.1. Lineage (NCBI taxonomy): Eukaryota > Metazoa > Arthropoda > Insecta > Hymenoptera > Agaonidae > Eupristina > Eupristina koningsbergeri. The sequence continues at coordinate 317,561 of JACCHV010003002.1, forward strand.
TGGCAGCTCGAAAAAATGCATGAAAATTTTAAATCAAAATATAAAATAATGCATTAATAAATTATCGAATTGTAAAAAAATTAAATAACATTATAAATTTAAAAAAGAAGAAAATATTAATGAATTATTTAGATAAAGTTTATGTCAAAATAATATCATGGTATAAAATTCTAAAAAAAAAACAAAAGATAAAGTTTTATTTTCTTTATAATATCATGTTTTATAAAAATAGTTGTGTCTAGTGCCAAGATTATAGATTTAATATATTAAAACAAAATTTAAATTATTTTATACAAAAAAATTTGAATACGTACTTTTGAAAATTTTTTAAATTATGTATATACATATTTTAGTTATTTTACTCTATTTAATGAGCTGTGTTCATTCCAATTATTTGTAAGCTGTAATGAATTAGCAAATGCATAATTGACTATAAAATTAAAAATATAATATTCTCTGCAATATTTGAATTTTCTATGAACATGGATTATTAGGATTACATAACCAATTCGTATGAAGAATTATTTATCTTACAAATTAACAAAATTTTTAATGCATTAGATAAAAATAATAGATAAAATAAGCATTGAAAATTGAATTCATAAATTATTTATTAATATCTTCATATATTGAATTTCAATTTTTTATAAATACTCTGTAAAATATTGATGCAAAATTATTTATTGAAATCAATCAAGGTAAATGGGATTTATAAAATGTAAATTAATGAATAAAAATTATAGAGCAGTCATTAATTAGTATAACTAAACCAAATTGGTTCTTAGCGCGATGTATTCATGAAAAATTTATTCAAAATATTTAACTCAATATTCAAATTGGATGCTTCATTTTATTCTGTATATAATATAAAATCTTATGCACCTTTTATAATTACTGTTATAAAAATTTTTATTCAATATTTCGATATGTTACATAATTGTAATAAACGATAGTTAAAAATAATTGCAAAGTAAATTTTACATAAATTAATATAAGTTCATGAAACCAAAAACAATTTGAATAAAAAGGAATGAAAAAGCTTTAAGATAAAAATTTTTTAATCGAATCATATTTACCATAACGTTACTAATTCTACTAAATATTGAAATTGCAACCGAAGTTATTGCATTTTTATCTATATTATTTATGGTCCATTAAGACGTTTTAATAGAAACGTATTTAGTAAAATATTTATTGGAAAAAGCACTGGTTTTAAAAAAGAACAGGAATTACCATCATAAATGCTTTTGATTCACCAGAGAGATACTTCATCGCTACAACATTTTTTTTTATTTCTAAAAACTTGGCTGCGCAATGCAAAAAGGTGTACGTTTCGCTTTCGCGTAGGGAAAATTAAATATGAACCGACGTCGCTCGTGAAAATTCAAGCTACAGGATTGCGTAAAAGAAAATCTCGCCGAACAAACTGGAAGACGGTGTTGCGCGACACCATAATTTTCGAGTAACAGGAGGAAGAGATGACAAAAAAAAAGAAAAAAAAGAATTACCACAAAAAGGATTATTTTTCTATGGAAGCACTTTAAACCTCATTTTCTGTTTCCACTACTCCAGAATTGGGATATAACGTATTTCTTAAAATACATCGGCTATAATAAAAAATTTATTTTCCCAAAATTCGTATATTGTTAAGTAGTGTTACTAAAAATCGTATCAATTGTTAATTTTTATTTATAAAATTTAATTCAAGTTTTGTGATTTTATGTTTTTCTTGTCAAGGATTATTTTTCAATTAATTCAGTTTCAAATTATTTGTTCGTATAAATTCCTCTTTTTTGAAGGCTTCTTTTATAGCCTATAAAACTAATTTTTATAGACTATTGCACTCAACTTGATATAAAAACCATCTACCACATAAGAATTTTTATTTTTAATAAATATTAATTGTTTTATTTTTAAATAAATTTTAAGCAATATTAGATACATGTCCTTAAAATTTTACTGTTAAAATAACATGTTTTTTTCTGAATATAAAATAGATATTTTCACCTATATTTTGTTATAAATAAAATATATGTTAGAATCAATAAGAGTGTGCAGCTATTCACTAATTTTTTTGCATAATATTCACAAGAAGTGGTACATAAGTTGATAAAAAAATCATATTTCAATATTACGCTGATTATCGTATAATCAAAAGTCAGCTTTCCAACATTAGCAATTAATTTAAAGCAATAGATTAGATCTATTGAAAGCATAATAAATCGAGCAATAAAACTATAAACACTTCAGAATCGTTTAAATAATGGAAAGGAACCAGTTCTAGATGCAGTAGGTACTAAGAATTTAATCCTATAGTTATATAAAAATACGATCGAAAACCAGTAAAAGAATTACAAGAAATGAGAAGCAGTGAAAACAAAACTCCCTAGAGGAAAACCGAGATATTTCTTTTAAACGGGACGTCTTTGGGAAAAAGAGATCCAAAGAAAAGCCATAAGTAGAAGAACGACAAATCATGTGGGTCAGTCCCCTCGACTCTCGTAAACGCTATTTTTCAAATTCAACTTTTGCTATTTGAAACTTGAAACGATTTACAGTATTTTACACTGGTATGAATACTTTAAGATATAGCTCGAATTTTTAATTTACGGAAATGACACTGAATTATAGATTGAGACAATGTTAAAATTCACGTTAATGGAACCTCAATTAATAGAGCAAAAATAGTGACATCTTATAATTTTTTAATTTATTCTTTTATTCAATTATTTAAAACATCAAATAATTAGTTTAGCAATACCCGTTTATGCTAATAGCACCGGAAAATATGTTAAATGACAAAAAATGTCTTGCTTTAAAATTATACGTTTAATCGTAGATGAATGCAATTGATATAATATTATCAAATTATTATACTGAATATTAATTAGCCGAAAAAATAGTTTAATTTAAAGTAAATTATTTTAAACAATTTCTTAGTCATTCTTAATTTTATAATTCAAAGAATATAAAAGATAATTTAATTATACTGAATTCATCTCGCATAAATGACATAAATAATTTATGATGAAGACGTTCGTTCAACTCTTTGTGATACACATACAATTCAAATTTAGTTATAATCGAATTTGACGCAAAACTCGTAGGAACGTGTCCTCAATCGAACCTGCTTTGGGAAAACAAGACATCTGCTAATACTCAACTAAAGAATGTACATAAATTAGTGTGTACATGGCTTATTACAGTTTCTGTTTCAGCTGGCGCTGTTGTAATTTATACATGAAAGGGAAAAGCTCGAAAGTTTTGTTGTTATAGTTTAACTCTTGTCTTTAAAATAATTCATCAAGACAGACAACAAACTTGATTTATAATGAAATATTTTTCCCCGTATTACTAATTTTTATTTTATTCTTATCACTAAAATTCAGCAATGTAAGCGTAAATATGTACTGTACCTGATAAATTTTTAAGGGTCATATAACTAAAACCTGCAAATTTAATTCGTATTTACTGTAATCATATAAATATTAGAATCAACTAAATTTATGTATTTTTATATTTCAATCATATTAAACTGCCTGGAGAATTTATTTGGGACGTAGAATACAAATAAACATATGATTTATGACTTACATAAAACAATACTACACACGATCGCATTCATAATAATTCATTATTAATATCCTTTCATTTTTAATACCCACTAAGAACTATTAAAAAAACCTTAGAAATTTACTTAGTTGATATAATGCTTTTACTTGTCGATGGATTATCTGGAACTGATACCTCTTACGTACTTTTAAATCCTTCAGGTTTTTTGCTGACAAAAGAAGAGTAATAAAATGCAGATCGAGAAAACGTTCACATTAATCTTTAACATATCAATGTGTATGTACTGCGCATATATGTATACGTGTGCACGTGTGTATTTCTTTTTTATTACCGTTTTTTGATTTGATCAACACAAATTTTAATTCACTTAAACTAAAGTTCAATAACTATTTTATTACACATGAAAGCAATATTTAATAATTATTTTAATTAATCTAAAATGACATTTATTTTTATAGATATTATCAACTATTCAATATCACTTATTGTATTTTTAAACTTTCAATTCCAGTAGAGTAAATATTGCGCGTACTTATTTGATCGAACCAGTATATTTTTCGAGCTTACATTTTCATTTCATCCCGTAGAGAGCAAATGAGGAATTATCTAAAAATATATAAGAACGGTTTAACAAGTTTAATAAAGAAATAATATCGTAATAAGAGTCAAAGAAAATTTGCTCATAAAATGAATCTTCATATCGAAATTACGTAATTTTAACATGCATTCCTTCCAAACTTACCCAAGATGATTTTTCATATTTTTCTTAAGCTACACTAAAATTTTATTTAAAATTAATAGCTTTCAATCTACTCAACAAAAACAATCCAATTTTAAGTAAATTCCGATTTCACGCACACTTTATTAAGTAAATATCTCGGTGTCCCATTGACATAAAGATATTTCAGACATTTTAATGCAAAACTAGACTCGTGATTATTATTTAAACTTATATTGTTCCCCTAGAAGAGATGAAAATTTTAAATTCGATGTCTAAATGAGGCGTATTAACATAACCCGAGAGCTGAAAGCTCCAAGAGTTGACCGAAAGCGTGAGAGCGAAACGGAGCGAAGAAATACGAGGAAGGGACCTCGGCAAATATAAACTGAGTCTTCTGTATGTGGAAATGAAGAACGGGAAATGGAAAAAGAAGATCAAGAAACAAAAGAAATAGGTTAGAAAATTCGGAGTGGCAAAAACGAAATGTATCCTTGAAAGGTCCTACGTTTAGTATTTCCTCATTTATTTTGTGCGATTATATTATTTTATTATAAAAGTATTCATCTATATTTTAATTCAATAACTTTTAATAGAACTATATGAATTTGCATGAATATATACTAAATTATTCATCATATACATCAACATTTTTTTAAATTAATACACATTTTTCATTGTTAATTAGTTGTTTATGTCATTTTAATCTTGTAATTATATCAATGCATACATTTACTTTATTTACTGCATATGTAATTCAATCAGTAAAATAAATGAAATATAATAATAATTTCCAGAGTTAAAAGGGACACGCTCCATTGTCTATTACTACGTGAAAATCAAGTTTCTATCGGGTGTGGGAAGAAATAATCCTAATAAATAATACTTAATAAATAATACTTAATAAATAATCTGAATAAATAATTGATTTTTAAATTTATAATTAACGCAATACTGATGATACATATTAATTTACTTACCCAAGCATTTTAATTTAAATTCGTTCAATAAAACTTGGCTATGTATAATTTTAAATATTTGAAAGTAAATTAAAAATATATTTGAGAATCATAAATAAAATAGAACTCTTTCAATATGTAAAACAATTCTTTGATATTCGCAATATATATGATAGTAAAATCAATCGGCTTAAAAGGTGTTCCTTTCTCTCGGATTACTCCAAATCAATTGATAAAATCGTATTTTTTAAATTTGCTCGATATGTCGCATTCGGGAGTCAAACGTAACATTTCTCCCCGTATTTCAAGTTGTGTAATCGAAAAGACCGAAACACCTTTAACCTTTGACATTGATTACGACATTACTTCCGAGTGATATCCATGCAGATGACTACATGAGAAATACATTGGCTCGCAATTCCCAATTTGAGAAGTCTATAAGTCTTATAATGTATGCGATGAAGAGAAAGGTAAAGTGTGTTTACCTCGATTTATAAAATTTTTCTTTAGAGCCGTGAATAAACACCTGTAGACCTTGTGAAAAAAACTGGATGTACTAAAGGAAAAAATGTTTCGCAAAGCTGCTAAAATGTCATTATTTTTAGCATAAACCCTCTCGGGTCATTTCTTTTTTTTAAATTTTTACCATAAAAAAAAGTACGGCTACCATCAACCGTATGTCAAGATGTCGAATCAACTTGCAGGTTTTCGTTGTGCTTTTTATACTTCATGGTCCACACATTAAAACAAAATTGTAAATACGAGCATAACCCAGAAGACTTCTTCCGTAATGTAACAACTGTACTCACTCGTGTTACCTGCGATATCTCCACACATGTAAGCGGTTATACTGTTTAAATCCACACACACTTCTACATAAGGGAAAAGGTTGTTCACCTTCTTACGTGGAATAAACATTTTATAATAATACGAAGTCAATTTAAAATATGTATGTATTCGAATAAAATTTTCATATTTTTAAAAATGTTACAAGCTTAAAACATCTATTCGAAAGCATATTTAATTTTTCAAAAAGGTTAACAAATGTACTTTATTATTTATTCATTTAATCTGAAAATTTTTAATTTTTAAAATATCACGTAATATAAAGTAAATAATAACAATAATAATAGTAAAATTAAGTACAGCATGATTTTGCAAAATAGATGATAAAAAGTTCGTTTTACAATAAATCTTGACCAATCCTTCTCGATGTACAACATGCGTACAAAGGTAATTAACAAAAGGGATGAAAAATAAAACACATTAGCACCTAAAATGAATAGGATGATTTTAAATGCATTATACTTTTTATTAATACTAGTTAATCTACATATCGTGTATCAATCGTACGCGAAGTGCAATTTGTATGCTTTTGTATTTATAAAATGAGTGAAACATATTTCGTTATATGTGAATAACAAAGTTTATTTTTAATCTGACGTAAAATTCGGTATATTTACATTGGTAGAATTACACATTAGTTTTAAATAATAAACGAGCGTGTAAAATCGAATCACGTACCCACGATAAATTATCATTTTAATCAGGCAACATAGATATTAAACAATCATTCGATTATACTGCACGATAAAAAAATACTTTTAAAAAAACTTTTTATTGTAAACCTTACATTTAAAGGGAAAAAAGTTAGAGGGCTCCCGTTGATAACACGAATTTGAATTTCATAACAAAGTTGATTAGACTATCGGAGCATCGTGGAAAATATAGTGGAAAGAATAGTTGGCAAAGTTGATAAAGGTGTTGCAGTTTTGAGTAAACTTTGTTGGAGAATCACATCTTTGGACTGTCCCTCCAGGCAATGCCAAATGAAAAACCGAATGGAGGTCAGCTTTTATTCGCCCGAGTGATGTGAAGGAGAGTGAGCTTCAACTTATTTAACCCACGGCCATTGTTCGTCCTGGATTCGATTTCAGAGCCCCAACATTCAATTTTCACAGAATAATACTTAACGATGGGCATGACATTTAATTTTATTCGATTATGTACCTTTGATAACGATTTACTGTACCTGCCTTATTTTTTTCATATCCTTAGTTTGACTTTTACGAAACTCGGCATTGTTGGCAATTCATGGAAATATGTTTAGCTTTTAAGATGAATACAGTTGCAAATTATTCTAGTTATTATTTTTCTTTATCATATTTCACAAGATGGACAATTTTTTTTTTTTTTTTTTAAAGGTGAGCTGCTATATTCCGGTCACTAGTAATCAATGAAACTGTATTCATAAATGAACATTTTCTGTAACTGAATTAGCTGATAAATTTAAATATTATTTTTTTTTCTTTTTATATTACATAAAATACAGCATATTTTATCAAGTATACAAAAATGATGTATTAGTTTAGTTAAGTAGTTTCAATTGAATACAATTACGATAAAATGTCCATTATTTTGGATAAACAATATTTTATTTAAATAATGTATTTTATCAGTACTTACGTCATACTTTTCTTGAATTATAGGTCCACCCTGAGCTATGTAAAGTGTACTTGCAGTATCGAAGACGAGCTCCGGAGGAATTCTTGTAACTCGTTGTCGTGCAGTTTCATGGCAATTCATGTAAAGGATTACCTCCGTCGCAGTCACACGAATAACAATCTTGGACCATCGTTTGTTCAATTTTGGTACCGTAAATTTCACAACTTCGTCTGAGAAGGAATACAAATCAGAATTCGTGTATACGAGCGAAATGTTTTGATTTGATCCTGGTCCATCCTGTAATTTATTATTATACAAAATCGTATTACTGTGTTTCCAAGTTTTTTGAAAGAGTGGTAGATAAAATTTTAAATCTAGAATTTTAAACGCCTCTCACTTATATTCAGCGAGAAGTGTAATAAAATCTAAAAATAATGTTTGTTATGTATTATTTTTAAAAGCATTAAAATTAAAAAATAAATAAAATTGTCTATATTCTTTATTATTAATACTGAAATAATTAAAAAAATATTACTGTATGCAAAAAAGATTTTATCAATTTATATAGATTTGTACATGTTAAGTTGATTTTTTACATCTTTTAAAAGTTAACCTACGAAAATTACATCTATTTTGCTTTCACTATTCATTATAATCAAATGAAAATGAGAACTAACAATATTAAAATTCTATATCATTAACATATAATATAGAACATAAATTATATGCTACATTGAAACACTGACCAGCAAATTGACCAAAGTTATTAGGGGTGAGCCAAATATATTTAATAAATGTAATTTAATGACAAAACCTGATCATTAAATACGCCATTATTTAAGTCATTGTTAATCACTAAGAAGAAGTTTAAATATCATAAATGAAGTGCTAAACTCAATTAGCTATTGAAAATCCGACGTTAGAAATCATATATTGAACTTCATAAAACTCGATATAAAGGAGAATAAAGCTATAAACCAAGTTATATAACATTATAAACAATGTAAGCAAACATATAAGATAAGAAATATGTGCACACATTTAGCAAGTCTCTGTCTCTCTTTTTCTCTCTCTCTCTCTTTCTTTCTCGCTTTGTGTATCTTTGTACATGAATAATTGAATAAATATGAGTTATATACGCTGAACGAATCTATTCTTGTGCTTGAATCTCTTATATGATGCTCCAGAACTTTATTATTTAGTGTTAGATATCTATAGACGTAATAATATTGTACACATATTTGCTGCATAAGTAACAAAACTTTTTTTTTTTTCAAATAATTACATGAATGTTGTAGATATAAATTTATTGAATGTGCTAAAATTTTAAATTAAATGATTCTTTTGTACAAACTGTACTCAGACAACTGATATCAATAAAAACAGTCACATCGAACATTTTTCTTTTTCACTTTAGTGTACAGACAATTACCCAAAATTATCAGAGGAATAATTTCCGCAGCACTGGTTATGATTTTCACGTATTGCAGGTGAATTTTACCTCGCGGAATACTTGATAGCCAACAATTCGACGATTATTCAGCTTATTGTATTAATAAATCACGTGTCTGAGTGCGGCTTATCCTATCGGAATCATAAGCGCTCCGATATAATGACTTAAGGGCGATGCAAACTTACGGAAATGCGAATGCCAAGTTGGACAACGGTCTCGAAGGGATTGAGAACAGCAAATAGGTAACTGTTCCTCACCGACAAGGGCTTGAATGAGGCGACGAGGGTAAATTCGGCTGGAAGCTTCTCCGGGAGGTACATTCGGTATGGCTGTTTGACCTCCGACCCCGGCCGAAAACCAAAACATGGGAACCCGTCGTATCCATCGGTGATGTAGTGATTCTTGTCGTCGTTCAAGGACACAGCCGCCTCCAACAAATCGAACGTAGTTTCTGAAAGCACACAAGAGTTATCGATTTACTTTTAAATCATCGTTTATTTAACGGTATTATTGAAAAAATATGTTGCAAAATTTATCTATAAGAATAACGACCTGGGATATCTTTAAATTATGGATCTACTCAATTTCCCAACCAATAATTGTTAATAAATCATTTTTAAATGTATAAAATTACACGTGAATTTTTTAATAAAAATAATTAAGATTTCATATCTAAATTTAACTAAAATATATTTAATAATAAAATACAATTAATAATAAATTTTAAATGCATTTTGTAATAACTTTTTCAAATGATTCAATTATATGTAACGTAAATATTGACACAGACACTATTTAATGATTTTAAAAATTTAAGTAGTACACATCAATATTAAAATTTACCATAATGGTGAAATTTCTAAGATTTTTTCTTACGTTTCTTTATAACGAAATATTTATAAATATTTTTATTATAATTTTTTTGTCTAGTCATGATTTTTTATTGAAATAAAAGTATTACTGATGTTTCGTATAATTTTAAATTTAATAGAATATTTGGTTTTTTTCCAATCTATTCGTATTTTCCAATTTATCTTTAATAGTAATTCATCACAAGTTACTGCATTACATTATTTAAATAATTTAATGTTATATCAAACTGACCTAATTTATACGGATTAATGTGAATTTCAGTATGAATATGAAGGTTTTATCTTGATATTCTATATGTCAGTACTAATATATTAAATTTTTCTGAATTATCACTGAACCTCATTTTGGCTTTTTCTTCATGAATATTCTATAATTGAATAAGTTATATCGATTTTTTCATGTCCTTTTTAAAAATAAAACTCAATTGAGTTTCTTCATTTCTTAAATCGAATTAAAATTATACAGACGATATAACTGCATCAAAGCTGTAATAATCACTAATAACTCTCAATATGTAATGAATTTAAATACTAATATAAGACTGGCAGTCTTATTTTTTACTCTTTTATAAGCAGAAAAATTTAATTGAATAAAAAATAATTAATAATATTCAATTAAAATTCATTTTATATTCAAACAGTTATATATTAATATCCTACAATACAGTTTAATTATTTCAATAATTTTTTAATTTATTATAAGACAATACGATATGTTAAAAAATTTTTAAAATTATATTCTGCAGAAACTGTGAATGGATAAATGCTTAATTTGATCGTCAACGTTTGATATAATTTTAAATAAAACTTTTGTAGAATTGTAATTGTAATAAAATGCAGTGTTTGTAAAAGAATCAGTATTTAATTATGTATATTTATTTAAGTTATTTAAATATTCTTGTTAAAAATGTATATCTAAATTTAGTTTATGAACAATAGTGTTTCACATTTTTATTAATTCTAAATTTATTCGACAATATTATCATTACAAAATTTTCTTACAACAATAATTTGTAGAATTTCAGAAATACGTCTGGATCTTAACTGGTACTATTATAAAAGAATGTTATTTTTCATAATTTTTTAAAACATGCCTTTTCATTTTACTCAATTCTGTGAACGTTTCACGAATCATTTAAAAAAATATTTTACTTTTAATATTATTAATTTAAATAATTTCAAAATTTTTTCATAATATTTTATTCATTTTTCATAAATTAGTTATTATTTTAAATTAAAAAATATTAATTGACTTGTTTTAAAAGTTCAATAATTTTTTACTGCTTTGAATAATTATTAATAAAATTTTTGCCCTAGAATTGCATATACTTATATCTTTATTAATATCGCAATAATTTTAAGAAATAGATATTTAGATAGTAAACACTTGTTAATTTTGAAATTAAAAAATAAATGATCAGATTCTGTAAAAAATCCAATTACTTAAGCAAAATAAATATTATAATTGATATTTTTGAATATAACATTACTTATAAAATAACAGTAAAAAGAAGTATAAATATTATTTAAAAATATGAAATGAATAACATATAAATTTCATTAGTAATAACAGTAGATAGTTTAGATTTTCATTGCTCTTCAAGGTTTTTTATTAAAAACTTGATACACTGTATAATAATATATAGTGAAATATTTTCAAATAAAAATTTATATGATTTTCTGAAGAAAAATAAAATTCAATGTATAAATATAATTTATTTGCAAGAAAAAGCAGTGTAAAACCTCGATGAATTAATTTAAAAATTTCAATCTAAAAATATTATTTTAAAATTTATTTTACATGTGAAATAATTTGATTAAATTTCTATATTTTACAAAAGAATTCTTTTCAGAAATCTTTACACACTATTTTAATCCTAATATATTTAATATTTAATAAGAGTATGATGTTAATGATTTTTTATAAATTAAAAAAGAATTTTAATCATCAAGTTTTATAAATGAAATCATAAATTTCTTAATTTCTTTAGAACTTCTTTAAAAATTCTATGGAAATTTTTATAATGACAGCCAAATACGCAGATATATGATTTCGATCCAAATATATTAGAGACAAATTTCGGATAAATCATATTTATCCAGAACGTGAACCAGCACCTGTTCGTACAAGTATCAATAATTTTTACGAACTAATAATAGACTATAGGAACAGTTACAGCTATTCGTCATAAATCGATGCGTGAATCCAAGAAACCCGTTTCTCTTTCTCTTTTTAGTCTTGCGCCCATCAAAGCTAGTCTGATGCTCGGAAATCTAGAGTTAAAATCCACACGGGGCGAACGTCATAATCGATATTTATTGTTGAAGAACATTCACACAGTGCTCGACCACTATAAATCGCATTAAAACTTGCTCTTTTTCAGCAGATAGTGCATTGCATCAGACCACCAATTTCCTTCTCTCTCGGGTCCACGCGGGAAACTCGACAGCATTTTTCAAAGGCTTTGAAAACTGGAGAGGTGCCTCTGTGTTTATATGTACGCGGGTATGCGGAAAATTCGAGCTTTCGGTTTGGTACTTTTACCACGATACCAATGAAAAATGCGGCTTATGTGATCATAGCTTCCCCCCCCCTCCCACCGGCCCTACTACCTGCCGTTTTCTCCGTTTTCCGGCTTACTCTCGAGTTTAAACTTAACATAAATTCTTCTTAGCCTTTGAATCATTTCAATTTATTTGTGTTCATTACAGATAAGGAAAATGTCGTTACGCGGCAATCAAACAATAATGTAAGGTTTTTATAAAATACTTTCCACAAAACATGTTATTGTGGAAAAATAGTAAAATTTACTTACGTGCTTGTACAAATCCGTATTGTTTACAAATACATTGATCAATTCAGACAATTAATACAAAAATAACTTATTTGGCACTTTATCATATTTATTTACAAAAGAACAGAAATGTGAAATTTCTTAATCTTAAAGTTGGTTTGAAAAGCTGAATCGAAAAATAGTAAGTATGGAGCTTTTTAAAAAATAAACATTAATGTTGTTTGAATATTCAGTAATATACTATACAAAATACTATTAGCATAAATGAATTAAGAATTTTATGAATTTTGAAAAAATTCTTAATTAACTATTAACTTTTTCGATATTAAAAATAAAATTAAAAGTCAACAACTTGAAAATATTTTTTAATTTGATAAATTAATTTAAGCAACCTAACAAAGACTTATTAATAAACATTATTTTAATTTATAATTCATATTATGCATTATATTTCTTTTAAATTTTTAACATATTTTCGTGGATATGATAACTGAAAAGGGCTTTCAATTTCATAGTTCACTAAATGTAATTATTTTAGAATTCTCTATGATAAAATTTATTTATAAAATATTTTGTGCCAAACTTATAATTTGTTATAATATTTTTAAAAAAATTTTATAAAGTTTCGGAATATTTAAAGAATTTACAATTAATTATGAAAATTAGTTTATAAAAGATTTTTAGAAAATTTAATTATATTAATGTATTTCGTCTCTATTTAAATGAAATCTATAAATTTATCAGCTACGTATTAATTATAAATATATAAATTAATGTATAACTAATTACAATTAGTTTTAAACTTTGTAGATATATATGTAATATAAATAGAAATACACATGTTATAAATGAATTCAGAAATTTCATTAAAATTAGTTGTAGAAATTACACAAATTTTTTATCGTCATATACATAATCATTTGATGTATTAAAAAAATACTACTGTATATAAAAATATTCAATAGATTTATGAATATCAATATACTATATATTGATAATCCATTTTGAAATTTAGAACAAGTAATTTTTAAAAAAGCTATTAAATCTATAAAAATTAATTGATAAATTTCATATAAGGTTAAAAGAAGCTTTAAAACTAACACATTTTAAAAATATAACTTACAATATTGTTGAAATCCAATAAATTTCATAATTAAAATTAGTAATTATTAAATATCATAATACATCAGGTCACATTTTCATGTGAGTGCAAATATTCATTATTTATATATAAAACCCAATTCAAAAGCACAATTTATTTATATAAATATAAGATGTAAATGGAATATTATTACACATTTGTTCTTTGTATTATTCAACTATTTCTCACTAAATGTAGATTCAAAGTATTGCGTTAGTAAAAAACCATTTACGAAACTACTGACACGTAAGTAAATTGTTAATTCGATAAGTGAGCATAACTTTTGACACATCAATTTTCCATTATAAGCATGGCAGTTGAAATTAGCTTCACTTTGTAAGAATGTGAAATATATTGCACATGAACTATTTGCAAATGAAAATCGATATATTTGTCTAATTTTAAAAACTAATGTATAATTAACTGTATCTGTAAAAACTGAAAATAATGTAATTTTATATTGTACATTTGTAGTACATCCATTTATGAATAAATGATTTATTTAGAAATCGAAATATATTTTTAAAATCAAGATAATATTAAAATTCAAAGTATAAACTATCGATTTTCACATACATAACAAAAATTGGTATTTCACACTTACATTTTATATACAATATTGCTATCTTTCATTTTTTCAAGTAAATACTAAATATACATTTTTATAATCAGAATTACCACCACATACTTTTACTTTTAATTATTCACCTCGAACCTTTTTCTTAAATACTCCTTCCGCCAAATACCAGACTGTAAATTTTACCTAATAAATCAAATTTATATCGTATTGAGCATTAGATATTTATCTCAAGTTACTGGCTTGTAAATAAATCTATACAAAACGAGCAATACATTTGAAAGAATAGAACTTGTTCCTCATAAAATCGGGTAAGATTTTCAATACTTCATCGGCATCGATAAAAAGATAAGTTCCAATAAAATAAAAGAGGGGCTGCGGAATTGTAGTCGTGATCATTTAGTTCGTGAGTCGCTGGATGGATGGCGCCAGGTGTAGGACCCCCGCAGTTCGTTACAGTCACTGCCTACTTTACAACCACCAGATGTCCTCGCCACTTGATCCATACCTGCTTACATGTAGTGAAAAAAGCGGAAACGTAAATTGAAAAACTTCGTTTATAAAAGAGCGGCGAGTATTTCTAATAAATATTGTTCTGTGATTCATTGATTTAGTATTATATCTGAAAGGGAACTGCGAGTTTTTATATTTGCAATTTATACACAGCTTTTGTCGATGAAAAGTACTTTTGCCCATTTTTTTGCTTGATTCATTTATAATTTTTACTGTAAAGCATGTTTTTGTTCATGAAATTTTAAAAATCTTATATTGATTATTCATTTTGCATGGTACAAAGGAAATTATTTTATTCCTAGTTTAATGGTATAAATATAGAAAATATTGTATGAAAAAAAAAATTAATAATAATAATAAGTAGTCATTATTATTAGATGTAAAGTCGTGTAAATCGAAATCCAAATAATTCCTCGTCTTTGTCAAAACCTATTCAAAATTTTATTTTAAATTTGATTATTTGATTTAGTCTATAATAATAATATACATTATTATGTATTATAATAACAATTTTAAATTTACTGCAAACATAAAAAGGACGAGGAATCCTTTCATCGAAGTGTTGATATAAATTACATTTTTACACGATTTCACATCCATTGAAGATCACTATTATTCATTATTATTATTAATAATAATAAAGGGTGTTTTTGATTTAATAATGCTTGAAAAAAATGAAAATTTATATAAATTTTTAAAATTTTTATTTTTTTGTATAATAACTTAAGTTTTATTATATTACATAAATACACATTTATTACATATCATAATATTAATCTATTCATATTAGTTTAATAATTTTCGACAAGTATGGCGTATCTATACTTATCTAAGAATACATTTTAGATGAAGGATAAAGTAATATCAGTAATATTTGAACCACAACTTTTTTAAAAGAAAGTGATTTTATACTTAAAAATATAAAAGTATTAATTAATTAAAACTCTATATATTTAAAATTTTCCAATGGTTAGTATTCGAAAAATTTGAAAAGTTTGATAATTTAATAATAAGTTAGATATTGAAAGAATCTCGCAAGTACCGAACATATCTATAGTATAGAGCAATTGTGTAGAATTAATTTACAGGACTGCATTCAAAAATTAATTTAAGAATTCAAATTTTTGCATATTCAAATAACTTTGTATAAAAAAATTAAATATAATTTTTTTTTAATATATTGAAAATGTAATACTAGAAAAATTCATTTTAAGTTAAATTTTCAATTAAAATAAACATAACTTTTAAAAAAAATCCCTCTTATTTGCATTAGGATTAAAAATGAATGCAAAAAGTGGAATCAATCTTTGAATTAAATAAATTACACAAACTTTTTAAGCGCCTGTAAATAATTCGACGAAGACAATAATAAATTATAGTGATAAATGATGTAGTAATGCAGTTGTAAAAGAAATTTATTGTTACAATGTAACCGTTAGCTCGGCGGATAAAATCGTAGCACGTACATCTTACTTTGTAAATAGCTTCGATGATCCACCTGGACCAACATCACTTAATCGATACAATAAAAAACCTTTTAATCTCTTAATGAGCTAAAGTTTAATTGCTTTCTTTGTTAGTATTATCGCTGTTTTGAGTCGATAGATCCTGAAACTTATGCGCTCTGAGAAACTGCAAAG
This sequence comes from Eupristina koningsbergeri, assembly GCA_018907245.1. Lineage (NCBI taxonomy): Eukaryota > Metazoa > Arthropoda > Insecta > Hymenoptera > Agaonidae > Eupristina > Eupristina koningsbergeri. The sequence goes on from JACCHV010003002.1 coordinate 334,247, forward strand.
ATCTGAAGTTACGATGTACTTAGCACTTGCACCTAATTTGAAATAGCGCAGAAAGTTTTATTTACTGAAAAAGTTACTAAGTACTCCACTACTGTTCGTTATACAAAAATAGGCTTGAGGCTCTATTAATTTAGTCGTTTGTAATTTAATGCATGCGAAATCAAAGCTCATGCGGGTTTAGCACTCATCAACTAAGTATTCATTGATGTATCCTCCGAAATACCCGACGTCCAGCTCGAGTGCTGATTAAAATTCAGCATTTCAGGCTTTAATGCCTTCTTGTTTTTTATTCATGGAAAGACTGCATAGTAATTGTAAAGAACGAATCTACGATATTAATTAGGCTTGGTATATACGCAATCTCTTACAAAATTGTATTATTTAAAAATAAATGTTTTACAAATTTGCTTATTCAATATCAGCTTAAAAAAAAGTAAAGAATCATTTGAAAATAATATAATACCTGCACAAAAGTTTTAATAAATGATTGGAAAAGCCATTGAATTAAAATTGTACTGCCGATTCAGCACGTGTTCTTTTTTTCGCTACTCTTTACTCTTTTGATTCAATATATGAATTCTAAAAGAGCCAGCAAGAGAAAAAGAAAGGTCAAGATCAGTAACCTTGACCGATAAGTGTTATAACAAGAAAAGTCAGGAAAGAATGTTTCGTGAACAAAAAAACAAGAATTTGGTTTTTTGGTATTAATAGTAATGATTTTTTCAAATAAAACATGAAAATTACACATGTTTATAAAATTTGAAAGTCACAGGAAAAACTCATAATATATTGAGAAAATTTCTTGAAAAATTGCCCTTAGCCTTTAATTATTTGAAAAATACTCTATTAATTCCCATGCATATTAATGTTATCACAAAATTAAAAATTTAACGCATCAAGCAAATAAAAGTAATTTATTATTCTCAAAAAGAACATTTTTTTTGGTTAATCAATATACTAGTGCTATATTAAATATTTTCAAAAAATATAAAGTAAAATATAATAAATATACATGGTGCATCCACGAAGTATCGAGTATTTTTTTCATTTTGCTCCTATTTGTCGTACAAATTTGGGAAGGGTCTTAAAATGTCAACAAACTCTTTCTGCATTTATCCCTTTTTTTCTTTTGTTTTTTCGGTAATCAGAAGCGGCAGGATTTTACTTCGCGCGAAGGGTGTTTTTCAGTTTTGTGATACGGCGCGAATGAGCGACTACTCGAACAGCGTTATGCGATAAAGTTTTGTTTGCAATAAAAAAAAAAAAGTGTGGAAACGTATAAACTATTGCAAGAAGCGTATGGACATAATTGTATGTCAAAATCACAAAATGAAAAATGGCATAGAGATTTTAAAAAGGGCCGAGAAAGAATCATCGACGAGCCTCGATTTGGGCGCCCAAAAAACTTTCGAATGGTTAGGAACATCCGGCACGTGTTAGAAATTAAAAATTTGGACTGTCAATTAACAGATAAAGCAATTCAGGAAAAACTGAATTTAACGCGATCTTCAGTGTACAATATAGTGCAAACAAATTTATAAATGTGAAAATTTTTGAACAACAACAAAACTAAAGAGTTTGAAGATGCATTTGAAATTTGGGAAACACGTCTTCAGAAATGTGTTGATACAGGAGGAAATTATTTTGAAGAATTTAAAACTTTTATTTCATACTGTTTATAACTCCATCAATAAATCATTTTTCAAAAAAGAAAGGTAAGAATTTTTTTTTATAATCTTTGAACAAAACATTCTTGCATAGTGGTTTTCCGTTAATCACTTCAACGCGCCGTGTCAAAAATTTAAAAAACACCCTTCGCGCGAAGTTAAATCCTGCCGGGCCTAATTATCGAAAAACAAAAAAAGAAAAAAGGACAAATGCGGAAAGAGTTTGTCGACATTTGAAGACCTCTCCCGAATTTCTATAATGAATACGTGCAAAATGAATAAAGAACTCGATACTTCGTGGATGCACCATGTATATTATAAATTTAACAGATGAAATATTTATGAATAAAACTACTAAGTATTATAATACTCTACATTATTTGATTTATATTAAATAGTTTTTCATCTAATGAATAGTAAAGAAATTATTCATAATAATATTATTACGTATTTGTAAGTATTAAAAAAAATTTCATTTGCCAACATCGGTCACTTTGTATTATTCTGGTATTTGAACAATTTATAATATAGATGATAAAAGAGGTATTAATTTATGATTAAGTGATACTATACTCATAAATAATTTCCTATTGTATTAGTTTATTATAAACTCTTTCTATTTATAATAAAAACAAAAACCCTTCATATTTAAATAAAAAGGTCAATAAAGGTATGCAAAATAAAGAATTGTTAATAATTTGGAATAAACTACTTTTGTAAAGTCTATAAATATAAATGTTCGTTTATGTGAATTTACAATATAAAGCTGTGTTGATATTCAAATCTTAGTGAGCAATGGATAAAACATATGAGATATGACTCATAACAAAATAAAATCAATTATTAATAGAAATTATTAATACAATATAAATTATTAATCATTATTTTAAAAATAATTTCATGTACACTAAATTAAATATCTTCATGTTAATAATTAATATAGATATTACGGTTATATAAATTAATATCATTTTGTATTCAAATTATTTGAACTATTTTTAAATTTATTTGAATTTAAATCCAAGTTATACTAAATAAAGCTGTTGATTTTGATGTTCATCTTTCCGTTTGAACTATAATAACTTCAAATAATGTCTGCTTAATTTATCAGAGCTCTTTACATACTTGCTAATATGCTTAAATTCAAAATCTTAAAATTCAATAATTTCTAGTATAATTAGATTTATTTTTTGATGATCATGATTTTAAATCATTTAATACGAAATAAACTGAGCATTTTTTAAATGAAATATCAAATATCCAAAATAATTACCCTTATATTAAATAATACTTATAAAATTAAACGTATATTTCATTTGAGCAATTTTATATGAATTTGAATATCTGAATGATTTATATATATTTTACGTAATTATTTAAATGTTATAAATGATAAATAAGCAAAATAAAATAATATAAAAAATTTGATAATATAAAATACATCAAAATAAAATTTCTAATCATTATTTGTAATACAGAATTATCGTTTAAATGTGGTGGATTGGTATAAAATTTTCTATAGAGTTCAAATGTGTCCTCTGTATTAAGAAAAACCATTTAACAGTTTTCGATTTGTTTAGTACGAAAATTGCTTTTAAAGTGAGATTATCTGTTTCATTAATTATTTAAATTAAAATGTTTTACTTATGTACCACAAGGTATATACAAACATTTATGAATAAAATTTTGACATAAATTTATAAATATACTCGAAGTTAAAAAATTAAGGTATTTTTTTATATAATAATTCGAGTTTTTCAGGCGTTATTTTTATAATAAATCTTAAACAATAGCCACGTAAATGAAAGATATTTATGATTTTAAAAAAGATGTGAACACATGGATTGTTTCTGTATGTGCCAAAATTCTAATTGCAATCTAAATAAATTAAATTATTAAATAAAAAGAAAGAACAGAACAATATCTAGAGGCAAATAAATGTCACAAGATAAAATTTTTTTAAGAAATAAAAATATATTTTAATTTCTTTAAATTAATTAAATAATTTTAATAATGAGATAATTAAATAAAAATTGGTATCAAGTTACTGTATTGAATTAATATTAATACTTTGATGTTTTAAAAGTATTTTAAATTTTAGTTTTAATTGTACAATTTATTTAGTGAATAAGTAATGTTATAAGTTTAAATAATTAATGACTCACTAAATAAATTAATTGTTTAAATAATTTAAATAGAATTCAATTAAAATTTATTCAGTTTAATTAAATCTATTACAGTAAAACTAAAAAAAAATATATAAACTGTATTAATCTCAGTGTAAATACATAAAATATTTTAAATTACACATATTATACACAAATAAAATATTTAATAAAAAAAAGATACTATAAAAATAGAATTGAAAAAATATGTGTAACAATTAACTTTACTTTTTAAAAACTTAATAAATAATGTTTACTTAAAATCTCACAATGTATTTGTAATTTGATAAAAAAGAACTTATAATAAATCATGAAAAATTAAAGAAAAGAGAAAGATCTTTACAAGAAAAATGAAATATTACTCATGGAACAAAACTGAACCTAGACAAAATCCAAAATAACACATTTAAAAATCAAAATTCATTAGAACACAAAATGTTTATAATAATAGATATATTTGTAATTAGTGATTTACATTTTACAATGCTCATTTAGTTTAACAGGATATAAAATAGGTTTTAACTTGTATTAAAATTCTGTAAGTAAATAATCCAATAAAAAGTTAGTAGAAATAAGTATATTTAAGAAAATTAAACTTTTTAAATTTGCAAGTGATGTAAACTTTTCGAATTGGTTCGCGTTTAAGCGAATTGGAATATTTTTAAATTTTTACTTCTCAACGTCCACGTTTACGTTTATTCTTATTTAGATAAGAACTGAAGTTTAAAATCCCCTTAAGAATATATTTGCAGGATTGCGAAGTGTTGCTCATTTACCAGTGTTAAATGAGATCTCGATGCGATTTTACTTGAAAAGAACGGGCCGCTTTGCGTTGCCACGAGTACGAGTGAAGAGCAATCAATTGCACTAAGTGAAAGACCATGTCCTTTTCTCCATCTTTCCCCTCTCCCCCCTCCCCTCACCTGCCCCACCACCGGGAAATCTGTATATAAATTTACCATTACTTTAATGTTTTGTTCAAGTGCCATGTTATTGGGTAGGGGCCTCTCATTAAATAGAAGAGATTTCGGGGGCGAAATCGTTACCATAATTAAATTTCGCCGATATATGTAAATCGCCACAACGCCCTCAAATAACCGACGTGTTGACCGCGTACCTGCCCACACACACAATCGCACACTCCAAACCCATACGTACACATTCGGCGTGAATTTTCTATGCGGCTCATTTCGAAAATCAATTTGTACATTACACATGTGCATACATTTACATGTAGATGGTTACTTGACTGGCGCATTGTGCACGAATTATCATATAAGCGATATTAACGTCTTAACGGTCTTCCAATGTTCGGATTCATATGGATTTGTAACGTTTGTGTCAACCGAGTGAATGAAAATATCGGCTCGATCAGAGGAATTACCGACAAGTCCAAATGCGAATCTGCGTTTTAAATAATTGAACACATAAACAATGTTTTAATTGACAGCTTTATGCTCATTAAAAGATTAGATCTGAAAGTATCTTTAGTGAAAGTTAATTGATGATTTTTTGGTGAGCTATTACAAAGTTTAAAAGAATTGCTGTTTATTTTTATACAAAAAAATCGTTCATTTCTAATTAACTACTGCGTATGATTTATGTTGGCAAAGCGTATATGCATATTTTATACGTATATGTGTGCAATTATTATAATAATTAATAAAAATGGAAATGTCAGCTTCAAAATACTATAAATAGATCACTGATAATTTCATAATAATTGCTCGAAAATAAGATAAATGCTAAACTTATAATGTTTGATCATATTTATTTTAATCCAATTTTAGATTTGCTTCTACAAAATCGATTAGCTTAATTGACACAATTTAAGTTGGAATAAAAATCTACACTCTATATTAACGTGAATATGACATATTCAAATTGGCCCATTTTTTAATACGATTATAAGGGATATATGATTCTGGAAAATAATTAATTGAAATCAACAATCGAATTAGAAATATATCGATTATGAAAACGAATACTCCTGGGTTCTATACTCGAATACGAAAATTGATTTTTAATTTTTTTTGAAATTTATTCTGAATATTTTTATAATTACCTGTATATTATGTCATTATAAATGCAATTGTGAATGGACCATAAAATTCGAACTAAAATTAGCGGGATACGGAAGTGAAACAAAGAGAACGTGGGAGTCTTTATCGGATGCCAAAATCTATTTTGCATACCTTCCTCAATGATTAAGAAAAGCATTAATGAAAAGATATACAAGGTTTATGCGTGGGTCCCATGTGGGATGGGATTATTTTCTGGGAAATAATGAATAATATCCTTCCTGGTCTTAACACTTATATTATATTATTTATAAATTAAAAATTTATATTCTTGTAAAATAAATAGTGCATCAATGAAGAAAACTATAGTAGATAAATAAACTATTTTTATAATTAAACAATGTAAAAAATCCTAAAAACTGATTGGTTTTTTATTAATATGAAAAATAGCATCGCTATTGAATTGTAATAAAAAACATTTATAACTGATACAAATTTTATATTGCACGAATAAATAATACTAGGATAAACAACTATTTTCATTATTGTAATAACAATATTCCTATTTTGAAGTCGAATAAACTAGTATCACTAGAAGAAAAAAAATTACATATATATTTATGTATATATATAGAAAAGTCAAATCTATTTTTACAACTATTTGTCATTTGTAATATTTGTTTCGTATCTAGTGTACTATCAATTCGATATTTTTGATATTTTGACGTTACTGAGATATATTCTTGTCATTGATACTGGATATTAAGAAGAAAAAATTTAAGAACAATAAACACGATTTCCGTCTACTTTTCCGAATGGGAGAGCATAATGAAGAATGACTAATCACAGAAAAAGTCTGACGTCAGTGTCAACAAGATGCCTTTTCAGGAGTTACCTAAGAATTGAACCGACATGTAGATCAATCGGTCAATCGCACACACCAAATGGAAGCAAACTGAGAGACCATAAGATATAAAGGCAATAAAGTTGTCAGAGACACTATTCGGATTCGACACCCTTGACTTACTACCCTCACCATTATTTCCACTAAAAGCAGAGAAAATTCGAGTGGACACTGTTTGATGATCAGCAAGATATTGTCTATGTCAAGAGACAGAGAGTGGAAAATCCGTTTAGTTGTCAGTCTAAGAAAACCAGTTTTCCAAAGGCGAATCGTAAGTAAACCACCGATCGAGATAATCACCGCAGTCTTTAATATGTTATTGGTAAAAAAATAATTGAGAATGATTTGCTGATAAAACTGGATTGACATGATTAAATAATCAAAACGACTCTGTGCATTCCAGGAATAACATAATAATTCAGTAATTAAATTTAACAAGAAGATACTGATATAGAACATTTTCAAGAAGACTTATAAAGAAGTATAACTACATGACGACAAGAAATATAATCTAAGCAAGAAGCCTCTGATCGTTACAGCTTAACTAGAATAAATGAGTATTAATAATGTAAGATTGTGTACGCGCTCGTCCAGAAAATCCGTAGTAAGTTACTTCAAGTTGATGTGATGAAGAAGAAGAATCTACCATCTATCAACAGCCAATATTTATATAATACAAAATTATGCATTCAATAATTTTTAATATGTTAATTAAATAAGAAAAATTCATTTATAATAAATATTGTATAAAAAAGTTAACAGTAAAGATTTATTTAATTATTAATTTTGTATATTATGTTTTCAGATTTTGTGTTATCTTTATATGCACGTGAAATAATACTGAGCCATAATTATAAAAACTTTTTAATTAATATTTTTAATAATTACAATATTATAATTACATTTAATATCGTTAAATATTCATAACCTTTAATTACCATTTTGTTTAACAGGATTGTAAATTTATAATTAAAGTTAAAAGAAAATGATTTAAAATAAAATTTAGCAATTAATTGTATATCAATATGAACATAAAACAACGCCATTTTCTTTATTTTTGTAAAATTACAAATTTAAATTTAAATAAATTAATTTTGAAAATTCAAATAATTTCGAAACAATCATATCTCCATTAATAATCGTATAATAATTAATAAGTGAATCTTATTATCTAATAATTAGATAATCCAATTATAGAGTATAAAAAATTTTCTCTTATAATTTCATAGTAGAAAATTAAAGCAAATTATTCCGTATCAATTATAGTCTATCGCAGAAGTATAATATAATAAATGTGAATTAGCTTTCAATTTAAAAAACCATTATATTATTGAATAATTCAAGAATTCTAAATCAAAATCTATAGCATTAGGAATAAACGCCAACACCAATGGAATTCTTCTGTTTTCTTCCTGCCCTTTACATTTAAGAGCCCTTGGGTAAAATAGAACACATCCGCACTAGGCAATAAGTGGAATTGTATGAGGGAATAATGTCGAGAATACAATACAGGTTTTGCTCTCCTCCTTGAAGCCCAGGATGCGCAAGTGAGCATGAATGAGTTTTGGAAAACGGGGAAAACTGCAGGAACAACTGGAACGGAGGAAAATGATTACATCCAGACACTCGCCAACTGGATAAATGCTTCGATATATTGCGTGTGGGATTTTCCTCAAAGTAATACGGCTGTTAACAATTTTATCAATTGAATGCGTTATCTATACGAATAAGCGAAACCAGGCAGTTACGTGAAAATTCCTTTCAAGCACATACAATTCAGTTCAAAACTAATTTTCAGTTTTTAACTTAATGAAAAATTTAAGTCTCGATTCTTCTCAAAATTGATTTTTATATAAGACTTGGACAAAAACAGGAGTTTTCATTTTTATCGATTTATAACGAATTCTTGAAGCACTTCATACTTTTCAAAAGATGTAATTTCTAATTATTAATTATTTATATATTGTTCCGCAATAAAAAAAGTTCACATTGATTTTTTAAATTTATAAAAAAGTAAAACAATTTTATAAAAGACAAATAAGTATAACAAATTCACTTTGATCGTCTTAATTAACGATTTGGTTTAAAAATTTATAGTAATTAAACTTAGTAGACGACTTTATATATTTAAATTACTTTATTTTCTAACTGCTCATTACATTAAAAACAAATTAACCATTTCGAATAAATAAAAAAAAAATTTAAGTAATTACTAATAGATTATAACAATTGTAAATAAGAATCGATTCCATTAAATCTTCGAGTTGACTGTAAATAGTGTATTAAACTTTCAAAGCATGAATTACTTTTTCTGTTACAAAAAAAATTTTGTAAATAATGTCCAAATCTGCCAATAATTGAGTAATAAATATAATTACATATTTTTTTATTTGTTCATTAATAGTATTTAATTATATGCGTTTTTTAAATTGATAAATTATTTATAAATTCATTATTTGAATAAAAATTTATAAACTCATGCTTGATTAAAATACAATATAGAGTTTGTATTTTAAATAGAGTAAAAAAAATTTAATAAAGATAATGAATAAGTAAATAAATTTAAGAAATAAAAAAAATAATATGATACTTTTTTTAATCATACAATTGTTACCTAAATAGTTTGAGCATGAATTTAAATGATTTTTAAAATAAGCTAAAGTAAAATAAGAATTGAGAAATCCTCATTTGCTTCTATAAAATAATTTTGATTTTGTATGATGAAGCTTAAAAAAAAGAGAAATTTATATAACTTATAATACGAAAATTTTTATTCATTTTTCTTGAATACAAAAATTGATATTAAAATTTTTATTATAATTAAAATTTCTGCAACTACAATATATAAACAACAATATTTTATTCGTATATAACTAAGTTTTAAAAAAGTGGCTGAGTTGAACTATCATTTATTTCACAAACTTGTTGGGTCAGATACCCTACTTAATGCTGCCAAAAAAATAAAAAGCTAAGTGGCTTACACTTCCAATACACAGAAAAAAAATCCTATTTTTTGTGACCATTTAATCATTTTATATATAATTATTAACTTTTATTTTTTATTATTAATGCAAACTATTAATAGACTTTTATATATATTACAACTTAAAATAAATAATAGTAAATATTTAACAGTAATTTTCAGGCTAATTATTCCTATTTTTTATTCTATTTGATTATACATAATTTTTAAAACACTTCGTAATTATACAAAAAAATTAATTTGAATCAAATTTTCTATATTCATGTTTATTAGAAAAACTCTCCATTTTTAATGAAGTCATAAATAAAATTATAAATACTTAACGCGTTCATTGAATAAATTAAAAAATTAGGGAACATTTTTAAAAGTTAATATTTTTTATCAATATTCTTTATTTTGTAAAAAACTGATTTCATTTTTTACTTTTTTCTGATTTTTCATTCCTTCAGATTTCTATTTTAGATTTATTATACTTGAGTTGTCTTCATTCTCGTCTTTGCTAGCGTATACATTTTTTAGAATAAAAACTACCTTGAAATGTGTGATCAGATCTTGTTTGCCCTCTGATATTTGCATCTTAAATTTTCTGAGCTGTTACATAATTTGAGTACTTTTCTTTTATTCAATATTTCTTCATTGTTAGATAAAGAAATACTATTAATATATTTTTTCTGTATATTTTTATCTTTTTATACTATATTTTTATAAGTTATTTTCGTATCATATCAATATAATGAAATCTGAGCATACTTTAAAAAAATTTAAATGCGTTTAAAAGATTCTATAATTATAATTTTAAATTTATAAAATATTTAATGAAATAAAATCGAAAAAATTTAATTAAATCGCTTTATCGTATGGATATTACTTGTCGAAGATAAGAAGAGAAATATTTATAGAAATATTTTATAAATTTTGTTCTTACATTCTACATAATTGACCTGCACAGAGAAGTGAAATATTTCAAATTTAATGATCCTTGGAATGTAGTTCATTATATTTCTATTTCAATCTAGTTTTGTTGCAATCTTTTATTTTAAATAGTTGCAGATGCATGAAGGAATATTTATAAATAATCTACTACTAAGATCTTTAAATAATGAAACTAATTCATGTATTTATTTAATATCAATCTTATTTAAATCGTTTTAAAATATAATTCGATAACATATACTTTAAGTATAAGTTCTAAACTTCTCTATAGAGGGCGAACGTCAAAGCACAAGATAAAACGTCACTTAATAAGTCTGAAACTGACTTCTTCCCTTTACTTAATTAAACTGGTAAGAATATAGTATTTAGGGATGAAGTAAGCAGCCTTTTGGGTGAAAATTACTTTATTCTGGAATCAGTTTTGTTTCATATTTTTGAACGGTCCTACTTTTAGTATTTTGATTTCCACATTTTACTAGATTATAATTTGAGGCAAAAGAGATCAATAATATGATACTTTATATAAAAATATTGGAGTATCCAATAATAGGTTTTAATAAATTTAAAATCAGTCTTTATAAAGAAAAAAAAAGAAGTTTTATTCAAAAATTTCACAACATAAATTGAAAATTAAATTAAAAATTGTGAAATAAATTAAAAAAATATCGAGTATGTGAAATTACTCTTTCAAAATAGCAAATATTGAAGAATTATTTAGCCAATTATTTTTTTATTTCAAAAATATATACCGTAGAAATAAAGCAGAAACAGCACTATTTATTATTTCTAAAAACATAATTACTAATACTAAGTACTCATTAAATTTTATATATTTACGTTTTTATAAAATTGAATTTGTATTATTCCTAAGTTTCTGCATTCGATACAATATTATAAAGTAAAAATAATTAAACTGTTCGTGCAACATTAATTCAAAAACACGTGTGAAATAAAAACGAATATAAAAAGTACTTTAGATTTTCAAGACAGATCCCTAAGGAATAATTGATTTATTTTGTATGCATATATACTTGCCAATAGCTCAGCATTTCACGACTTGTAGAATCGTTACATAGTTGTACACTCGATACATTGATAAATGATTTTGGAAGCGAAGCGAACAGAAATCCTGGGAAAGCGTATGAAAAACTTCGCAATGCGTGAGAACTTATAAGGATCTTATGTGTCGGCACACCAATGCACCTTGGATGTTTCTTCTAAGCACGAAAAATGAAAGGGAAAAGCGTATAAATTTAACCCTTTTTTATCAAATATCGACGTAATAAATAAAAAGTGAGTGGATATTTCCACTAAAGCTCTTTTTTAGTTACTTTATTCTTTATTACATTTTACTTTCTGTATTACATTTATTGACCCCTTCAACTTTTTTTTATATCATTATCCCAAAATGTTTCGTATGCATTCTGTCGAAATTTGTGAAAATGATATCGTGACAACAAATGACGTACAGGATCTGCAATTTACATTAGGGAAGCTCTCATATAATTTGAGAAACTAAATTACATTTTGTTCAAAACCAATAAATAAAATTTTATGATATCATTTTTTTCGGATATCTAATAAAATACGTTTTTATAGAATAATGTTATAAAATATATAAATAATGGAATAAAATTTTAATAATACTATCTATAAACAATTTTATAAAAATTATATTTATTATTTATTACACATATAATTTTTCTTTACTATTATTATATAATTGATGAAATTTGATGTAAAATAAAATAGACAATATAATTTACTTTTTAATTCTTATTGATGTTTATAAGACAAAATTTAATTATTATGAACTTTAGAATAAATTTTCTTTTTAATATGTAGCTAAAAAATTTCAAAGCTGCTCTTCAATTATAAATTGATTTGTATAAAACATAAAAATAACTTCAGAAATAAAAATAACATTTAAAAATGCACATCTGTCAAAGATAAAGAATTACTAGTTTCGAATTTTTTTTATTAAAATCCGGGAACAACACAGAAAACAATTTTTATTTGTCTGTACTACTTACAGATTTTCTTTGATCTTTATATCTCTAAACTCCTCTGGTTCTTTCTCATTTACATTCTTTATTTGGTACTTTGAAATGTTCGTATAAATAAGCATTTTTCTTCCCAGTTTATTTAGTACAAATATTTAAAACAAGAAATAATTAAATATTTCTTGTATTTTTTAAATATTTAATACGATATTAATGTTTCTCTTTTCAAAACTTCACAAATCAACTACTTAAATATTAATAATATTATCTCATTAAGAACTACATAGTTTTCTACTAAGAAATTCTTTATTTATATCTTATAAATATTATTTTAAATTATATCATTATATAAATATTAAAATTTCGAACAAGAGGTACTATTACTCTATAGAAAGTAATATATTCTTACATTTTATCTGGCATATACATATAAAGTATTAAACTTTGTATTTCATCAAAATTTTCACACGAATAGCTTGACTTTCCTATTTTGCACTGTTAATGGGACGAATTGGCTTTCTTCCAGATTCGTCTATAAATCAGTCGATTACAGATAATAGCGATTTCGAGTTTGAAAATGTAAAAACAAAAACCAAAATAAAATAGTATTTATGTGTTTTATTTTTATTCAATTTAAGGGAATCGATTTAACATTTTTTCAAGAAAATAATTAATGTTTTCAAAGTAATTTATGGAATAGATTTAAAAAGCTGACTATAATCTTAATTAAACATAGTAATTAAGAAAAATAATTCAGAATATTTCAATAGAACATTGAGTAAAAACAATTTTGTATAAATATCTAAATTTTTAAATTTTAATTCATATTCTTTTAAAATAAATTCAAATGTTTCATTTTAACAATATAAATTATATGGCATATCTTCTTGCAAGATTATATATCAAAAACACTTTTTCAATAACATGAAAATATAGGTTGACCAATAAATAAAATAAAAATAGTGACCTTAAAAAAATTTGCTTAAAACGAAAACAGAAACATTTACTATGCTTTTCAAAATTCAATGGAAGAATAAAATAAACATAATAAAAGTTTAAAAAAGGCATTAAATTAATATTAAAAGGTAGCAAAATTTGAAAAAACTCATTTGAAAGAAACTGCTTAAAACTAATATATTTATTTTAATGAAAATTAAACTCAATGATATTTTAAAGAAATATTCAAGAAAATAGAAAAGAAATCAAAGTTTTCTAGATTTTAAGAGGAATGTAGCGATTGTATTAATCGATTTCTAAATAAACGTAGTTAAAATAAATTAAAATTGAAATAGTAGATGTATTTTTTCGCAAATGAATAATACAAAATTCCAATAAAATTGTTCAAACATGTAATTGTAGCATTCTGAATCAACAAAGCAGCTACTGGTATTCAACTAATTTAATTTACTTCTAGTACATTATTTTTGTTCTGTAAACTAAAAAGCCAAATAAATACATTTTTACATGCAGGTTTCAAAAAAAAATTTTAATAGTTTTTTCATCATTTAAAACTATAGACTTAAATTGTTAGTTCAATATTGAGAGTCTATGTATATTTATGAATTTGCGTATAATAAATGAATTATATAAAATAATTTATTCATTCTATTGCTTATTTAATTATAAGAACTATAATCATGTAAGCAATAGACAAGTTTTTTTAATATATTTCATCAGTAATATATTTTAATAATATTTGTTTGCTTCAGTATATAAAACCCTGATGTATTAGATGTTTTTCTAATAAATAAAAATGAAAAAAGTCGTCATATAAATAATGTATAAATATTTACACTACAACAGAAGAAATTTGAAATGTAAAAGACCCATCGATATAGTAGTAACAATGATTTAAACAAATGATAGTCATTCGTCATTATTCCACCTTCACTATATACTCATAAAAACAAATTTTTCTGCATATATATTTCTATTTATAACTCTCTTTAGATCACATTATGCTAAAAAGACAAAGTGCTTATGGAGATTTAGTGAATAGATTATTGCAAGTAATCCACAATAACAAATGCTCTACTACAAGTACCAGTATTGAGAAATTTATAAACAAATAAATATATATCTTAAAAATTCCCCTATTTTAAGGATAGTCTATATTATATAGAATATATTTCACATAAATTTCATGAGTATGGAAAATATGGATGAATGGAATATATAAGTATCAATAATAAGTAATTTTAAATTTACTGTATAACGTAGTAACAGTAAGGAATAAAGAGATCAATTTTCATCAATTATAATCGTGTAAGAAACTTATTTTGATCCATTCTATTTATTATTTTATAATGTATTGAATGCTATTTATAGATAAAGTGAATAATTTGATTAATATTATTTACAAATATTATACAGGGACAGCAACATACTAAACTCGAACTACATAATCAAAATTGGCAGCTATAGCAGTTCTATATATATATTCATGTATAAAAAAAATCAAATTGACTATTTGTAAGATAGTTTAATGTCATTGTAAAAGTTTTTAATTGTTAAATTAAAAATTTTAATTTAAAGTTGTTGATTTAATAACTTTTTTATTACCAGAATTTTTAATTATAAAATTTCAAATAGTAACTACAATGAAACATGAAAGGTAAATACACGAAAGA
Source organism: Eupristina koningsbergeri (assembly GCA_018907245.1). Lineage (NCBI taxonomy): Eukaryota > Metazoa > Arthropoda > Insecta > Hymenoptera > Agaonidae > Eupristina > Eupristina koningsbergeri. Next base: position 349,553 of record JACCHV010003002.1, read on the forward strand.
ATATTTAAAATAGTATTAAATAAAATTATATGACTTTTCTTAATAACAACATTTTTCTACTGTCGAATACAAGACTAAATTACATTCCAGTATATATATATTTTTAATTAAATAAAGTATAGAATATTTACCGTAATATTGATTCTATCTGAGTATAAAGATTCCAATAGAAGTTCCGATATTAATAATTATAATTTTTAAATTATATCCGTTTATTATTTTGTGATAAATAATATTTTAAAAAAGTTCATTATGTAAAAAATTTTTATATAGAAAATTCAAAATGCTTATACCTGAATTAGTCTTTTAATATTTGAACAACTACTTTAATTGAATTGAATTATTTAATGTTTAATTAATATTTAAAATGAAATTAATAAATTTTATACTAGTAAACTCTTGTATTTTTTTTATTTTGAATTTACATATTTCTGAAGTATTAGTAAACAATATGAAATCATGCGAACAATTATAATAATTACTTATTTACTCAATAATCTTTTTATTTTAACATTCTAGTAAAATATATAATTTAACAATTAATTACATCATGCTGCACCAAACATCTGAATCCGAATATAATTATGTTTGATAGAAACAACTTCTTTATAACAAATTAAAAAATAAAGTTTAAAAAAGAACATTAAGACATCTCTCGAGTGTAGCAAATGAAGTATTCACGCTTTAAAAGTGATACAAATGTGACTTAGATCCGAGTAAAATGAGCACTGCGATGAATACAAAGGTGAAAGGATCGTTATAGGTGGCCGTGAAAGAGGAAAGAGGCACAAGAAAAAATGGTATCATACCTTCTGCAAATTAGATTAACTCCGTCTCTCTCCCTCCCCCCCCTATTCTTGTTGGTTTCCCGATTGCAAAATTCCGCGAGGGTTTCATCTCGGCTGACCCTTCAACCTTGCTTACCCACACAACAACAGGTTCTCCATTCAGGACTGTGAGGCTGGCAAAAAAGACAGGTGAAGAGAGGAAGAGGAAGATTGTTTATTACCGGACCGAAATTCGCCTCGAGCAAAGTCTGAGTGTCAGTCTCGACTATTCGCCTGCACGAGTCCTATTCACGTGTATATCTATTCTTCCAACATCAAGACCTTTGCTTTATTATTTTCTTGTAATACTCGTTCTTGTTCTATATTATTTTTTTTTTTCATTCATTTAATTGTTGGATTTAAACTGTGATATAACCGCATGGCTGAAGAATGAAAAGTAAAAGAATATAAGAATGTTTATATTTAGTTAATTGGATAAGTGGAAAATTATTTCATATCTGTTTCTTGTTTACAGAAACAAAACCTAATGAATCTTTTATTATTATACTATTATAATGTACCCATTATTTACAAGTCTTCAAAATTTTATACAATTCACAGTGATTCTTTAATTATTTCCTTCCTCTGCAATAATCATATTTTAAGATTAACGAATTTCATGTATACAACAATGACTCAAACGTATTAATTGAAATTTTCGAAAGAGTCAGATTTTATTTTTTCCTGCACATATAAATTACATACACAGAAATAAATTACGTAAGCCAGACCGCTTCCGTCTGTACCAATAAAAGAAAATCGAGTGAAGATGTTCAAAACGTCTTGGAGTTATTGAAATTGTTTCTGGTTCTAACTCAATTTCTGCCCCGAGAAATACCCGTGTCGTGTAACTCTCGCAGCAGCCGTAACAATTTCAGCACGAGAGGAAGACTTTGTAAAGAAAAAGCCAAGAGTGAAAGACAAGCCTCCAGAGAAAAAAAAAAGAGAAAGAAAGAATATGTCTTGGACCGATAAAAAACATCTGTTGGAGGTTGCTCACTCTTGTTTCAGATTGAAGCACATTATATTTATTTAGAAAAACAAATAAATTATAGCATCGGAATTTGAATTATTACATATAGAGCTTAAATAGTTTTGGATATTCCTCTCTCGGAGATCTAATTTACGTTTAAGATAAATGTCGAAGTAAATTGTATTTTTCATTGTGACATAGGTTCACTAAATTAAGCTGATAGTCCCTCTTCTAAATGCATTAAAACTTGAAAATACTTCTTCTCATTAGCCATTTTATTCCGAAAATTATGATTATAAGACTGCGTTAAAAAAAATTCAAACCATAGAGTCTCCTAATTTTTGTGATATACATGCTGCACTTTGTCTTTTATACATTAATACATTTCGATGTTAAATTCTATATATTATATTCAGCACAAAGTCCTTTCTACTCAAAATAAACTATACATAATTCAAAATTCTATAGAAATTCAGAATAAATTTTTATTTCTAAATAATTTATAACCTTCTTTGTGAATATTAGATATATATGCCCACATTTTTATTTTAAATAATAAAATCAATAAATAGTGGTTTCCATTTAAAAAGTAATATTAAATATTATTATTTATATACGAAATATAATTTATGTAATAAAAACTCTATTCCACATTTTGTAAAAAATAGGGACAAAGATGCCCAAACAACCAGTTTTGAAGATTTCTTCACTATAAATCGATTCAATCGATTTATATGAAAATGAATTTTATTCGTAATTAAATTATCTACAATTTTATAAACTATACTATTGTTTTATTTATTTGTATTTTTTGTTCAAACGATTTATAAAAATTAGCTATTAATTATTCGAGTAATATTTTAAAAAATAAGAAATTACAAATTTCTTGACAATTTTTCATGTATTTAGTTTGATGTATTTCCTTGACGAATAGAAAAGTACTCCACTACTTGGTCTATTTAATATTAAGATTATTTTTAAAAAGTAGAATTGTAAAAATATTTGTATTTAATTATAAATAAATTATGAAAAATAGAATTAATGTTTGGTCAAAGAATATAATATTTTATTCAAGTCAAATATTAATTACTTAGTTTCAATCATCAAAATATCAGATGCAATAAATATTAATATGAATATAAAAACGTTTCATGATATTAAATTTTACTAAAATATTATAATGTTTATAACTTTTAGATTTATGAATTATAAAATTTCTTTGATATTTAATAGACTAAAATTAATTTCCAAATGTATATATTGGAACAAATAAAATTAATAAGTATGCTGTTTACGTAACCCAGAAATAAAATATTGAAAAACACTTTGCATGAGACTTCATCATAGATTCAAAATTCTATCAATAATATTTGAGTTAAACTCCTTCGATGCGTGTATTAGCCATTTACACATTTTCATAATCCACATTTGTTGATTATTTAGAGAATGGAAGAAAAATACACATCGAAAAAAGGCGTTTCATCTAAATATCATTATATATACATTTGTAGAATGAAGATTCTGTTATCCTATTTATGTCATCATGGATTTTGTTTTTTTTTAAAACAAAATAAGTGTTTTAATTACTGATTCTTTTTATTTATAGTGTAACAATAGTTATTTTATCAATAATAATAATTATATATGTACTTAAATACACAACATTAATATTTACTTAAAACCATTTTTTTGTTACTTTAATATTATATTTAATCTAGCCTTTTCTTTCATTTCGATTATTGTATTATTATTTACAATATAGATTAACAGATTGAGAAATAAATAATTGATCTATAAATATTACTTAAATTTTTAATAAATTGACTTACGAAAGCGCTTACCTTTTCGTAAAAAGTAATTAGCAACTAATTAAAGAATGTGTCTATATTGGTCAAATTAATTCTTTAATAGAAATAATTATATTTTACATTATTTAAAAATATTTTCCAATTTGTCACCCACTTAAAAATTTATTACATTTTTTCATTTTTTATATTACTTTGAAAAATAGTGAATAATATCAATATCTTTTTCAAATTATTAATTTTACAATTTAAAACAATATTTTCCAGTTAAATCATTTTGTATTTTTATTATGTTTGAAATTGATATCAAATTGAAATCTCTGGACTGAAATGAACTACAAAGTGTGGTCTTTTTTAAATCAATGCTACTTTGATTAAAGTTTACTCAGATTTAACAAGCATCAAAAGCAAAAAAATATACAAAATGTTTCCGATTAATTGAAAAATCGGAAGAAATTTTTCGAAAAATGTAGGTTCAACCAATGTCAAAACATAAATGTCGAAAATACATCAGCTCTGAATAATCGACAGAAAAATGTTGTACATTGATAAAGTCACTTAAATTTTTATTTTTTATAAATTTGAACTTCTGAGAAAATGAGAAAAGTGAGTTATGCGGTCGACATGTGAAAGAGCGCTTTTCCAAAACTCATTTGTATGATCGGAGTCTGATATTGGTGGCTCAACTATTTTAATCTCATGAACTTTTAAGCGCAAGCCTAGAAATGAAATTATCGTTACGTTTCAATATTCATTTCTCTTTTAAAGAAGTTCTCCCTGCAAATGCGATAATCCATCTTCACTGCCGAGTATTTGAATTTATATTGTATATAGAATAAAATTGTTATTTAAATTTTATCAATATTATTTATAAATTATAGATAATACAATTTATTAAATTCTTGTTGAAATTGAAAGTTTATGAAATTTCTATCTTTTATTTTGTCTTTTTTATTAATGATAAATAATAAATGTATTTCTAGTGATCATTTTATATTCTTACACAATCAGTATTCAAAAAATATATAAAATAATAACAAAAATATATATATGAATACCTAAAATAAGATAAACGAGTGATCAAAAATATTGTTCAAAGTAAAATTTATCGTACCTAGTGTTAAAACTACAAAAACATGCTTTTACGGGATAAAACATAAATTTTGTATAGACCGACTGATACAAGATATTTGTATAGCTAAAACATATACAGGAATATTAAAGAATATTTATGGGGTAAGCAGATCAGATAACCGATAATTTTGTAAAGTATATGGTGTGATATAACAAATTTTATAAAGGAAAGAGTTTGATGATACTAGAACAATTGAACAATTGCATACCCTAAATTCTAATCCAATATTAGTATCTGTCAAGAATATTTAAATTATAGTTTTCATTTTACAAGAATATTCTCGATTTAATTTCAAGAAATTGATAAGATCTATTTATATTAATAACAATTAAATAAATAATAAATTTCGTCAGAAAATGTCGATAATGTTTTTGTGTAACAGCTTGTCTAAGACGTCGTCTTTTGTTTATTAATCTTCTCAGTCTAAAATACAATACACATACTGATGTCAAATTTTTTATTCAGAAATAGTTTAATCTAAAATTTTAAGGTAAAATCAATATTCTCATAAAATTTATAATTTAAAAAACTTGCAGCATTGTTTAAACTTTATTTTAAATTAGTTAAATTATCTATAAATCGGTTTTTTTCATTACGACCTATACTTGAAATATTAATATATAATACGCGATAAAAATATCATTAATAAGTAATAAACTTGTTAGATATTAATACAAATTGATCAATTTATATTAAACAAGTTCGAATTTTACTTTTTACATTGAAAGAAACTGCAAATATGGAAATGAATGCTTTCATATATTTTATCTCACTCAAATATTAATTTTCGATAAATAAAAAATTCCTCCTGACAAATCAGTTTGCAAATATATTTTAAGTTTGCATTAGTGTATTTATTGGATTTCATACAAAGCTTTTTGCAGTTCTGGAATCAAATTATATTATTAAACGATACTCGATGCGTACACGTATGAAAATTACCGACGACATACTCAAAATATAGGGTAGTTATATAAAGGTAGTTGTAAAATCCGGATATATTTGTTGTTTATACTATAAAATGACAAATACACGATATAAACTAGTAATACCACATATGTACACATGTATTTTTAAAATTATAGATACCTAATCCTCACTCGTAAAAGTAAGTGAACATTATTTTGGTAACTTTACATATACATGAAAGTAGAAAACTGACTAATTACTAAAAACAATTTTACCTTGAATTAAATATATAGCTGAAGACTAACTATACTGTTTATTTATTCTCTACATGTACTAATCATAAGTAAAATATATTTTGAAATATATTTAAATAAAAATAGTTATTGAAATAATTTTTTTAAAAAATTTCTGATTTTCCTTACATGTGATGTCATTATTATATTTAAAACAGATATAATTTAATAAAAAAATTAAATATTAAATTATTTAAATTGAAATATTTTTTAACATAATTAAATAATTTATAAAGTATTTCAACTTTTCCTTTAACAATTTTCTTTTAGTTTTTCTTATGAAAGTTTATAAAATCGCTTTCTCTGAAAACTTTAAAATTTCATTCCAAAAAAAAAATAATGATTTTGTTATAATAATAATATTTTCAATACCTTTTCATTAGTTAATGTAATTAACAAGAAAATTCTATTTTCAAATTTTCATTCGCATTATTGACACTAATTCGGTTTTGTGGGTAATACTTTTTAAATATTAAAATATTTATACAAAAAATAATGTATCTACATCAATAATATATCCTTTTTTTAGTTAAATTAATAAAAATAAAATAAGTTTTCTAAAGTGTTTGTTTTAAAAACAATGTACACGTTTTTCAGTATTCCATTCCGAAAGTGCAAAAACACCTATGTTTATTAATTTAAGAATTAATTGATTATATTTTCAATATTTAACTTTTCTTGTATATTGAGTGATGTTTAAAAAAAATATTTACATAAAATTGCTAATATAAAAATGAATATAAACTATACGTAAGTTACATATACTGGAAAAGCTTTATATAAATTACAGGATGTGTAATGAAATTTGTTTTTATAATATAAGTTCGTCAGAATTCAATGAACAAAACTAAATTTTACTTATATATACTCTTAATATCTGTGTAATGCGTACTTTTGTATGTATTTGTATTTATAAATAATGAACTAAAATATTTTTATACAGGAAAATTCTCATTTATTAAAAGTTGAGCTTTAAATTTTAAACTCTTTAATTTTTCACGGGACGCTATCTAATTTTAGATTTAAACTCTTTTTTTTATTTAGTTTATTTAATTATTATGAATTCAAATTACTGAACCTATAAATTTAATCAATTCTCTACATTTCCACATAATTATTAATTTAGTCATTAAAATAAAAATAAAACCTAAAATATATATAAAAAAACATAATTAATACTCTATAATAAGTGTTAAAAATGATATGAGAATAAAAGAGCAGAAATCTTTTTTACATAAAACATATTCAAGTATGAGAAAGAAAGTATGCGTGATTCTTGTCTTATGCGAACGTAAACTTTGACATCATAAAATATTTAATAAACTCGTTACGCGTTACAATTACATATCATCCCCTTATGTTTACACAAGGAAGTGTAGATCATCTAACACATTATTTATATGTCTATGGGTTCAAAATTACGTAAGAAATTGCCAACCAATTCATCGTATTATCCATTATTATTACTGTGTTTTTCCCAATTAATTGTCCTTCGAACTAGCCAACCCTTCGAAAGTGGTGCACAAAATTATCGTAAATTTTTTTTATTACCTTTTTAAGTATTAATTACATGGTAATAAAACGAGCGTTTCCGCTTTCAACACTTAAGAGGATAATTTAAGTAGATGATGTAAATGCAACCTTACTATCACATATATTATATAATATTACATATCATCGTTTTTTTTTAATTATTCTTTTTTAACATTTTACAAGTAATTTTGAAAATAATTTTGTAAGAATTTTGCATAAAAATTTACATGAATTTTCTCGAATAATTTGATAATTATATATTTTATTGTTATATACTTACATATTCCAATTAATTTATCTTCAAAATATTATTAACATGAAAATAATAAAACTAATTTAAATCAAAACAATTTTTTTTTTAATTAAAAATTTGAATAATTCATTATATAAAAAATTTTGATAGTAAAGTTAAATACTAATTTTAATTTTAAAAGTCTTTGCACTTGCATTTTTAAGAAATTGTCGTGAATAAGGTAACTAAGGTTTATTTAAATATGCTATAAAATGCAGAATTTATGTGTAATTATTCAAATAATTTGAATATAAATAAAGCTTTTATAAAGTTACACGTAAATCAGTAAATAAAATAAAATATAAAATTATTTTTGTAAAAGAAATAATTTACTTTATATTTCTTATTTTTTATAATGGAAAACATAATTATGAATATAAGCAGAACCATTATTGTAATTTTTAACAAAATAATCAAAATATAAATAACAAGTTCTAGTAAAAGTTGTAATTGTAATGAATTGTTAAATTTACTAAGCAGACACTTTCAGTTATATATATATATATATGTTAATATATTGCAAAAAATAAAATTTTGTATTAGAAGTTTCTTTTTCAAGTTTTAAAAGTACTGCAAATTAGATGGACATGTTTAGGTAATGTGATACATAGAGTACTTTTAACTCCTAATTGAAAAGACACATTACAAAAATTACACATTAAACATTAAGATTTTTCATTTAAGCCTGTGAGATATTAAAATAAATCTCAGTATGGTTTTTATTTATTTTAAAAGTTTCTTATATTACATGAAATTTCTACAACTTTAACAGAATTTAATCTGTACAATATATGTCCATAGTAGAACTTAAAAATTTCATTATTTCAAATTTCTATTTGAAAATAAAATGATTAATTCAATAAGAAATGGATTTAAATAAAATTTTTATTTAAATGGCAATTCTTATTATTCTTTAACTATTTTATTCTTTGCATTAATCATTTAATAACACCTAAAAATTTTCAAATCATTATTTTAGCATTCAATTTTATGTAGAATAAAAGCTTATTGGATCAGTGCACACTACTAAATGAATCAGTTGGTTAAAACGATAAAATTATTAAATAAATACAATTTTCAATGGTATCACATTATAAAAAAAATAAAAAAAAAATTAAAATATATTATCAAAGTATATCACGAAGGTGGAAGCTTCGAAAAATAGCATCTAAAATACCAAGAAATCTCGACAGCATGAAACATGCTAAAGAGCTCCCCAGATTTTTCGCAATTTTCCACTTGAACTATCCAGCCAGTCCTTATCCATGTAATGACATTTTTCAAGGATCCTCGCAATGACGACGTCCGAGTCGCGGAGCAGTGGCGAAAGTCTCGGAGAAAGTCACGGATGGCACACATCGTTTACATAACGTCGCTAACGAGTAGCGAAAGCCGGATCCAGAACTGAGTTTACACCCGCCAATTAAGTTGCACTTCTCTCTTTTCGCCCTTTTCCACTCCCTCAACGTCCAGTTTTCACGGAGGAAAACACCAGCAGCCACCCCCAGGGGCCCTAAGAGTTTGCAAGAGCCTCAAATGCTCGACAAGAATTGCAGGCTAAAGTTGAATCTGCTGTTTGAACGTTGGACCAAAGTGGAAATCGGAGCATTCGATGATTGCGAACACGGCTCTTTCTTCTTTTATTAACTTCGTTTGGAATCCCGTGACAAGATTCTTAATAATCCAAATATACTTGGTACTGATTCGAGAAAATGGAACTAGTCGAGTCATACATGTTTTATTTAGAAATAGGTAGATAGCCAGTTGATACGTTTACAAGGGAAAATTATTTTATAATAAAATGATGTGTATGAATAAAGATGGGAGAAGCAAAAAAACCTTGAATATTTTTCATAAAACTAAGTTGAACCGTAGGTTATCTTGAAGAAAATTCTCTAAATTTTTTTTTTTCTACTGTTTCAAATAATTCGAATTTACCATATGTTAAATATTGTCTTGTATTAATTGACGTTTTAATCTAGACTTATAAATTAGGTTTTGAGTAATTATATATTTTCAACATTATTCTAAATAAAATCATGTAGAGTGATTGTAAATATAACAGACTACATATGCAGTTTGAGATTATTAAAAATAATTAGTTCTACATGTATGGCGATCAAATAAGACAGAGTAATATATATCTCATTAGAAAAAAAATATTTTTTTCTTTTGAATGAGAATTTTCAATAAGCTTATAATGTTCCAGATAATTCGTTATCTATTAAATACCTGTAAAGTCACATTACATTTAAGCTGATTCATTCATGTAACTTACTCAAATATTTGAATTTGAGAAAATTACAAGAACGTTCCACTATCCAAACTATCTAAATATTGAAATAAATCACTTGTAATTCATCAAAAACCTCAATATATGAGACAAAATTCCAATAAAGTATTTCTAACAAACTACAGTAATAAGATCTCATTTATATTATACATGTGTAGTAATTAATACAATTAAATGATTTACAAACATGTAATTATCAATTTCATCCTAATTTAATCTTATTCTATAATTTTTTATGCATTGTTGGATACCTAATGAATTTTTATACGTACATGGTTCATCCCCGAAGTATCGAGTTTTTTTTTCATTTTCCTACTATTGGTCGTACAAATTTAGGAGGGGTCTTAAAATATCGACAAACTCTTTCCGCATTTATCCCTTTTTTTTTGTTTTTTTCGATAATTAGGCGCGGCAGGATTTAACTTCGCGCGAAGGGTGTTTTTTAAATTTTTGACACGGCGCGCTGAAGCGATTAGTGGAAAACCACTACGCGAGAATGTTTTGTTCAAAGATTAAAAAAAAAAATTCTTACCTTTCTTTTTTGAAAGATAATTTATTGGTGGACTTATAAACAGTGTGTAATAAAAATTTAAAACTCTTCAAAATAATTTCCTCCTGTATCAACACCGTGTATTTTTTTGCTTTGATCTTTTTCAAAAATTTTTCACATGTCCAAATTGTTTTCACCTTTGCGATTTTGACATACAATTATGTCCATATGCTTCTTGCAACATTTTATACGTTTCCATACTGTCTTTTTTTAATTGCAAACAAAACTTTATCGCGTAATTTATGCTGTTCGAGTAGTCGCTTCATCGCGCCGTGTCTTTACTGAAAAACACCCTTCGCGCGAAGTAAAATCCTGCCGCACCTAATTATCGAAAAAACAAAAAAAATAGGGAAAAATGCGGAAAGAGTTTATCGAAATTTTAAGACCTCTCCCAAATTTCTACGACGAATAGGCGCATAATGAAAAAAAAACTCGATACTTCGGGGATGAACCATGTATATGCATAACTCAAATAGTAATAACTTAGAATGGCTTGAAAATTATGAATAATAAAATTTCAATTTCATTTTAATAATGTTAAATAACTATTTTTTAATTATTGTATGAAAAAGTATATTTAAATAATGATACCTTGAAAAATTTTTTAAGATATCGCTTCAATTGTTTAATAATTATTTTCAACTAATTTCACAATAAAAATAGCAAAATTATAATATATTACTAATATTGATTTTTTTTTATCATTATAGTATCAAAATTCTATAATAATATTTTTATCAGATTCATAATATGTAGTCTTTACACTCAAATTCAAAATTTTCTATACTTATTTATAAGATCACTGGGTTAAAAGCATATTGAAATTTATTAAGTAATTTATAACATGTACTAAGTTTCTGCTTTAAAAACGTAATGAATTAAATTCAAAATAAATCTTAATTTTTCTTAAGAAAACTTTAGAAAAACTTTTGAAACTAAAATATTATGAATATCATTCAATTTAATGGGGTAAAATATACTTTTAAGTATTATATATTAAATAATAAAATCAATTATATTTTGTATTACAAAAGTTTTAATCTTTTAAGTTACCTTGTATTTTATTCATACTTCAAAACATTAATTATAAATAACATTGATTAGGCTAAATTTAACATTTATTGGATATCGCCAGTAATATATCATATTTTTTTAAATATGAAAGAACTCGTTACTAAGATATAATTTTTCACAAATTTTCATCATATTAAGGATTGTAGGGAATAAATTATTGTTTTTAAATTGTAAATAACTCTTGTTTGACATTGCTTATTGAAATATATTGAATTGTAAGAAGCATAATATTTAAGTTATTCTTAACAAAAAAGTGTTATTATACATCAGAAATAGACATATAAAACATTTATCAACAGTACAATGAATCTTTTATTGTTCAGGATTGCAATCCACTTGAAAGTGCAAAACTTAAAAAGGAATAAAATCTTTGTAATAGAAATAAATTCGGAAAACAAGCTCAAATACTAGTTTATAAAGGAATTCCAAAGAATAAATTATCTGTTCCTCATGGATGAGTAAATTGCATAAACATAGAAGAGTGTAGTAAAGCCCTTTAACGAAAGAAGAGACGAAGGGATGAAGGAACGAAGGGCGTGTTAAACACATCCGCGCAGCATCCGAACTTTTCGCATCTGTGTGTATCTTTCGCGCGCTTTTCGAATCCATGTTGCACCAGGTGTCTGTTAATTGGCTCGACCGAAAGCTCCTCTTCTACTTTTATATGAGCTTTTGCCATCTGTCGCTCCCAATTTTGCCGAGCTTAAGCGCAACACCTGAACTTTCGGTATTTTACATTCTTCCTGAATGGAAACATAAGGATGTAAATTCTTGTCGGTGATATTTTGTGAACTGAAATTCTAAACATCCGATTCAATTGGAATTATCTGAGCTGAAAAAGACAGTTAAAAGGCTTCACCTTTCTGTATTTTGCCCTGGAAAGTTTATTAAGGCAATACCTAAATGCACGAGTACTTGTAAAATTAATACACTTAAAATATGAAATATTATTATTATATGAATTCAAAAACTTAATTAAGTGTCTAATGAGAAATTAGTACAAATTAAAATGAAGACGATTTGATTATTTATATCAAATAATTAAAATTTCAATAGTCATCAGTACTAATTTTTTCTTAAAAATTTAATTTAAGCAAAAACGTATCAATAAATATAGAATTTATACAATTCAACTAATTAACTATACCTAATTAAAGGAATAACTTAATAAAATGTAGAGAATAAAACTGACAAAATTAAGATAGAAAATAATTAATCTTATAGGCGCTGTTTCTTCTTGTAACTCAAAGTTAAAGTCGAGATGATAATACGATAAAACCTTGTATTAAGATAAGTAGCCCGCATTTTCAGAAGCCATTCTCACTTTATTTCTTTCTTTCTCGTCTGGTTGGCTTTTTTTATTTTTCTTATTTGCTGTCTATCATTTAAGCAATAAAAATAAAAACGAAATTTAATAAAAAAAATTTAATTTCTAAAAATTCATTAAATAATCATATATTATATTAAAAAAATTTAGCTATACTTATACTGTTATATATATATATCTATAAAACATTTATTAATCATAAAGATAAATGAATATTGATATCGAATTAATGTTTTCTTTTATAAAATATTGTTTTATATTATTCAATTTTTTTAAATTCATTATTAATTCGCTATGAAAATATTATTTTCAATTTTACATAAAAATAAATAAAATTTCTAAATGAAATTCTGTTAAAAAATTTTGAACAATATTATTAAGGTTTTTTTTATAATTAATAATTTAGTATACCAAATATTCAGCATATTTTATTTGCAATATTTTTTTCGAAAAACGATGTAAATATAAATTTAATTATTCGAATAAATATAATTATATTTATTAATTAGCATTCAAATAAGTTACAAAAAATTTATACATTTTCATTAATTTAATTGTCAATTATATTATTATAATAAAAATGGTATAATTAATAATATTTAATAAATGTATATCAATTTGTAATTTTATAATAAAATGATTTTAAATATAATTTAAATAATAACTGTTTTCACTTCTTGTTCATGAATCTTAAAATAACATATTCATTAGATTCATAATAATTTTTATTTAAAATTTCTGTTTGCTTTTTTCAATTTAAAAAAATCATTTTCAATTTTAATTTAATTTTTAAAAACAAATTAACGTTCGATTATTCTTGAATATTTTTCTTTGTTTATAGATGATTTTAATAGAATTACCATTGAATAGAAAATAAAGTTAATTCTTATGTTTCATTGAAAACTAAGTAAAACGAAAAATTTCAGAAGTAGTCGAACGCAGCTAGTGAATTCTTTTTTCTATTATCTTACTTCTTGCAATCGTAAGAGTGCGAGATTTGCTAGAAGAAAATTGAAGTGACCCTTGGAAAATAGGAAAAAGAGCGATTTTATCAAGCAAATATATGCGATACGATCTTGGACTTTTACTGAACTTTTTCTTGGTTCTTTCTTTCTCAAGCTAAAAAAACACCATCTCATCTTCTCTTTAGAAGAAGAAACTAGAAAAAAGTAATATCAAGCACAAGTATATGCAAAAAAGTTCTCAGGTACATGACCGTATCTCAAAAAAAATTATCCTAATAATTTAAGGCTTTGACTAAACTTTTTTCTATTCACTCATAGACAATGAAAAAATTTTGGTTCTTCATGTAACAAAATCTAGTTATTTTACAAAAACTTAATAACGCAGAAAAATTTAAATTTTTTATTGGCATATCCTTCTGATATTTTTCTTGCGTTCTACATTCGGTGTAATTTAAAATAAAAAAATTAATTGTACAATATTTACATATGAAAATATGATGATATTATTTTTTCATACAAATTTTTACTCATTTGGATATTAATGTAAAGCAATAACATGAATTTTAATACTGATTTAATATAACTAATCAACTAATACTAATACAAAAATAAATTTTCTTTAAAAATATTAAATTAATATTTATAATATTAATTGTTATATATATTCGCAAATAATACACAATAAATTTCTGATTGTGCAGCCAAGAATAAATTTAATTGAATTTAACTTAATATTTAGATACTACGGTTGTTAAAATCAAAATACTGTAAATGTAACTGTATATATTAATAAATTAAATATTTTACAATTATTCTGTGTAAATACATTTTAAAATTAAACATACTTTTTTATATATTTTCAATGTTTTTATTCAACTTGTTTTAATATAATTTATTCCTTTTATAAAATTGAAATAATAGATAAATATTTACGTTATCATTTTTTAGTAATCATTTTATTTATTACATTAACTTATTTATGTATATTTTACTGATCAATAAGATAAAAATTATTTACTTTTAAATATTGTACAGAATGTGCATTGCAATTTAGAATTATTAATCGAATAATTTGCATTTATATTAATCAATTTGTACAATTTTCATTACAGCTCTAAATATACATTTAATTTATTCTTTTGTACAACTCTCAATTTTATTCGTGTTCCTTTCTTAAACATCCAATTAAACTCTATAAACAATAATCTATTTAAGGCTACATTAAGACAAATAGCTTATCACTTTCTCGCTCGAATCGAAAAAGAAAATGTTATCTCAATTCACAGTTAAATAAAGATCAAACTTACAAGCTGTTATTGTTGAATATTCCTTGCTAAATTTCATTCTTGCTCAGGAGAATTAGAGGGTGGTCGCCACAAAATAAACATATATAGAAATTTCCGAATGAATTTCAGACCGCTTTGCGATCCGATAAACAGGGGGAGGGAAAGAGTAATTCAGGGGAATTCCTGTGAAAACTAACGGGGCATAGATATGTCGGATGAAAGAGAAGGATAAGAGAAAACGCCGCTTATGGGTGTTTACGTACGAATGGGGAATGAGGATTCCATGCTAAATCGCAGACAAATTCGGTGTACCAGACAAACGACATTTGTTGAGACACACCTACGAGCAAACGTGTGCACACGAGTGTTCGGAACTATTCACCTAGGAGAATGTGTATCCTTGCACTTCTGTGTGTTTCTAGTGAAGTATGTGTAAGTGCATATATTTGTTTGGTCTCTTGAGCGCCTCAAACGGACGTAATGCTATGTCATACTTTACATCTTCGTTGTTTCAGTGGTCAATTTTCCGTGTGTCTCTCTCAATCTCGAAGTCTTCCTCTATTCACATTCCTCAACCGACCATCTCCTATTCTTTTTCACTTGCTTCTTTGAACTGGAGAAAATACAATCAACTCAAAGATTCAGTAAAATTAAAGGTAAACGACTTTGTCAGGAAAGTTGTGTATAGTATTGGCATTTCCTTCTCCAAAAATAAATAAAATTTTTGAATTTTGCACTTACCTTCTTATTGATTTTTCCTTTAAATGAATACCTGACCTTATATGATGTCCTTAACAAACATTAATTATAACTCTTATTGGGTTTTATTTAAAAAATCATTACAAAGAATTTTATTATTAATTTCTCTGTATGTGAATATTTTTTGTTTTTATATAATTACCATTATCTTATCTTTTCCTAATAAATATCCAATAAAAGATTAAATAAAAATTTCCATTTTTATATAATTTTATAAAATGCCATGTTTATATTTAATTCATAAAAAGTATAAAACAGTTAATACCGATAAGCCATATAAAATAATTATAATTAACGATAATAGTAACTTGTATATATAATTGCATATTTTCGAATTATTTATAATTTATACATATGTTCAGATTTTATTAAGAAATATAATTAAGTCCATGTATAATATAAAATCTAAAAATGTTTAATTATCTAAAGCTTTTAACGCAGCCATTGTAAAATACTAACGAAGTATTATTTTATTACATAACTTGAATTTCAGAAATTCTTTTCGTAATTAAATTATTTCTTAGAATCGTCTTACACCACTGAAAATTAATACATTAATGAAAAACACTAGTTAAGATAACTATATTCGTTGGACAGGTTATCCTGCCAATATTCAATATTCTACTCCTGGTAAAATACTGATAACTAATGACTTAAAACCTGTAATACTTGCATTCTTCATTCATGTCCCCAAGATATATAAAGTAAATACAATATTGCATTTGAAATAATACTATAAAAAATTTATCATTTACTATGAGCATCAACTGCCAGGTATTTTTTAATTTTTTTATAACATAATACTATTTATCACTTAACAAGGATATAGATATAACTTAAAGAAATTGAAACACATTTCATTTAATATAATAAATATATATTATTAATATTAATATTATTAATATTAAAAATTGTATATCTTTAATTCTCAAAAAAAAATTTTTATTTGTATATAGCATAATTTTACATATATTTTTTAAAAAAATTATAATGCTTTATATAACATTATCGATTAACCAATAATTTTTATCTAAAGTTGCTATCGGAAACAGTTGTCAAAAAATCAAAATTCTCAATTAGAGTATCAGTTCGAGATTACATTTACTCATACTGAAAATTCTTCAATCAAAAATGTATGTTTTGATCACATCAAATGTCAGTGGAAACTCAATAAAAATAGATCCGTAAAAAAGAAAAGGGAAATCAAATCATTTTTTATTTCATGCTGCATTTATAAATACAGGATACGCATAGTTTTTAATGTAAAAACTATTCCAATTTTCCACGAATATGAAACTTTTATTATTTGTATAATACAGATTTTACATCTCAGTAATAGTATTAAGAAAAAAATAAAATAATAGTATCTGAATAATAAAAAAAATTACCGAATGTAATCTTTAAAAACTACTAATATTACCTACAGAATTGTGGCACACATCAATAACTTTTTTTCTTTCACTCGATTAACGGCAATGCTTATCGAAGTAAAAAATATATTTTTTTGGTTATCTATATTAATGAAATATACAAAAGTCTGATCCCCCTTGTTGCACGAACGGTAAAATGTACGACACCCTTATTTCCCCTCAAGCTCTCCAATGCATTTAAATATTCGTTAAAGCCTTCGAGTAGATAGGGTTTCGACCAAAAGTAGTCCTATAAATTAATTCGACCAAATGCCGCGATTTGAATACAAAACGAAACGCAGTCGAGCTTCAGTGCAACTGCAACTGTATCCCGTAACTCGCGCTAAGAAGGATTCGAGGAAGAGGAAACAAGTTCAATGATGCGATTAAGCGATAACACATAGAAGATGCCACTGCATTGAGAAACAACGATAAAATCCGTACGTGCATTGAGAGAATTGAGGGAAGCTGTGGGTCCATGGGGTCGTCGGGTCACTGGGTTTCATTTTCGACGTGATTCGCCGTGGCTACATCTTTTTGGGGGTGAAAAGAAAATGCGAAACCATACCGATACCACCCCTCCGCTTCTGTATTTGGTGTTAGAATCCACTTACACGTGGACACAATGAGTTATTTTTATTCTAAAGATCCAACACGGGTTAGTTCGCTCCTCTTCTCATTCGATTATTTTTCTATTTATGCAATTGCTTTCCTCTGTTTTATTGAAAATCCCATTTTTTGATTCCAGTACCATCGATATATCTTGGCGAACCAACAGCTGCAGATTACAGTTAGTTTTTCTACTTTACTACATCACTAAATAGAACAAAATACTATAAATAATGCAAATAAAATATATTATTTTAAAAATTGAATTTTTGACATTAATCATTACAATTTCTTAAATGATACATAAATGTTTTCATGTAGTTATAAAGCTTGAGATAATTTTGTTAAGAATTTGATTGTGCACTCTCAAAAATTATGTGCTAATATTTAAAATAACAATATTAAGGTAGTGTCTTCAGTATTGATTATTTAAAATAAAATTTTGATATACTTTAACCTTTTCTTTAATAATTTCTATTATTTCTGATATTTTAAAAGAATTTTATTTAAGAACAAACTTGGACCAATATTTATTTTAATTTTTGCCTTGCATAAATTTACACATGAATTAAAATGTAAATACTCAATTATCGTTTGAAGTAAATATTAAATTTTTTATAAAAAGTTGGTTTTTAATATTCAAAACGTTCATTTTGATAACTTTAATTTTGAAATAAGTATTACGTGTTTATAAAATAAATATTTCCACACTCCAGGAGACTACACACTTCAATCACTCCAATATTCAGTATATTAAATATAACTTAATAAAATTTCTCGAAATAACATAAAAAATATATAAATTTATACCATTAAAAATAATTATTAAAAATATATTACTTAATACAATTAAAAGCAACTGTGAAATATAAAATTCTCCGCTGAATTTTTCAGGCTCGCCACAAAAACAATATCATTTGATACAAATAAACTTTTTGCACCCAAGACTTAATTATATATTTATTTATAAAAAAAGGGATAAACTCTAAATAAAGTAGAATCAGAGCTAACTTCCTCTCTAACAATTTGTCTTATCTTCTACTTGGGTTTCCAACTTTAAGGAAGAATGAGCAAGTCACGCAGAGTCATGCGAACTTGTTCAATGACGTATCGTTGCTCTGACAACCACCTCGAACTCACCCCTTTGTTTATTTCCAGATGGAACAAATTAAACATCGGGACAACCGCCTCTGAACTCAATTTGTCGAGTGGTGAGTATCAAAGTGCCAGAGAATCATGTTTCAGAATTAAGACCCGTCATTACTACGCACGTCCTTTGGTATATTTCTTGGTAATTCCCGAGAGCACCAGATTGTTTATCCTTTTTCCGAAAAATCCATAGCTTTTAGTGCTCCTTATTAAGAATTCATTTAACGGAAAAAAATCCTACTATTATCAATACTTTTTAGCGATTGTTAGCATTCTGTTTATCCTGATTATTGAACCGTAATGCTAATGTACATGCGGGACTTGTGGAAAGATGATATTACAATAATAATACCTGATACACAGAATTTTGTTTAAAAATTAACTTGGAAATTAAAAATATAAAATATTATGAATCTCAAGTTTATTAAAATATTATTGTATAAAAGGTTTTTAAATTTACATTAAAAAATAATACATCAATATTATTGGAAAAGCATATTTAATGTTCTTACTGCTTGGTTTTTAGTATTTAATCTTCCACCGTTTTAAATATATTTATATAATAAATTTCAGGTGTAAACAGTTTTCTTCTGTCTGAACAACATCTTAAAATCAAATAATCTAATCCTATAAGATGTTTTTCTCCAACATTTTCTTACCTCTGTGTTTAAATTAAATAACGCTGCAAACCATTATAAATATTTATTTTTCTAAGATTTATAGAGATTTATTTATGTACTTGAAGAATGTACCTAAAAAGTAGCTAATTCATGGTTAAACACTAATAAAAAATTTATTCTTACCTATAATATTTATTATAGAGAAGAATAAATTATATATAAAAAACGAAATAATAATAATTGGCAAACTCTGAGGTATCAAGTTTCATACATATTATGTGTATATATGAACATTTATGAAATAAAAATTACTATTTACAAAATTTAAAATCAGTTAAGTCTTCGATGGTTTAATATATTTCATGCATGATATATTTAAAAGTATTATCAATAGAAAAGTAATGAAAATAAATAAATATATATTTTTATTAAAGAAAATACTTTTTTATATTTCAAATACAGTTTTATTATTTATATAAAAATTAAATATATACTTCAAAAAATTTAAAAAAATTGACCTTATAAAAAATAACTTCAATATTTACGTAATATTAAAAATTGGTATTTACTATGAAATATATTTTTAATAATAACAACTAAAATCCATAAGGTAATCATAAGATTTTTAAATATCAGCTTAAATATTATATTTAATTATATTTAATGTATATGTTTTTAATGTATAAATTAATTGAATATCTATCTATATCTGTATTTATTTTAAATAAATACAGATATATTATTTTATAAAATCTATTAATATTAATCAAATGTTTAGAAATTAATTATAAAATTCTTAAGATTGGATAATTTGAATCGGAAAAATCATATTTTAGAAAAATTGTTTCATTTTTAAAAGCTTGTAAAAACTAAAGTTTTTCCATGAATATACAACTTGATTTGTTGAATATGAATAACACTAAAACAATAATTTAAATTAATAAAATAGATAAATTAGCACAAATTTGTCATGTACCAATTTTGTAGAAAATTATTGTTCCAATGAAAAAAATTGTAGCAAATAAAACTAAGAATCGTTAGTCATGAATAAGGAAAAAATTACTTAAGTAACCCATAAGATTTTTAAAAAATAAATTCTTTTTTACAAAACAAAACTCTGTAATTATATCCGTTCATTAAATAATTTATATAATATTACTTTGATCTTTTTACGATAATAATTTTATCCATACTATTTCAAATCAAAATTGCTTAAAAATATTGAGATAAACTATTTTATTCATTGATATAAAATATTAGTTATAGAAAACATTTAGTATTCAATGACATGAACAAATCTAAAAATGTACTGATGCAAGACATTACTCTAACTTTGTATAATTACAATTAAAATGCTAGTAAATTGTTTTATGTATATTATACACATTTAAAACGTAATTTTAACAAAGCTTTATCTTCATTACGAGTATCGTAATACCTGACGTTCTTCTGTTATTTTGGCTTTTATTCCTGTTAATTCAATGGTGGAAAGGTAATTTTACAAGCAAGCCAAATGTTTTTAGAAATTAAAAATACACTTTAAAGGAATAGCTTCCCTCAAAACATAACAATAAAAATAAATTCTTATTCAATAATATATAAATATTTGTTTATAAATAATAACACTTTAAATGTATACTCGCATGATATGTAATTTAAATTTATATTTTATAAATATTTTATATTAAATTTCAGAAAAAATTATAAAAAAATTCCTGTTAAACATGAGTATAATCCATTTATTACTAAAAATCTCAGGGTCGATAATTTTGTAATAAAAAAATATATTTCACTCAAAATTTCTTCGTAAAATTTCAAAAATGCTATCATTTAGCGTAAAATTGTTAGTGAACAATTTATATAAGTATAGATAATTTTTTTGAAAAAAATAGTATATTATATATGATAGTCTTGAATATATATACAAAAAAAGTAATGAAAATTCAATAATATTGATTATCAAAGATGAAATAAATATTTAATCAATTCTTATCATTAATTATTCTAAATTACATTGTTTTTTCTATCTTTGAATAATTTATTTTGCCTTTACGTGATAAAAACTATAATAAATTAACTATAATGTAATTTTATAAAATTTTATTATCATACAATATTATAATACAAACTATTGATATGCTATGTACTCAGCAACTATTTTATAGTTTATTTTAAATAATTGAAAATATCTCAGTTTTATTAAATTATAAATTTAAAACAAATCAGAACAATATTTTCAGATGAAATATTTTATTTTACGATTATCATGGTAAAATTGATTAAATATTGTTTATTTGGTAAGACCTCATTCTTTATAATTATATTATGGAGCGGTATATAATTATTTATAAATAATAACATACAATTTATTTTACTATTGTATCTATCAAACAGAAGTAAAGCCCAAAAATTGATTGTATGAGCCACGATTTAGATCGACCCGGAGAATTCTTTATGACATGATTCGAATATTCACAAAATACATAGCATCACTTTCTCCGGGATGACAAAAGCCCAGCATCCGCCTATAAGTGCGGCACCTTTGGCACGCGATATGAATCCTTTTGCATGGACCAAAGTCTTTGGAATCATGGAGTGATACGCTGAAAATCTGAACTGCCGCTCCTTCAACACTCGTTGAGGTTGGAGAAGGTAAAGATCTAAATTTTCCCATTTCGCACGTGGTTGACCTGCGTTCCAACGGATATTCTCGACTATGTGCCTCTTTAATGTAACCCAGCATCCGTCTCTCCAATTTCCTGCGAATCTGGGTCTTCCCCTCCTACTTTTCACCCTCTTTATAAATTTCCTTAAATCGTAGGGCACTTTTCTGCACTCGTATTTGCTCAGTTTTTGCAATAAAATGTGTTATTCACAGTTTATTCAAAAATTGAACATGTAATACATTTACTTTCTTACAAACTTTTAGAGTATTGGACCATGTAATAATAAAAGTTATATTTACTTATATAATATTTAGAGGGGAGATAGTTGTAAAATAATACAATATTCAAAACTTTTGATATTTAAAAGGCAATCCCCGTATGTAGTCACCTGCTGATGTAATATATGATTTTTTTTTTGTTTATCTTGCAATATTTTCAAATAAATTTATAAAAAATCATCCAATATTTTGCATAAATTTTTCTTATATTTACATATTCTATGTTTACACATTTTGTATTTATACATGTGTATATAATTTTATGAAAAAAAATAATCGAAATACCGTTGCATTATATAAAATATAATTATGGCTCAGCTTTCCAGTTGATGAAAATATTTTCATTTCATCATTAAAACTATTTTCATCTTAAAAACTTCAATTTAAATTTTTTTTTTAATTTACATCCCTTATAAATAACATATCTTTTAAATTTAAAGAAAAATCTGTTTTATTTGTCGATATATATTCATTCAAAATAATATAAAGCAATCACTATTTCACTATTTGGAAACAAGAATTCTTCTAATTTGTATTATAAACTTTAAAATACACGAATAAGATTAAAATTTTTTTATTACAGAAAGTCGTTATACACATTGTCATCCATACTGTTGTAAAACTATATATTAAAATTGTATTGAAAGAATAATTGAAAAATAAACGTACAAATCCCATAGCCACAGCACGTATATAAAAATAGATAGAAAAATAAATAGAAAAAGAAAAAGGAGTAAGAGAAAGATGCTCGAAAAGAGCGTAAAATTTCTCTCTAGTCCTTCATTTTTCAGACCCGTCCAAATCGCACAAAGATTTCCTCCATTTTCCTTGCTTCTTGAAATTTCCAGAGCAATTGCACTTCTCCTTCCTCTCCCTTCCTCCCGATAACTCTCCTTTCCACTTCCTATTCCATCGACCTCCCCCCCAAGGTCTTCGCGCTGTTTTCCATTCCTGAATACCAACAGTTGCATTCATCCCCGAACCAGCTTCCGCCACGATTCCGATGGCACAAGCGAACCAACCCCCAGACATTGAGGGTGACTTTACATCGGGGATGCATCCCCGAAACAGCGACGCACCCCACGCATAAGAAATGTGGGAACATGTTGCAGTTATAACTCGTTTCGAACTCTTGTAAAGAATCATAACTGACTCCGGATGAATTAAACGCGAAAGAGATATGAACTGCGTGGGTGGATTTCATGAGACGTTGCACAGGTAACTGACCCAAAACGCATTAAGATTTTCACGCCATTTTCTGAATAAAAGGAACAAGAGAGAAGCAGTGAAAGTGGATCTCTTTTGCGAAACTCTGATGCGACGCCGGAAATTACCGGGACTCGAATTTTCTGAATTCCTGGAATATGTTGCATAAACGAGAAACGGGATTCATCTAAATTTTAGATAACGCAGTCAAAAATAGAGATTGCATTTACGATCAAAATAATGCTATCAATTCGAATCAGATCAAGCTTCACTTAATAAAATTTTAATAAAATTTAGATGTATATAGAATCGTTACAGGTGTATATGGTCAATACGAAGAAGATGATTTTGACATTATTGATTTCGAGAAAAGTTTATTAATCTACTGTACATTCTCAAATATTTATTCAGAATTTAGAAAATTCAAATACAATAAAGTATATTTATTGTTGTATTTTCCAGCATTTACTGGATATGTTAAAAAATATTATGTTAAAAGTGATAACTCAATATTTCTTAAACATCTCTGACAGCGATTCACATTTATTTTATTTGTTTTCGTTTATTTGTATAAAGTTACTTTAGTTTAATCAGTAGAAATTATCGCAAATATTTACAAGTTTTATAAAACAAATTATTATATAATAAGCATCTTAAGTATAAATGTAAGGACACTATTATCAATTTACTTTAGTAAAACTTTAAGAAATGCTCCCTTCAAACTTTTATGATGATTGAGAAATATAGGTACATTTTGGAAACAGCAACATTTCTTTGACTACTTTGTTATTTCGAAACTGTACAAATATTTCAAATACTGAATTGCTGTAACACATAATATTTTTACGCGTGGGTTGAGAAATGAAATTTTATTGTGTAATAAAATTATATTATCCACACCTCGGAGTATTCTTCCTGACTTGCTTATTTTATTCGGAGCGGAGCCTAAAAATTTATGTAAAATGTGGGTTACCATTAAATTTCTTAATTAGATATATTTTATCGGTGGGGCTATTGCGAATCGAATCAGCATGACATCGAGGAGTTACCAGAGGTTATATATTGCCTGATGGAACAATGCATCTACTACTCACAGTTTGGCCCAATCGTCGAATAAATCTTATAGACGGTTTGCTAAATCGACCGAGCAAAGTGCCGTTGTCCGAAATTCTACGATTCTGAATAAGAAGAAAACGTAGGTATTACTTTAAGTACTGCTTTTCATATTCATACTGCTTTATTTTATCTTGTAAATTTTTAGCTATAATTTGATTTAATAAAAATACTGTTTGAAATATGTCGGTTTTCGTACACATCGTGAAAATTGACAATAAACGATTTAAAATTGATTTTGTTGGTTGGTTTTCAGAATACTATAGTTTAATATAATTTTAAAAGAAGATGCTTTACTAATATGTTCATCATGCAGCATATCTTGAATTATTTTAAAAACATTTTCAATAGACTCACTTATAATATTTTGTATCTGTAATTTGGACAATAATTACAAATATTAAAAATATATAAGTAAATTAATGATTGTATTCAATTGATGTATATAATATAGGTTTCCATATGTATTATAATTTAAACAATAACTTGATGTATACAATTTTAAATTGAATATGAATTTTTTAACTGAATTTTATTCCTAGTCTTTTATAACAAGCATTGTGCGATAAGAAAAAAATTGTACACAACGAAATATATCTTATTTATATATATTTATATAAGTAATAATTAGTCATACGTATAAATGTGCTCTTTGAGTTATAATTATAAACTTGTATTATCTTTTAAACCTATATTAAGTAATCCAAGGAACTGAAATAAAATAATGGATTTTGGTTGGGTTAGAGATAGTAAGAAATAATTAAACTATAGTTCTAATTCCAGCTTTTTGGTAGAACAATACTGACGATAAGAATTAGATCAGAAAATAAAATCAAAAATTTATTTATTTCCCATTTCATTGTACGAATACTTATAAATATATATACATATTTTGATTTGACAAACAAAGACATCTAGTCTTAATATAAATTTATTCAAGTCAGTTTACGCTTTGTTTTATGTTCATAATTCGTATAAACAATTTAAAATAGAATCTAAAGTAATAGTATCAAATATGATAAAACTATGATTTATGCTTCATAAATAAATTTATTTTATATATATTAATTTTATTTAAAACATTTAAACATGATTTTTAAATATAATTAAAACTTTTAATTAAGCATTATTACATTTTTAAAATAAATAATATGATTATTCTTCAAAATTAAAAATACAATTAGATATTTCTTATCTGCTCTAATATTAATAAAGAATCAGTTTAAGCAACTAGAAATTTTAATATTATGAGTGTTGACTTTTTAAAAATTTTTTGAAGTTTTATGGAAAATAAAGAAGCCTCTGAAATTTTTAGTTTTGAAACCTTTCAATAACTATTGAAATTATAAATCAAAAACGAAAGATTCATGAAATACTTTCTTAAATTCATGAAACATTCAAAAGATTCATTCACGATATTAATTACTTTCACCTATAATAATAGTAGTATTGGCCCACAGACTATTTTCAGGAAAAATAATGGTATGGAGCACATAAAAATTCGAGTTTCAGCTTAAAATTAAATAAAACTCAATTATGAATAAAGGGAATATTCCAAGGTCTACGATGGATTGCATTATTGTAATAAACTAGATGGAAATTTCTCCTCTTTCCCAACAGAGATTCCATTAGAATAGCTCGCGGATTTATTTTACCCCCAGAGATAGGAAAACAGAAAAAAAGGGGTGAGAAGTTACCGAGAAAGGGATGTAAATGGAACGTAGAAATGGATATATAAAAACCAGCAATCCCTGCTAATATTTGATAATAAACAGAAAGTCTTGAAAAACAACTAGAATTTCTAAAAAGAATAGTACCAAAAGTATATAAATCTATTTTCATTCAGTAGCTTGTATGGGGAAGAAAAAACACATGTAAATAAAAGATTAACACAAGAAAGGGAAGAAGTTTATAAGTGATGGCACGATTTTGTTTTTACATTTAATGTATGAGATATAGGTATGTAGTTACTATATACGATTAAGGAATAAAATACATCGGATAATAATTGAAAGAGTTGTTACGAAAAGAACAACGTAGACATTTTTTTGAAATGAAACAACGCATTCACTTAACTCATAAATGTACTCCCTCGATAATCTTCGAAATCCCTTAACCTCTTTAGAATGGAAAACAATTTTAGTTTTCAATTATAAACACATTTCAGAGTAAAAAAGAATTGTCTGCATCGACGTAGTTTATAATTGATTTCTACAGCCCTAGTTTTAATCGCATTAAAAATAAATAGACGTTGCATGCAAATTCTTGTTTTTAATTGATCCTGAATTTCAAGAAGTTTATGAAAACAGAGTGCAATATTTTATTTAAAAACGTGTATTATAAATAATTATTTTCACAAGTATAAGTTATTTAGGTTTCATACCCTAAAATTTTTAGAAGAAACATTATTCAAAATCACAATTTTTTTAATTACTATTACATATTGTTAAAATATAAATTATTTTAAACAAAATTACTTTTTAAACAATTAATATAAAAAATTCATGTAAAATTTTCATAAATTGTTTGTTGATATATTTTTTCAAGTGATATACAAATGTTGATTTATACAAAATCAGATATTTTTAGAGAATTAATTTCATTAAATAGATATTGAAAGATATTAAAAGGAAAAAGAAAATATAATCCAGCAGTTCATATAAAAATTTTCAAATTCATGCTTGCTCTAAAAAAACACATAAGTTCGATGATGGAATAGTTAAAAAAGCATTAGACATAGTTATACATACATTGGTAACAGATGGAGTTAACAAATTAAAAAATCCTTATTCAAACATAATTGATAAATAATCAAACCCATTATTTATTAAAATAATAATGTACTACCGTAAGTTTTCTATACTGATTTTAAATTACTGTAAAAATATGATCATTCTATTATAAAATGAAAATCAATATATATTTTTTCTTATAATAATAAAAGAAACAAAAACTTTTAGTATCTTGATTTATTTTACTTATTATTTTTACATTATATTTCAAATTTATAATTTTTATTGATTTTTTAACTATAATTGTATAAAGTATCAATGAAAATTCAAAATAATTATAAAAATTATACAATTCAATTAATCAATCGTGAGAACAAATTTAAATATCATAATAAACAATCTCTAAAAACTATTAAAATCAATATCTAACATGGAACAGATACAATACATAAACTTGTTGACACTTTAAACTCTTTACATAGTTTATTGCAATCATGATTTAATTATAAAAAATATGTAATTGTAAAAATTTTAAATAAAAATAGCAAAATTATCTAGAACAACATGATGATTAGACAGTATGATTATATTAGCAATTTATATAAAGTTTATGCATCCTTTAATCAGGATTGCACGATAAAGGTCTGAAAGCAATTTCCGTTGTAAGAGGCTACCTCTTAATATTTATTGTCACAATGCTTATATGATAGTATTGCATTTCATTTAAAAAACAAATTAAATTTAAAATATGAAAATATTAGGAATATAATAAATATAAATGTATGATATGAATAAAAAGTATATTGTTGCATAGATTAATTTTTTTTAATTTTTTAAAAAAATTAAGATTTTCATGAATAATTAAAAAAAATTAGAAGAAGTACTGTAAAAATAAATGTTGTTCATTAGAATTAGTAAGAATAAAAAAAAACTATATTCTTTTGTCTGTAGATTGTGCTCGCAATGTCTCTACTACGTCATCTTTATTTGTTCTTTTTAAGATGAGACAAATTTTCTGCAAAGTTCCAATTAAATAACTATTGCACATAATTTTCTTCCATATTAAGATTAGGTAATTTGCTATATAAGCTGGTTAATTCAAATAATTTCAGATTTTTGTACAGATAAAAAGTATGCAGAGTACCTATTAGTATACATTACAAAGTTTAAAAATTATAAAAACAAAAAAAAGCTTAAAATTTACTTGCACATATGATTTACAATATAAATGAACTAACATTATTTTAATATTCTTAAAAATAAAACATACATATTCAATATATTATGATAAATTTTTATCTATTTAGTAAAATAGAATTAACCAAATGAACAGAAATTGGTATAATAATAAAAGTTAGGTTCGGTAAGCAATGATAATAAAACAACATTCGAAATGATAGATTCTTATTTCCCGTAACAAAAAATGAGGAATAAAAAAAAATGCAGTAAGACCTCAAGTGCTGATATCCATTCGCTGATGTTATCTTTCAGAGATTAAAAAACTATACAAAAGTGTATATCTACGCTCTTGAAAGAAAAATTCTTCGTGAATAACAAGAAAAAAAATATTAAATTTTATTCATAAGACTACAATACTTTTGAATTTAAATATAAATGCCACCAAAGGACTACTTACAAGAATATAAAAATAAAACTTTTTATTTATAAATAAGTATGTAAATTGAAATAATGAATAAATGCATAAATTTCGTTATTTCTGCAAATAAAAATTAATAAAAATACGTAAAATGTGAAATAAAAAATGTATTTAACATAAAAAGTGATCTACTGTAGGATATACGATTATTCTGTTAAAATCTATAAAATAGAATAAAGTCTCTGCTTCATGAGAATTGTATAGTCGTGAGAAAATAAAATACAATAATTTTATTTTAATTCTCAAAATAATTTTTTTTTATTGTGTCTACTTTTTTATAAAAAAACAAAAAATTAATATAATCCTTTATGTTCTAGTTCTTATACCCTTAAGAATTCAATTTATTTCTGCTAAATAAACACATAGAAGCTATCTCATTAAAAATACATCCGCATCAACATTTTAGAAGAACATAATATTAGTAATTCATAACAACAGTATGATTCATTTGTTATCAAACCGAATTACAGATAAATAAAATGCAAATAAAAAACTTAATGCGAAAGTAACTAAGCACACGAGCAAATTGTTTCGTAAAATATAAAAAGAAATACGATTCTATACAAGTTTCCTTTGATATTGAAAAGGAGCTTCGAGTGCCACTTCAGAGTTTTAAAGGTAATTAAGTAAGAAAAGTGAAAGAAATTTGAAATTAGCCAGGCAGAGAAAAGCCAAACCAAATAGCCAAATACAATCGCAAACGCGAGGATTACAAAACGTAAAATAAAAACTCACAGAAAAAAGATAAGACGAGGAGGGGGAGGAAATAAAACACGGGGTGAGCGAGTACCGGTGAGATTTTACGCGTAAGCATAAAGCTGTAAGTAAGCCATAAGCTGTAAGTAACGAAGGTGAAAGGCTCTCTCCCTTCTCTATCTCTCCCTCTGTCTCTCTCACTTTCTCTCCCCCCTTTCTCACGAATTTTCAGTAAATCTCGAAATAATGGCTCCGGTAGAGGAAGCTGCTCGGTTGTGCCCGTGGTAACCCGCATTTTAACGGGTTCTTATTCGTTCTCGCACATGTTTTATGTCGCTGGGAGATAACTAAGAGAGAAAGGGAAATGGTTGATAGATGAAATCGAGACGTTAATGAACGGGTGCGGGGGTGGGTCGGGGGTAATGAGAGCGAGCAAGGAATAAAATCGAATGACTGGGTTATAACGAGTTCGGGTGCTCAGGGTGAAATGTCGAGTAATAGGTCGCTTATGTTCCGTTTTTGCGTGAATTCGCATTAAACCATTTCTTTTATTGTTCCGTTGAAATTTAATTATTCAAGATTCAATTGCAATATTTACAGCTTTTCCCTTCAACATGTTAAGTATGCCATTTGACCACCTATTTAACTAAAGTTGTTACTAATTAATCCAAAAAAAATTTAATTTTCAACAATATGGATGCATGTTTCATATTTGTATTAAAAAATATGTAAACAATAATATTTATTGCTTTATATTAAATTTTAGATTATATATTTTTGCTTTCAGATTTTTTAGCACACAAAATAAAGAAAGAGAATTTATTTTTATCGATTTTTCCTCGTTACATGAGCACTATCAAACATATATAAATAAAAAAATTAGTTATTTAAAAAATATGGTTATAAAAAACCATCTATTCTTATAATGTGCTTGACTTATAAAGCAATATTTTCTATATTTATAGTTTAAGGTTTAAAAAAAAAGTCTTTCAACGATAATCACTAATAAGCTCATAAAACTAATTTATTTTGGAGTTATTTATAATTTAATCAGTAATCATAAATTTAAGTTCTATAATCTTATAATCACATTATTAAAGTTTGAAAATTATACAAAGTTTTATAAAATGTGAAAATATTGCTAACCCAGGACAATCCGAGGATAATACATGTGAATATAAAATGTATAAATCAATTTATCGTGGTATGTATAATATAATATAATAAATATACATACTCTAAATAAATTGAATAAAATTATATTTTTAAAAATCTTGCAATGAAATACGAATAACATTCCTTTCAATATACTATATAATGAAACGTGAATCAACTATGCAATAAGTTTACTTATAATGAAAAATAATAGGCATAAAACTGTCATATTGTAGTTATACACTAATAAATAAGAATTTTTTTTAAATATTTGATATATTTATATAAAAAATAATAAATTAATTTCCAAATAATTTTTACAATATGTAAAAATAACGTCAATATTATTTTTATAAATAAGAGATTAAATATTTAAAAACAATAGCTTATTATAAGAATAATAAGGAAAACTTTTTGCTTTATGAAAATTCTCTTTTAAAAATAACGCATAAAAAATAAACAGAAATAACAGAATAAATTGTAATTTTCAAAAGTTTTTAATATACGACATTAATGATGAATTGTATTGACATTATTATTTTAATTATTTCACTACAATTTTTCAATATATAATTAAATTTCCGTCAAGAAATCTAATATTATTTATTGTATCATAACCTTAATATTTCATATTTTTGTACTGTTTGAAATATTTAATAAATGAAATCCAATAAAATGTATATATTCAAATAAAAGAAATTACGTATTACATTCATTTAATAACTTTCAATACTTAGCAACTGTCAATAATTAAGTAATCAATTTTAATTAAATTTTATTGAAGTGTAATTATTTTTTATTTTCTATAAGCTTTGTCATTTTATAATTTTATGCTAAATTATTAAAAATAAAAAACTCAATAATCAAAAAATATTGATATATTAAGTAATTCACATTAAGTGCAAAATTGTTTAATAATTTTTCATTTAAATTTGAAACCGATCATAGTAAACTTGTGACACATAAAGTATTATTCTGTACAAAATAAATGGAAAAGATAAATTTTCTAAATAGCCTTAATTTTTCAGTTTTGTATTAGGCAATTTTATTTTTTTTTAAATTTTATTTTTATGATATATTATACTTCGATTCAGTATGATTACATTTAAAAAATTTTTATCTAAAATATACTAAATATGTGAATATTTTTTGATTACATAATCAAATTGTGCAATTCTAAGATAAATAAAACCATTGTATTATTCCTGACTTTTAATGGAATTACCTGATCTGTGAAAAACCCAGCACATAATAAAATAGTTTGAATTTTCCAAGGGAAATATTCATACTTGAATTGTAAAAGAAGAGACAAAAAGAAGCATAAAAATAAGTACATACATAGGAAAAAAGTGTAGAAAGCCAAAACACGAGAGAAAGATGGAGAAAGTGAAGATAGGAGTGTGGGGAATGATGGTGATAAAAGTGAATGAGACAGATACTAAAAGCTGCCGGGTAAAAAAAATGAAAGAAAGAAGAAAGAAGAAGAGTACGAGCGAACACAGAACGCGAAGCCCTAAAATAAACGACGTAGTAATATCTCATGGATATTTCCGTAGCCGCCGGGAAATTCGTATTCAAACTTCCCGATTATCTCTCTCTCGGCTTTCCCATTTTCCTCTTCCGCGCTTTCCTTCATGCTCCATCGCTTTTCCCCTGTGTCGCGGTCACACGCGAAAATTTCTCCTCCATACCATGGCCTGATAAAGATGGATCAGTCATTCGACGAGCCAATTGAACGTCGTTCCTGATATGTCACGATTCCGCGATTTATAGTTAGAGTGAATGCTGTGTGAAAAAATAGTGAAATCGATGGAAAATAAATGGGAGCCACTGGATATTGCAAATTTGTAAAAACGTAAGGAGTTCCTGCCATAGAAATGTGTCATTAATTTTCCGAGCATTGCATTCGAATGGCAGTTACCTTGTTCGTCACGTCATTTCTTGCATAAAAATTCGATAATAAAGAATTATTTACTTTGTTGCTGTTCAGAATTACGATCTTATCCGCAATCTCTCTTGATTTTTGCAATAATAGCAATAATCAACAATAATTTATAATCCAAGTCACAATGATTTACACGTAGTATTCAGTGTTGTTAATCCAAGGTATTGGTGTCATTTGTATAATATTTCACATTAATCTTAAATTTTCTTATCTCTAATTATATGTTATTTAAAAATACAAAAAAAAAATTCAATGTAACGCCAAGTACGGACATTTATACATAATACAATAGAGCCTATCGGTACACAATTTTTATTTGCAATCACTATTATTATAAACGACGTTATGATTAATTTTTTGCTTATTACACTATTAATCATTATCGGCAATATTGTATAAACTTTTTACATACGTTACGCTGTTTGCAGAAACAAGTTCAAGTAACTTTGTTTTCAGTTATCGACATTGCTATTTTATTGCCGATAAAATTATAAGCTCAATATTACGTGAAAATTTTAACGACCTTTACATATTTTAGTTATAATTTTTCACCACAAAAATTGCTATCACAAAACTATCGAACTCGCAATTAAATGCAAGATCAATGAGTAAACTTCTTGGATTTCTTCCAATTTTAAACTCTTATCGGTCCGTTTTCGCTCGAGATAGGAGATTGGCTTCGAAAGTCGCTATGTTCCCGCTCTTTTCCAGGACGAGAATTTTAAGTCACGTCGAATGCTCCTAACCCTTCAAAATAAAACATTTCCAGGTATAATTCAAGCACTGAGAATTTAAATTAAATGTCGCCACTAGATAAAAACTTTTTCTTTTATGCATATATAATGAATTTTTGTTTTTTTGAATAACGCATTCGGTTCGCACATATTGAAATGGCATCTAATAATATATACACTTTGCTTTAAAAGTGATGAATAATTTAATTGTGATCCAATGAAAGGAATTTTTTAATTAACTGTCAGAGCCTCATTTTTTAAAGATATTCCATTTTTCATTTAAAAAATTTAAAATAAAACATTGTCGACTCTTATACAATTGAAAAAGTAATTGATAGATTTTCTCAATATTGTGTTAATCTAATGGTAAATGGATATATATGGTAACATATAATTACAGATCTCGTACTACTTGACTCAATACAATTATGTGGTTTTAAGCAATATTGATTTTATATAACGCAATGTAATTTCATTAACATAATGTCTTATTCATCGAACTACCATATCTTAAAGTAAAAAATCTAATTGCTATCACCTCAGCCTACATCGTTATTTTACTAAAATATTTTTATTTGATTAACTAGTTTTTATTCTTTATTAATAATTGTTTTTTATGTATGATGGTTTACATACATTATGCGAATATAATTTATTATTATTCTGTCTCAGTGTAACATTTATTTGTAACAATACATTTTGTTAAATGCAATACAAACCTCAAAAGTTTCATATAATTGCAACAACAAAATATGAAAAAGAAACTTACAATACTGTTTAATTTATATCATCAAATGTATATATTTAGTTGTTTAGTTATTTGTCTATTTTTATCGTTTTGTACAAACAACAAAATTTTAATCTACATATTTTACAACCTAGTAAAATGAAAATGTTATCTATCCATCTTTGTTTTATATCCTCGATCTCAGCTTTATATTTTTATTTTTTTTTATTTATTTATAAAAAAATTTTTTAATTATAAATTATAAATGGATAAGGCGTTAAATATATGCATTAATTTTCAATTTTTTTTCCTTTCTTGCAGTGGTTAAAATACAGTTGAGTAAAGTTAAAGGACAATCTCGGTTTCTTCGATAACGCATTTTTCTAACTAAAAAATATTGGACTTTCAAGTAGCCGCAATTTATTTTTCCATTTTTATTCCATTCATATGTTTGAGTATCATCCTACATAACTCCTATCCGGAGAATTCTAGAGGAAATAGTAGAACAGATTGCAGGAAATGTCGAAAATTTTATACATTATCAGACTCGCCCTACTATAAATTTTAAGATTTTCTTTGTTTCTTAATTTTTTATTTTACCAATAAATTTTTTTTATTAATTTTCTTTCCCATTCTTAACTACGATATTTTTTTCTACGAGTATGATTCTATACCAATACCGGAAATCCTTAAAAATGTAGTACTACAATATATTATAACTTTAATACAGATCATTCATCTTCCTATCCACCAAACTAAGTTAAATTCATATGTATAAATTCATAAAAACATATTATACTTCCTAGTTCTTCAGTAACTCGAAGACACATGTTGCATTTACAAGCTCTTTCACTTTTTTTTCTTTCTATTTACAACTTTTACTTTGTACGTGTTGAGAAATTTCTATCACTTAAATATGAAAATGTGAATTATTCTGAATAAAAATTTTTTTTATTGCTATACCTCTCCATTATCACACATGTAATTGTTATTCGCAGTTCATGTGATTTTTATTTTCTGAAATCCATCGAACAAATGCAATTTTTCAATTTTATTAACAAACATTGGATTATTACAATAATAAAATAACAAAAAATTATTAAGCCTATAAATTTTATATATATCATAATTAACAAATAACTTTTATATATTTTTTGTATATATTTTGAAAATTGTATATTTAAATTATCTCCATCGAATAGAATTTATTTAAAATTATAACTAAAATATTTATTAAAAAAACACCGTACTTTACTTATATTTTATTAAAAAATACAATATTAAATTTCTATTAGAATAAATTTAAAGAAATTATATTACTGTCTTTAAATTTTATTTTTTATAGGTGTATAAAGACAATTCCTGATGATAAATGTATACAAATATAAACTGCACTAAAGTATTTTAATTTTTTATTACCTATACATGCCTCACTTCAAAATTTTTATGCATTCTATGGTTTTTGTTTCATATTTTACGTTCATTCAGAGTTCCATGAACTAATACTTTATTTTATTTCAGTGCATAAGGTATTTTATAATATAGTATGTATATAAATATAAGCAGAAAAAATAATAAATTATATAATATTTAATTTGAAAAAGTATACTTGGTATCTATTTATATGATAAAAAAATTTATTTTAAATTATAAAATTAATTTCAACAAAAATAATATGTACATTTATAAATCTGTGTATAAAAATATTCGAGATTCATAATTATAATATTATGATAGTATGAAAATTTATATTTTTTAAATTTGCATATGATAAATATTATATTATAATAAAAACATAATGTACATATCCTTTATATCTATATTTGAAATAATCCATTTTCAATTAGAAACATTAAATCTCATCAATAATTTGAATTTAATACATACAGAATTCAATACTATATTTCTAATAAAAATGAATTATAGTTCAATTAACAGAAGTTTATCTACGCAAAATTGTATAATACAAATATTGTATAATAATATTACTTGTATACATTAAGTTTGTAAAAACATAATTAACATAAAATGAATAAAATCAAATAAAAACTTGTTCCAACATAGAGAATATAGAGATTATTGTGAAAAAATCCCTGTTCAAAATCTAGTTTATATTAAAATAAAAATAAAAATATTTTTTAAATTACGAGTTATTTTCATAGATTTGATACCAAAAAATTAATTTTTCATTATTTTTATTATTATTATCATTGATTCATTTATCATGTTAACCATACAATTATGTTTCAGTTAACATTAAATTTTCTCATAATTATTTGCATGTGTATATTATTATTAAATAACTTCACATTATACAAGTATTACATGATGTTTATTACATAAACATCGATTATCAGCTTCAATTATTTGAATCAAATGGTTAATTTAAATTATATTTTTTTATCCAATAATTACTGGAAATTATTTAATTTAATTAAATATAATAAAAAAATAATTAAACAACCAATAAAGACAATCTAATTAATTTCTAGATAAATGAGTATATTTATTCAAAATTTAATAGTATCTAGCTATAAACTACACTACTATTTTGTAAGAAATTATGAGATACGCGAGTATATGGTTCTATTTTTAAAATATAATTTTCATATATCCATAATACAAAATTAAATTCTGAAAAATATGCATGTAACATTTGTTCTGCATTTTAATAAACATATTCATTTAAATAAATGAACAAATATAATAATGTTAATTTATGATTCTCACAAACCTTATTTTCATTAAATTTCAATTTGATGCTTTAAATTCATCATTCAATTATGCTAAATATGGATAATGAATTATTTATTAATTTATATAAAAAATAATTAATTGATAACATAATTTATTTAATAAACATCAATAATTGTTATTATTTCTTATTACTTATATGAGTTTTATTTAATTATTAGTCGAATTGTTAATTCTATATTTTAGTTCTTTTAAAGTATTTAAGAATTTTTCTAACTGTGTTAGAAATTGTATTTTACGCAACATATCAGTTTAGTAACGTTTTGATATTATAAAATTTATTCAAAAATATATTAATAAAATATTAATTTGTCGACGTATGAAAAAGTAATTAAATAAAAGGTCAATTTTTACTTTGTAGTATTAAGAAAGAAATATTAAAACACTTTCTCATAATTAAATTTATTAACTAGCTAATTTAATTCTAAAGCTTCTGTGCATTTGAGGTGATACATTTTTAATCGTTTCAACCACTTTCACACTATGTGGACAGCTTAATCATAATAATTTTTTTAAAAAATTGAATTATATTCTCTTTGAAGTATTTTAGAAAATATTTCAAATAAAACGTTTTTATTCATATTATTCATTCTCTTATTAACTTAAATAAATAAATTATAATCATAATATATAAATATTTTAATATTATAAAGCAGTGCAGCAATAATTTATAAATTTATATTGATTTACAAAATATAGTTTGGTCAAAATAAAAATAATTATTTAATATAAAACTATCGATGCTTTATTTAATATATTTATTAAATTTTAATACTGAATATTCTTTTTTTTAAATTATATGAAAACTTTACATTTTATTTATTGTATTGTCAACAATCGTAAAAGCAAATAGCATAGTACAATTATACATATTTTTTAGTATAATGAATATATTAGAGTATAACATTTAAGAAATGAATAAATTTGTCAGAATATATACATTTTTTTTAGTTTCATTATTACCGCTTAGTTAATTTTATTAAAATATAACAATAACCAATTTCAGAAAACATCCAAGTCAAGATATAGCACGAAGAGCAATGTTAGATTTTACCATTACAAAATGAATATATTTACAATTTTTATTTTAATTAATTCCTATGAATATTCTAATATTGTTTATTGTATAAGATTTAAGTGCGAGTTGCTGTTCTTATTAAAATAATAAAGATTATTTTACATGAATTCAAAAAAATAATTTAATGCTATAATAAACAATTTAATTAGCAAACAATTAGGGTACGTCATTATCATTATTATTAGATTTATAATATATATCATCATAATTTTTCGAAGGTATTTTGTATAATTTAAAAAATCATTAGAAAATTTTAATATCGTAGTAATTATAATTCAATTTTATTCAAAAAATAATCGTCATAAAGACAAAATTTTTTTGTCATATCTAATCCACAAACAATAATATTCAAACATAATTGATCTAACTCATTGATGTATTGCAAAAATAAAAAAAAATGTATTAAACAAATTAGCGGAAATCCCAGATGCGACTAGGTACATTATGTGTTCGAATATCCACCAACGCAACAAAACTGAAAACACAAATGCTCGTAATTTTTCGGATTCATTTGGCCAACCTCCAAATAACCGCGTATTGTATGTCATTCCTTCCGTACTTTTCCTCTCTCTTTATCTCCTACTCACTTTCTCTCCAAATTTCTCTACCTTTTTACCTCTTTCTCTTTGTATTCCAACCCTGGCACAGGAAATTACGCCGGCGGCATCGTTAGTATCTAATTGTTGCTCGATGCCTGTTTTCCCCAGCCGCGCATTTCTTTCCTTTTTTACAACTTTCCTCGGCTCTGATGTACTCTATGTCTCATCTCGTATATAATTAGCTGCAGTGCCGGATTATATTACATTACAACAAAGTACTTTATATTTTTTTCGGTATACATTGTGCAAAGTCTTAAATTTTCTGTTGTACAAAGATTCACTTCTTTCATCTTCAAAATTCTCCTATTTTAGTAATGGATTCTAAAGTAAAAATTGAGATGATGGGACGTGATGTATAGTCAAAGGGAGTAAATTCACATTGTATGATTTTAAATTTTAATCTTTAAAGTATACGCATACTTCAAAAGTTTAAGACTATAATATTCAACATGGTTTAACTTAAATCATGTTCATATACTCAATCATCTCAAATTTGACTCAGAATTACAATATTAAAGTAAAAAATTACTAAAAGAATAATTTATAAACAAATGTTTTGAAATTAATTTTGTATTGTATTGTATTTTTAAGTGAAATTCTTTTTATTATAAAATATCTTTCATGTTTAGAGTATTGATATTTAGTCAAATTTCATAAAATTTATATATATTCTTGTAGTAATAGATAGATGAAAATTTGGTTCTATCAAGCATCAATGACTGATGTTATTCTGAATAATTGGGATTATGCTTTCTTGTGTAATAATTCCGATATAATACATTTCAATGCACATCAGAAAATAAAAATTACGGCAATATATAATATTCTTTGCATTTTACCTAAATTATTCTAAATAATAAACAATACGTAAGAAAAATGTTTGCAATAGAAATCGATTAAGTATTCAAATTTTTCATGTAGAAAAACGTCAAAAGAGTAAAGGTCTTTGGTTCGATGTTTAAATAAAGATACGAAATTCAGAAAGCCAGCATGGATGAGAGATAATTAAACGAATGGATACGTGCAAAGTGGTTACAATGCAGCGGAATCTCTACGTGCGTGCATCAGACACACACTCTGGACCATTTGGAAGCTGTGCAGGTTTTGTGTTTGATTTTAACATAAAGCACGTATTTCATTATTTATATGGCCCGACAATAAAGGTTGAGCAAACTGCAGGAGCAGTAGGAAAAATCGAGGTGGAAACGAGGAAAATTGTAGGGAAAGCACGCGCCTCGTCGCGTAATGGGTTAAAAGTTGAGAATTTGATATTTTTCAGTGGCGCGGATGAGCCTTGATGATCTTTATCAACTTCATAAGCTACATAAATTCTCGGAGCGGCATTAGATCATAGACCCACGCATTTTTAAATATATGCATAACGCAATAAATCGAATCCTTTCCATCCCATATAAACATGTTTTTATGGGCATAATAATTAAGGTACTAAATATATGTAGAAATATATTTCTCAATCGCAATACGTACAGCACGAGCCGAAATTTTTTTAGGAGCTTTGTCACGTAAAATTCTCACTTGTGTATTTAATTTAGTAATAATTTCGCATGTTTCGAAAATTAAAAAATTAAAAAGAGGAGTTACTAAATCTAAGTATGCAATATTGATTTTATATTAACTTTCTATTTTTTTATGTCATTTTAAAGACAATCGTGATAATTAAACATAGAATTTAATAATTATGAAAATTATAATGGTATTGAAAGAGAAGGGTTAAATGTTGTAATCAATATTTTTTAGAAGAGTAAGAAAATACCGTCGATGAGAAGATAATAAATCAATTTAATTAATTGCTTTCAATAGGATAAGATGAAATTGAAAAATTGATTTCTCATGAACATTGATTTTCTTATCATAGTATAGATCGAAAGACTTCCATAATTTACAAATGTACTTGCATTGTTAGACTAGTAATGCAGGTAAAAATACATTTTAAACTACCTTTTTATCTTGCATCGTGTGAATGACCCACACAAGGGGTAAATGGGGTACTAAAAAATACAAAAACAACTTGATCTTAAAAGGAAAAATTCGTGTCTTTGACAAAATAAAATACTACTTTTCTTTAAATTAAAAATAAATAAAATAAATTTTTATTAAAAAATCTTAACAATTTTAATTGAATTTATATTATTACTAATTATTTATCATATAATTACGATAATCCTCCTAATGACGATTAAACGTTATTTATGTTTAATCTTGCTTTGATAACTAACTTTGAATTGTAATTTTACTTCCAGCAATTCAATTTGCGTAAAAGGGGATTAATTTTATACGCTAGGCAAGGATAGAGTAACTGAAATTGTATGCATCAAAGAATAATTGTAGTACGTTAGCAAGTATTAGTTTGCACAACTTCAAAACTTCATATCACTAAACCTAAACAGACGCACAATAATATCACACAACAGAATTGAATTAATCCAAACATTAGGAAACCTCAGAATCCCTCCAAAACAAAAATACCATTACGATTATAAACTAACAAATTAAATGGTATAATGTTCGTTCGGAAGGGTGAAAGCCAATTTCGCAACTCGACGCAATCGGAATTCGCTGGGATAAGTCAAGTATTTAGACGCACGTGTCTGTGCATCCGCTCTCTCGTACCTTC
The DNA here is from genome assembly GCA_018907245.1 of Eupristina koningsbergeri. Taxonomy (NCBI): domain Eukaryota; kingdom Metazoa; phylum Arthropoda; class Insecta; order Hymenoptera; family Agaonidae; genus Eupristina; species Eupristina koningsbergeri. The sequence goes on from JACCHV010003002.1 coordinate 391,336, forward strand.
ATGACACGTGACCCGACCACATTTTCGATATTACATGTGCCCTACACGCAGCTCTGCATACTAGTGTCGAGTGGACAGGTGGCCATCCACTATTTTCAACCCTCCTCCTCCTCCCTCTTTCTTCCCCGCAAAAACCCTCCCCCGCACCGTCGAGCAAATAGAAATGGAGTGAAAGTGCACAAATGGACCAATATAAGAGGTGGAATCTTTTATCGGGATTCTGTCAGCTTATACTCTACGCTGAAGAAAGAAGCGAGGTGAAAGTAATATTTGACAGACTGTCAACACTAGCATTTTTATTTGTTCGAAAACATGCTCAGATCGTGTCAAAGCAGATAATAGACTTATGATCATTGGAATAAGTCTTCTGAATATCTGATTTAAGTTACAACTCCATTAAGAATAGTTGAAGGTACATAAATTATATAAACGTATATTTTTGTTTTTTTATAATCAAAATATTAATAGCAAACATTGCTGTTTAGAATTTATTTTTACGATAGAATATGAAAAAAGTTATTGCAAAATATGCCATGTAAAGAATGATAAAATTTATAGAAAATTAAATTTCCTCTCAAGATTTAGATATATCTATAGAGATTCTTTATTGGAAATTTTGAAATCCTTATCAGCCATAAATCATTTATAATGCGGAAATAACATTTTAACCTAATTCTCATGGTAAAGATAAACGATGCATAATCATTAATTAATTCCATTTATTGTTTACAGAAAGCTTTTTACAAATATCCATAATTAGAATTACTTATTCATGTAAGATTTTGATTGTAATTATCCCTTATTTATTATGAAAATGATATTTTAATGAAGTAGCAGAGAGTAAAATCAGATAAGAACTGCAAATACGACCTCCAGTTAATTTTCGTAATAAAGAGTCTTCATAAATACTCTTAACACTTTTCCTCAAAGTTTAATTGCTTTAATGATTAAATACTTAAATTTAATGATCACAACAAGTAAATTTTTATACAATTGCTATTCAACAAAAATAATTTACGAAAAATACTATGTATTTATTTACGAAATAGTAAACTTGAATTATTTGACAAAATGAATAACATGAAAGTATTTAGTAGTTTCAAAGTCTAAGTCATTATAAACAAAGGTAATTATTTATAAACTGAAATCAAACCAAAATATACTTTTATTCCAGGATTAATGCAATTTTAAATTAAACCGAATACAACGAGGGAAGTTATGCGAGGTATACCAAACTCTTGAATATTCGTACGGAACTAAATGACAACGACAAATCGTTTGGCAGAACAAAGTATAAGAGTATTAGTTATACTAGAAACTGCAGTAAGCTGGTGCAATTTGAAATTTGTGACGTAAATGAACAATTCCTATTAGTTGGCAATTTGTACAATGTGTGTTAAACAATCCCAATTTTTATTCAAATTTTTACCAAGAATGAAATAATCATTTATTTCTCAAAGAAAAACATTTTGATTGCTAAAACGGGGGGAGGAGGAAACTAAATGGAAAATAAAGTTATGAAAGGAAACAAGAATGCCACGAAGAAGAAACATCATATGAACGGGGACAGACGCGCCGCAGAAAATATATGAAATCTTATAAAAGTTAACGTTTATTTACTTTGATATGATTCTCAAGGCAAATATACATAACAAACTCTGACGTAACAGAGCATAAGTAAAACAGACGTTTGTTCATATAATTTGAGCAGCTGCGAGTTGCATGTACTTCTTGGAAAAATATATTTTCTCCAGTAGAACGTGTACGCACATAACTTCGAGGTACCATCAAGAAGATTTCAAATTCTCCTCGGAGACAAAGTTTTCATATTCGAGTGACTTTTCCCAATCATGCAATTAAAACCGTTGTCGGTGCGAGCTTATTTGAACGTCGTTCGCTATATTTTATTCATTTTTTTACATTTTTTAGAAAATTAATGAAATGTAGGAGTAAATGAAATTTTATTAATATAAGTGAAGTATTAACTCTAAATTACATAAAACTTGCTAATTAGTCACTAAGTAATTGATACAATTTCATAATTGTGGAATAATCCTTATAATATTATATTGTATTATAACTAGAATTGCTAGAAGAAACTCGCTGTATATTTTTAATGTTAAACGAGATGCAGAAGTTTAATTTAAAATAAATGAAATACTGATAAATTATAATGCATAAAATATTGTTTATTGTATTGGAAAGTTAATATACAATAACATTTTATAACTTGAAAATATTAATTCTTTTGTAGAAATATTATATAAATATAATAAAATATTATTGTTTAAAAAATTATTTCAATTATTAATCTTCTTTTATTCGAATAGTTTATTTCATCATCTATTTTTATTATTGCTATTATATATTTATTATTTAAATATAATTAACTTGAATTTATAATGTTTTTAAGATTAAAAATCTTTTATATAATTTATTTATTCAAAAAATACTGTAAATATACTATTTTTGTTTTAAAGATATCAAATAAAAAGGTTTCTTTTTACAAATCATTGATATAAAAAATATAAAATTTACATGTATAAATTCAAAAAAATTTTTATTTTTTTAAACTGTAAATTTTTGTAAATAATTAATATCAAAATTAAATGATGTTTATATTTGTATTCTGCATCGCAGCACATGTATTAATTACGAATTTAAATTGAATAATTCCACACTTGTATACTTTGCAAAAAAAAACAATTTTGATTACCTTAAAAACTTTTAAAAAAAGGAATTTTTTTACTCAATTCCTATTAAGTTTTTGGCAATTTGAATAGAAAACTACATGTAGCTGTTCCGCTCATGAATATATTCGAAACATGTACATGAAGAAATCCAAGTACTTTATACAAATTTAAAGTTTTAAAACCTTATATTAATTCTGAAAATATTTATGTTTGTTTTTATGAATTTGCCGTCAATGAATAATATTAATACTATGAAATTGAATAATAAACCATAATTTTAATAAAAAGTGTTTATGTCTTTATTGCAGGTAATCTTTATTCAATAAATGATTGCGAATCAATTCCGAGAATAAATCATTGTAATTTTAAAATTACGAGCACTTTAAGCCGACTTATTTCATTTTATGGAATCAATCATGGGCTGTGAATGAAAGCAAAGTACAATAAAACATTAAAAGTATTTTTTGTCCTGAGCGTCATCATCTTCAATGTAATAATGAGTCTCGAGCGTAGTAAAATTAAATTGCACATGAATTTCACAATATAAACACACAGAACTCTAATTAAATCTCACCTATAAATTCCTACTAAATAATAATACTCAGGTAATTATTCGATATTTACAATCAATATCATTTAAAGCGTTTATATCGTCGGAGGATGTGTCGCGTGTTTGCACGAAATGCTGCTGCGTGTCATTATCATCGATAGCGTCATTAGACAAAAGATTAACAAAAGCATGACTAAACGCTGAAGCTTCACTTTATCGTCCTTGATGCTATAATAGACAACGCGCGCATGCAAATTTATGGTAAACGGATAAGATTTACGTCATTATCAAATTGATGCGGTATATAATGAAAGTCGCTCGCGTGTCTTCGTAATTTTCTTGTCCCCGGCCAGAGTGTGAAAATAGATTGTTATATTCATGCACGACAACTTTTACTCCTGTTCTGACACTATTTATTTATTGCCTTCCCCACAATATCTACATCTTATCTTATTCACAGAGTTATTAGCAACTAATTTGCATTTTTTATACGGTTAATGAACACTGGGCTTTATTTATACTCTCGTACTACTTAAAACTGGAGGCAATACGAAGAAATGATTTTTTTGAAACTAAATTTATTTTGTAGATTGAATTTTACACTATTGATCAAAATTTTCATTTCGTGAATGTTATTTTTAATGAAAAAATTATTATAAATGTAAGTACTTACCATCATCAATAAAAATTAATTTTAATTTAATTCATTCATTTGAATATTTTATCGTTTTGCGATTATAATTTTGCATATATTTTACATTGTATAAAACATTTTTAAAATATTTTATTAATGCAGTTTTTATTTATTTGATACAATAATTCTCATGTTGTTTTGTGTTGCAAAAGGGCGTGAAGTGAAGAGAAAATATATCGAAATACTATATTATATCAAAGTTATTTATAATGCAAAAATTTAAACGTCTCGTATATAAACGAAATTCTTTGCCTCAAAAATATTCTTCTCCATTTTTCAACTATTTATCCTAAATGATTGTGTATATTTGTCAAAAAACTGTTATATAAAATAATCATGTGCAATAAATAATAAAACATAATAAAAACATAAAATATAACGTAAATGGAAAAGATGAATATATAAAAACACATAACTCATTATGTGTAACACATGTATAATCGTACACATAACTCAAATTCAAGGAAATGAAGTTTAAGAATGGTGGTAAGAATGACTTCCGCCGGAACAAGAAAGTTTTGTTTCATTGAGTATTTTATTACGTCTGCATGCTTTTGTCCGTAAGTTCTCATATCTGAGACTATCGTGTGACCTGGCGTCAGCAAAATCTGGAAGCAGCATCACCTGTCTACACTTGCATCTTTACATCTCAAGACACATTTGAATATCGTCATTGGTGTTTGTAATATTTATTAAAGCCTTTTCAATATTATGCAACATTGAAATTCAAATAAATCTTGCCTTACGGTACGAAGAAATATGCCCTCCATTTCTTCCCGAGCTATTCTCCGATGAAGCCAATAAGCTCCTGGTCATTTTATATTTGTATTGTTATTCTGTATTGCCTGCGTGTATAATTTTAAATTTTGCATACTACTATTTGCATACATAAATGACAATTTTCATAACTTATAACTTTTGTTGAAGCCCGTGTAATACTCATTGCATAATGTCGATTTCATTCTGCCAATCGCGCTTTTTGGTGCAACTTTAATAATAAATAATTTTCTAGCTTAAAAGTTAGTGATTATAAAATAATGATAAATAAAAAAGAATTTATCTAATCCAATATTCTAAAATAAAAATTGTTTTACAATACAACATTTTTATTTAATAACTATTTTATAATTTTTTATTTGACTTTTTATTTACTATAATCACCGTTCTTTATTAGATAGCACAATTTTAATGAGAACAAATTTGAAATTTAAAATCATGAATATGAAGATTAAATTGCTTGTATTTGTATGGTATTTTATATAATAATGATATTATTATAATAATGGTTTGATATTCTTAAAATGTCTATAATCTTCTTAATCTGCAAACAAATTTAACACTAGATTTCAAATCACGATTACACAAAATTGTATACATAAAATTATTAAAATCATGAATTTTTAATGAAGACATTGCATTATTATACTAACAGATATGCATTTATACAAGATTGTACTAATTCAGTGAGAATTATAGATTATAAATCAAATTGAAAATTCATTGATATTTTAGAGTAATCTACGTCAATACAAATATTATTTGTAATCAAATTAGTATGTATGCATCACATCGTATTTTATCTCTTGTCTAATAATATGCAAGAGGATTATAATCGACTAACCAGTACATCCTTAATTAATCATAAATTTAGCAATACCTCAGCGACAAAATTTAAAAGAAATTAAACAAAATGCAAATTTCCTTGTTGATAAATTGATCACTGATGCTGCATAAGCGATTTCCTTCAACAGCATTCGGATCTATAGAAAATCGTTTGACTACTGTTATTACGTCTCTAAATAACAGGCTTACAAACAAGAAAACGCACTTTCAACCAAATAGAGAATTTTTCAGCTGAACTCTTGGTACCCGAGGAAGCTGTGGTCCATCGGCAAGTTGAGTTTGATCTTGTCCTAAGTGCATCTGCTCGCTCAGCACCATAAACCCGAAGCATGGCTTATCGGCTCTCGACCTCTCCTCGTTTTTATTCGTAGAAACTTTTATTGGAAAGGTAACAGACGTCATAATACGGACCGATTATGTTTGTGTTCTTTGCATGTACAGAGGAAAAAACTTTTCTTTAACAGATGGTTAATAAGTACAGTGCCAGGTGTATCTGAGGGTTAGAAAACGATTTGTATTGTTGCGAGGCGGCTATCATCATTTAAATTCTTTTTTTTTTTGTTGACATGATTTTCCAACTTTTATCTCAGATTATAGATGGGGTTTTATTGTACAATATTTCTCTAATATTGTATTATTTGAGATAGATTTTCTGTGTTTAAAGGTATTTTTTCTCGTGTCATTGCTGCTTTTGCTTCTCGAGGCTAAGCGTTGTTTTCTAAGTTAAGAGATACTTTTTGTTCATCTAACTTGAACGAGATTTTCATTATTTACTGTAAAAATATGTAACTTATTTGAAAATTATTTGAAATTACTACAACCTTTTTATTACCCACATATCATTTACTAATTAAATAAATAAGTAGCATATTTCAATGTTTTAATTAACCAAAATTGTTGTTTAACAATTTTTTTGAATTAGTTTTTTGTTTACTAAAATATTTGTTTAATTTAAAGAAATAAATTTATATTAAGTAAATTTTTTTATCAAGTTATAAGAAATGTGTTATTATATTATAATTTCAAAAAATTGAGATTTCATGTATAAAATAATTCCGACATTGACTCAATATAAATAATATAATATTTTATTGATATGAAACTTCTATCAAATTAAATAATTAATAAGCTAAGACAATCAGATTATAAAAATCGATAAAAAACGGGAAAACGCCAATAAAATGTTATCTGTCCTAATGTTAAAAATGTATATATACAGAATATTTATTATTTTTTTATTTATAATTTTAAAAAATTAATTAAACATCTACGTAACCTACTATTATTTATGTGCTAAATAGAAATTCCAAACTTTATAGAATTAATATCAACATACTTCTAATTTTTATGTTCTAAACGTTCTAATATAAAACTCGATAAAATCGAATAAAAATTCTAAATAAAAATTTTATTGACGAATAAAGTAAAGAAATTGAATATATTGGTGCCGAGAAAAAACTTTAATAATATGATTTACTGTTAACATTTTAATTTATAATTATAGGCAAATAGCAAAGTGTACATAATGAAAAATGTATAAAAAATTTTATAAGAGGTTATTTGTGTTTATAAATTTTTGGTGCAATAAATAGAAAATAAAATTCTCTAAAATCATATTATCTTTTTACTAAATATTAATTACAAAATCTAGAAAAATGAATAAAATTAATTATAATAGTTCACCTAAAATTAATTACAAAAGTAATTAAAAATATACTTTACAACTTAAGTTTTTAATTAATAGGTATTTTACATTAAAATAACTGCGTAATATTTATTATTTATTGTTTAATATTTACCATTATTATTCATCCTACTTTTTTGTAAAATTTGACTCATTTCTATGTAAAATTGAAATTTTACCGAGAAAAATTCACCCTGATCTATGCTAAAAAAAATGATTGATTAAAAGTGTAAAGGAATTAAAAAACGAAGGCTAAATGATGTTTTATTAAAAATGTAATTATTTCTGAAACAATGGACTCTGAAAAATAAAATGCATTACTTAGCAAGAGCGTTTTATTCGTATAAAATATAGTTTTTAAAGCTCCGCATATAGAAAGTACAGTATTTTAAAGAAATTTGTCCGGGATCAACCGAAATCGGGCGCAATCTCGTAAAGCTCCGGCGAAATTTGCAAGGTTCACCCCCCGCGAGAATTCATCCACTACCCCTTCGGATATGGAATGGAGGTTAGTCACATAAATACAACATATCTCTAACCCATTGTCATCATTTGCGCTATAAAATAGAGAGGCGAGAGGGAGTCAAGCCGCAAACACCGGCATGCCCGACTGATTTTACGTCCGGGGGTGGGTTTCCTTTCTGCTTCCTCCCCCGCATTCGTAAAACCACCCCCTCACGAAGAACATCTGAAACGTGGGCAAGCGGACAAGGGAAAACGAATCGAAGCCACTCTTTCGCGTTCGCCATGAGAAACTATCACCCACCCACCACCCCTTACAAATATTGAGCTTTAGGGGTGCGCGTGTCCGTCGAGGATCCTCGAGCCACTGCTCATTCTACCCCTATGGGAGCCCGCTTCCGTAGGGGCGGCTCTATCTAAAAGTCTGTCACATTTATTGGCAAAAGCAGTTTCGCGAAAAACCGAGTGGAATTGAGACTGCAAGTGTCTCGGTGCATCGAATTCGGAAAAAAATTGGTGTTTATTGTGCCAAAATGCATTTGCTTTGGCATTGGAAATTATAATTACGTGAAACTTATACAATATATGCGAAATTGTAAATGTTTTCTTATGTTTATTTATTTATTTCAAGTTTTTGGAAATGCAGTACATTATATGATTCAAACAAAATAAATAGTTTTTTAATGTTTATTAACTAAATTTTTCTAAATATTCGGAATATTTATGCCAATAATAATATTTTAATAGACTTAATAGAAAGCTCGAAAAACAATAACAAATATAAAAGCCAACAGTCAATACACTATTTAGAATCTTTTTAAAACTTATCAAACATGAACAGATTTTTCTAAATTGCATTATATTTCATTGATCTATAAATGTGTAAATTTATACAATGAAACTAAAAATTTTACTTTTTATGTTTTCATAAAATTAACATATTTTAAATTATTATCAATACAGACGATGCTCCCCAATGAGGTTATTTATAAAAAATGACATAAATTGTTTTATCAATTTTAAAGAAGACTTATCACATTTACGAATCTCTGCAATTCACATTAAAAACATATGTTTTATATTGTGATATAATCTAGTTCACTTTAATTATAAATTTATTTATTCTATCCAGCTTACAATGATTTTGAATTGTAATGTTAAGTACAAATTATTGTAATAACCACAAAATTTAAACAATATTCTTCACTAAACACATATACTGATCATAAGCTCAACTACTAATTATAATTACTTCGATTAGTTGATAAATTTCAATATCTTTAAAAATTAGAAAACTTTGAGGAATGATTAATTATAATAATTTAAAATTTATGTAAATTATGTAAATAACAGGCATCATTTGTAATTTGAAATATTTGAAATCTTTTTATTATAAGGAACAATTTCTTTTTACTATAAAAATTGACAGGATTTCCAATTTTTTTCTTCAAAAATACCATATGATCTAGCAGAAATTATAGTTCAAGAGAAATTTACAGGTCAAGTAGTATTGGATCAAGATCTAAAATATTAGAAAAACAATCGATGCTTTTCCAATTTGAAAACATTTTTATGGAATAATAAAACTTACCAGAAACTATAAACATCAAGAGGTAATAAATCAATATTTATTTAATAAATTTATGTAGTTTTTAGAATAAAAATAAATTAAAATATATTCATAAAAGCATCAGTTAAAAAAAAATTATAAATTGAATAGAAAATTGAAAAAATTTGAAAAATTACTGCTTTTCTACGTAAAAAACTAGTCACTTTCAATTCTACTATGGTTGAAAGTATTCTTACACCGCATATTTTATTATGAAATATATTAACAATCTTTTATTTTCGACCATCAGATGTATTGCATACTTAATACACTAAGGTATGATAATATTCTGAATGAAGGTTGGCGCCACTAGAAAGAAAAAAAGTACTTTAATAAAACACTGCATTATACATTAGCATGATTTTCTGTGATGTACAATATATTCTATGAATAATTTATTACAGATTAAAAATATAATGCAAAATATAAATTAATAATCTGGGAAACAAAAAATGATTTACGCACTCTTTCGTCACTTCATTGTGTGAGAACAATTAGCAACGTAATAATAGTATAATGCTGAATCATTTTAACATTTCCGCTGATTTAAAAAGAATAATTTTATGTACTTTTTTATCCATTAGTTTTATTAATTAATGTACGTAATCAGTTAATGTATTTATGCACTTAAAATTCTTGTTTTTTAACATTGATGTATTTCAAAAAATAGATAATTTCTAAACATATATTCAAGTGAATGAAAAAAATAATAATTTAAACAGTAAAAGATCAATTTTTTATAAAATTTATTTTAAAATATGAGAGACGACTCATCATTATACAATGTATCATTGTATAATATCCTTTTAAAGGAGTTTGGAGTAAGTATTTTTAATATGTTTAATTTTCAGTCGAATTTAGTAAATAAAATTTATTATAATTCGGGTGTAAGTTGTAAAGTACATTCAAGTATTTTTCCAATTTTCTCTGATAAAAAGTCCGTCGCCAAGACGTTAATGTTATTGTTTTACACAACCGTATGATTGAAGGAACTGTATAAAAGAAAAATCGACTACAAGACATAGATAAATCCGGAGTGTAATTTTGGCAATTTGTCCGTCTCTCATGAGATAAGAGAAAACACACGTACAGAACAAAAACACGATAAAAGACTGAAGAAAGATTGTGAAAGGTGAAAACAGCCTGTGCCGATATTGCGTACTTATTTCTACCATCAAATCGTAAAATGCAATGGCGAACAGTGAGAGATGGTGTATGCCAAGATAGATGAGCAACAAAGATGATAAACCAAATAATTGAAATAAAATGTCATTTATAAATAAATACCTAACTGAGCTACTTTTATGGATTATTGCAGTAATGAGCTCAGATATACGAACGTCATCATTTCAAACAATCACTTACTATTCAGAATCTATTTCAGTTTGTACGCATTTATTTGAAATAATAAATCTTGAAGAAATAGGTGTTTGTGAAACATGAATTCAATGTACCAAAAATGATTTGTAAATATTCAATATTAAAAATAATTTTTGCATAAAAATAATAATTATTCTTAAAACAATACTTTATTTTCCTTTCTAATTTGCCAAAAGGTCCTTTAATTCATATTTTTCAAGTCATTTATCAAACTGAAGTGCGCAAAAAACATTTTAATCCAAATGAAATTTTTGACGGAATCATTTGTTACAAAATATTGATCTTCTTTTTTTCAAAAGTAGTTTTTAGTGCATATGCAGTCAAAATATATGAAAAATTCTTCTTAGTTAATCTCAAATAAATAGAATAAAAATAGTTGCAAGTAAATTCATTGTTGCATTATTTTAAATTTGAAAATAGAAAAATCAAATAGAATATAATTTATTATAAAATACATTAAGCATATTCATAATAGATTACTCATAACAATGTAAATATTTTTTTGGCACTTAAATTTGAAATATCATTAGTGGTTTATTATATAAATAAAAAAAAATAATAATTAAAGTTATAATTTATATATAATATAACTAGTAGACAATATAAGTATTTATAAAAAATTTCCAACTATAAATCAAAAATTAAAAAAGAATCTTAACAGTAAAAAAAATCTATTGCTAATAATAAATAATTTCTAATATAATATCATTTGATTACAATATATTTATATTTCAGTAAATAACCAATTCCAATATTATAATTTTTATACTGAAATTTAATTTTTTATTTTTTATTAAATTTAATTACTTATTACAAGTGCATCTAACCAATCAAATTCCGAAATTGTAATTATTACATTCAATGTCATTATAAATAGAGTAACGTATTAATTATTCTTGATTGAAAGCTATATTTTATTAAGTAATTAATTTATTTTTAATAATACATTTTCGTCTATAGATTTTATGAAAAAATATTTGAATGTATAAATTTGAAGAGAAAATCAATCAAGAATGTTGGATTATTCTTAAAGATTGCATAAAAAAATATACAAATATAAAACCTATAAAATAATTTTATCTTTAGAAGAAATTACAAAATCTTTGTAAATATTAAGTATATTTTCAGAAAAATTGTGAAAATAAAAAATGAAAAATTTATCTAATCCGTAGATCGATTAAAAATGATAATTATTCATAAAGAAGAATTTATGTGTATATGAGGTAATATTCTACATTTTATTCATAATAATTACTAATAATATCGCTGTAAAAGTTATAAAATATTTGACAAATAAAACGAGAATATCCAATTAATTTGAAAAACTTATAAATAAGTTGTATTCGATTTAATAAAAATTTTGTAAATTTAAAATCAGGATTATATAGATAATTATATGCCCTTCTTAATAAGATGCATAGCTCACACTTGAATAATAATTCATGATTAATTTTTTATTTCTCCTTATTTGATGCAAACATCAATTTATTATCCATGTGATAACACTATTGGTATAATAGAAAATGTATAACTTGTGTTAAGAAATTAATTTTTTCCAGTGGTTTTGTATCATAAATATGATCGTGTAAAAATTATTATTGAAAATTAATATATATTTCTTTAATTGCTTTTGTAAATAATATTTTTCAATCTTTAAAATTTCCTAGATTGAAAATATATTGTATTAGTTTTTTTTTATATAAGTTTCTTTAAGTTTTCCTATTACATTAAAAACTTTGATTTTTATTAATGAACGCTAAAGTTTCTAAATTACTATAAACTTTACTTTGTTAAATAAGAAAATAATGAAATGATTGTATTACAAAAAGTGTATTACAAAACCACTTTATAGTTTGTTTAAAATAGTTTTCAAAATTTGAATATTTAATAAATTCCATTCAAAATACAATAATAAATATTTCAAATATTAATCAAAACTGAGAACTACAGTATTTTTGCAAACGTATTATTTTTATACCATGAATATGCATTTCATGTCCTCGAATAATTTTATAACACAATTGAAAATACTTTTTATAAATATAATAAATCGTTTCTATCAATACGTACAAATTTGTATTAAATTTTATTAGATAAAAATAAATATTTTCTGTAAGAACGATCATATATATTTTTTTTTATCAATTTAATTTAATTACTTATGTATAAAAAGACTCTCTTTATCGAGTAATATTCTATTATTATAGATTAAGAAATATATATATAAGTTATTTTCAAATAATAAAATTATAAAAAAATATTCAATTTTAAGACAGACAGTTTGAGCATATCAATATTTTGTGGATAATATAATTATAATACAAAATAAATTGACTTAAAATCATCAATCAATGTTTAATTTATTTAAAGAAGAATACGGAAGTTACTAATAAAATAAAAGATAATTTTCGACAGAATCTGAAATTAATTTATTGGATCTACTTAAAATCCTTACACATTAATACCATCCAAGATCATAAAATTACATCATAAATATAGATTAATTTTGATGACATTGAGTGAAAATTAATATTATTTAAATTTTAATCGGATTTTGAAAATCCTTTTTTTCTCTTCGATGAAATTCTGACTCCTCAAAACAAATTCAACATCGCTCACTATATATATGAAGTCGAAAAAAAATTATCCTACATGGTAAAATTCTATTTCCATGCACAAAACGTCCGAAGATGTTTTTAGAATTTAAACCGATTACGGATTTTAAAATTTAACGCGAGAGCATGAAACGTCATCACAAGATTTGCGCTTACAGTCGACATGACGAAACCCTGTTTTTGTTTACGAGGTCCTTGTTGCATGTATATGGGATAACGACCAGTGTTACAACGAGTACCGAGAGTACCGAGAGTACAAACAGTACCGCGAGTATGGGAGTACATCTAGTTGGCGTCATATGGAGGTACTTTCTTTCTCGGCTTTAGGTAGGTGAGAAAGCCATTTCTCTGGTTCTGGGCTTGGCAAAAGTACTTCACTCTCTCTGACACATACATGTGTTTCTACTCCGTTGGTGACATTGCTTTTGTTCAATCCATTGAGAAACGGTTGAATTAATTTCCGTCGATAGCGTATTTATTTGTAAAAATGTCGGATTTAAACCGACCGTTATTTCCAATAATTACTTCTATTGTCTCATGCGATTTTTCATTTGTCGAATGTCAATAATTTAGAGAAAATACTTAGCCGTATAACATTGGGCATCATAATTATAGTGACAATATTGACATAAAAAAGATTAGCAAAGAAATATATGAGATATTAATTGTGAATTCAACATTTATGATTGTACAAAGTCACACATAATCTAATAATAAGAATGAATGATTTAGGTATGACATTATTTTATGTTACATATTGTACATCAATCAATAAATTACTTGTTTATTCGTTAGAAAAATAAATAAAAAATCTAGAGCTTCTTATTTTCTAAAATGACACTCATAATGTAAAAAAATTGGTTAGAAAAATTAGCCTGCAAATATTTTGAGTGGCATTTTGAAGAATAAAAAATTACAGATTTTTTAAGATTTTTTACGTACTAAATTTTCTGTATTTTGTTCATCAATTAAATTCATGAACGAAATAATCGTTCATAAATTAATTTATGAGATAATATACATGGTGCATCTACGAAGTATTGAGTTTTTTTTTCATTTTGCGTCTATTCATCGTAATAATTCGGAAGAGATCTTATAATATCGACAAACTCTTTCCGCATTTGTCCTTTTTTATTTTTTGTTTTTCAATAATTACGATAATTTCGATTTATTGGTAGAGTTTTAAATAGTGTGAAATAAAAATTTAAAAATCTTCAAGATAATTTCCTCCTGTATCAACACATTTTTCAAGGCGTGTTTCCAAATTTCAAATGCATCTTCAAACTCTTTAGCTTTGTTGTTTTTTAAAAATTTTCACATTTATAAATTTTTTTGTACTATATTGTATACTGTAGATCGTGTTAAATTCAGTTTTTCCTGAATTGTTTTATCTGTTAATCGACAGTCCAAATTTTTAATTTCTAAAACGCACTGGGTATTCCCAGCCATTCAAAAGTTTTTTGGGCGCCCAAATCAAGGCTCGTCGATGATTCTTTCTCGGTCCTCTTTAAAAGTTCTGTGTCATTTTCCACATTGCGATTTTGACATACAATTATGTTCATACGCTTCTTGCAATAGTTTATACGTTTCCACACTGTTTTTTATTAATGTCAAGCAAAACTTTATCGCGTAACGTTGTTCGAGTAGTCGCTCCAACCCGCCGTGTCAAAAAACTGAAAAACACATTTCGCGCGAACGAAAATCCTGCCGCTCCTAATTATCGAATAAACAAAAGAAAAATGCGGAAAGAGTTTATCGACATTTTAAGACCCTTCCTAAACTTCTACGACAAATAGGAGCAAAATGAAAAAAAAACTCGATACTTCGTGGATGCACCATATATAATGATGGTAATGATCAATTTTAAGATTAGTAGAAGATTTTGGTTAGAAGTACACACTCAGACGTAGTAAATCCATTTGTATCAGATTCAAATTTTAAATAAAATTAAAATATACTTTATATTTTATGAAAACAAACTGGTTGTGCATTATAACAATTATGCATAAAGTAAAACATATTTTTAAAAATTAACAATCACAAAATAATAAATAAAGTGCAATTTTTACTCAAATACAATATGTTTTTTATTTCTAAAACGATATTGCTGCATTATTATAATTTTAGTTCAACATTAAAACATTATTGAAAACGTAGCTTTTACAAAAACTTATTTGTATACTTTCATTTTCTTGTAATCCATGTAAAAATATTGATTGCTTTTATACTAATAAATATCTTGACTCATTATATATAAAAAAGGTATAAAATTGGAAAAATAAATAAAGTTTTATTTTATAAAAATCTATTATTTTTTGTTCATCTTCTATAAATGAATGTTTAATATCACTATAAAATTGATATAAATATTAAAAATAATCGTTATTTTCTATTCAGCATGAAAGTGAACTATTGAATGCTATCTCCCATTGAAATAGCAAGAGGTAAACTCAAATATTCATTTCCCTTCCTTTTTTACATTTACAGTTTTAATATTCCTTCATTAATGCCGTGAAAAATACGTAAAATTAAATCTTTATTAAGAATTTAAAATGATATTCATCCATTCGTATCTTTTCACGATATTCAGCTCAATTTCAGAAATTGAATTACCAAAAATAAGAATAATTACAAGAAAAAAAATAATAAAAAATAATTCTCACCAAAGCCGTACAATAAGGCTCGGTTTGTCATATCAATGGAAAAAGGCTAGAACAAAACAAAGTAAATACAAAAAAATGGGAAAATAAAAGAAATACGATGCTCTTGCACTTCACGCGTTAAAATCACAAACCGAAATCGCTTTTTCTTTTTTTTTACGGGAGTAACCGACTGAAAATGCTTCCACTGTCACGATTCCGACATTGATTCGCTTCTTCGCATATTTTGTTTTTTTTTTCGATTTGCCAAATTTTCTATTGAACCGTCAAAAATCGCTGCAGCATTCCATATTTCTTCATATCTTTTGTCACTTGCAGTATATTTTCATAATTCTTTCTCGTTCAAAAATTCATACTTTATTTGCCTTTCTTCGGTACTACGAAGCACATCAATTTGAAGAATCTTCTTGTAACTTAAATTGATAATCGTTCCAAGTTTGTTGAACGATTTAAATATAAAATAATTTTCTTCGAAATTTTTCCTTCAATTTGATTTATTTTAAAATTGTAGTCACGTTTTCCACTATTTTTACTATTTACACTACTATTATGAATATATCTGTACCTCGAGCGTAAATTCTACATTAGCATCCACTTACTCATAACTTAAGATATTTCTCAGATACTTTTGTCATCAATACAAAATATAAATATTATTTACAATAAATTTATTTTAAACCAATTTTGTTACTAAAATGTTTACAGGAATTAAAATTAATCATTTTTTATGTAGCTACTATTATATTTTTAATAAATAAATATATTTAGCTATTTAATAAAATAGAATTAATCTTATTTTAGAAAAAAATTATTTTTTATTCAATTATAATTTAAAGTTATTATAATTTGAAAAGTCACGGCATTCTCGATGGCTTCAAAATATTATTAATTAAAAATTTTAACTAAAATTTGATTTTAACTTTATTCTTCATTATTAAAATTTATCAATAATTAAAAATTTGTTGGAAAATATAGGATATTTAACAAATGAATAAATTGTTATGTTTAAAAAAAAAAAAATTTTAATTGACCATAAAATTCGTAATGCATAAAAGTAATTTAAAAATGTTTTATAGAAACCTTAAAATTACATGTAAAATTTAAGTGAGTTTACTGTACTCTTAATCAATTACATAAAATAATAATTATTTTTTCATTATTCACAAAAATTATTCATATAAAAGAGAAGTGGTAGGTAAAATATATCTTTACATATAAAACTGGATTTGCATTGCATTTTTTTCATAAAGCAATGAACAGAATGTTGAATTTTTTTCAAAATAAATAAAGCGTAAATAAAATTGCAATAATGTTTTGCATACCTTTAACAGATTTCTATTTAAAATTGTTTAAATAGAACCACATTCACAAATGATTTTTCTATATAAAATTTATTGTTTCCTACAAATGTTAAACAAGTTTATATTTAAATAATCAAATGGGAAAACGCACGTGTGAACATGCAACTCTTATGTAAGTACTAAATTATACAAAAGGATTACAATTCAAGCTGATTTAGTTTAAATAAAAATTGATTTACAATACGATAAAATATGCAATTGAACGAGTAAACATGCTGTAATCATTTGTTTAACTTGTAAAGTAGTGGTTGTATTACTGCTCCATTAGTTTATACACTTGAATAGATTTACCACCACATTCGATATAAATATGACATTCTTTATTCAAATGCTATTGGCATTGCAATATACATAATCTGAATGTTATTTTAAAAATTACTCTTATAAAGTGAATTTTCCCGTCGTTTTCGAACAGTCGACGGCATAACTCATAACTTCATTACAGAAGTATTCTATATGCGCAAACCTGTACCAGATGTTTTTTATGAAGAGCAGAAGGTGTGGAAAATAATTCGTAAATTCATTTATGTAAAAGGTTACGTATGCCTTAGACTTTCCACCGATTTGTCTTCATACGATACCTTATTAAAATAAATTATGTGCTTTTATTAGACGGAAAATACATTTAGTAAATGCATATGAATTTTTCAGAAATGTGTTTTATTATTTTGTCGGGCAGCAGGTGAACAACGCGCATATTACACATAATTTATAAAATGAAAATATTATTTTATTTACCTATAGATACCTAATTATTAATTCTAAAAAATTAATTTTATTATCAATCCTGCGAATGCGTAAATAAAAAATAAATAATATTCAAGCTAAACACGTATGTTGAGTAATCAGATATTATAAAATAAAGCAGAGTGAGGCTCGTTTTACAAATTCTTTATTATTTGTGTATAATTTTCTCTTCGTGGCAACGAAAAATCGAAACAAAATAAACTCCTAAAAATCGCTATCGAGAAACACTTTCACGCTTTTCCTATCCCCAGGTAGAGCCATAAAAATACATGTACAAAAATTTACTAAGCAAATGCAAACCACCGGGTAACCACCGAAAACAAAGTTATTTCTTCTTGTTTCCACGACAATTTTACTTTCTTAAATTTTAACACCAATGAGAAAGCTCATGAAATTATTCTAAACTATCGCTCTAAATCCATAACAACACCAAATTTTTATGATATGGTATCTTTTCATTTGTACGTAATAAAAATACATCTCTCTACCAGGAAATTGAGAATTTGAATACCACTTGATTCCAAATTTATCAAAGCCTCATAAAAGAAAACTGGTGAAACAATAGAAAACCGAGAAAACTGTCTCAAGGAAAGAAACGTGCATAATGTATAACTTACGGATAAAGATTGCATTTCTTCCTTCAAAATTCGCTTCTCTGCTCGTCACACTCGAGACAGCAATAAGACATCCAACAATAAATGATTACATCCGCCTCGGCAGCTCCCGAAAGTAGATAATTCAAAGGATCGGCACTTATAAAAGAGCGGAGGCAGCCGAATGCAAATGGGGCAAAAATAAAAATAGGCGCTGAAATAAAGTGGTTTAGTCTTTCCGAGCACGACGCGCATCCCAATATGTCAGAATCCGGGGGTTCGGGTGTTCCGGGTGTTCCGGGCCAACAGACGACTGTATCACGTCCCCGAGATTCCGTATGTTTTCCGCATTCGATCCTAAGCCACCGGTGCCGCAGTGTCCCCGAGCACGCGACGCACATATTAAATAACGCGTTTTAAGTCCCCCGCAGACACCCCGAGTTGCCCGCCAAACCCCCCGAACCCCAACCCCTTTTGCAATTTTAATTCCTGTTTTACTTTTGATTCTTACATTAACCGCTCGAGATTATCTCACGCGCGAAAGACCTGCATTCGGATGCCTTCTTATCTTGCGGTTTGAGAAAAAATTTTGGCAGACTTTTATAGTTTCTAGTTTGGCTTTATGCCCCTTTTGCTATTTATTTTTGTACCACTTTTAAATTCTGTTTATTTTTTGAGCTGGATAATTTTTACTATTACCTAGTTCTATATTTATCGTTTTGTACTTTTATACTTCATTTAATTATTTTTATTTACTTACTTTGAAAATAAATTTGAAATTCTATGAATCATTTAACTTTTTTATATAGATATTTATTTATTTATCTTTAACAATGTCCATATTTTACTTCTTTTACATTTATTTTTATTTGCTGCATGTATTACATTGGATCATTTTATTTATATATTTATTAAGTATTTTGTAATTCTGTAGATGTTAATGTCGGTAATTCGTGATTTTAAATTTGTATTTAATCATAATTTATTTACTATAGACTTCTACAAATGCCTATTTAGCTGTAGTTTCTGTGTAGAATAATATTTAGAAAGCAATAATTGTAACGATTAATTATCACTCTCATACTAATTGAAATAAACACGGATTCACTGGAATATTATGAAACAATCGGGTAATTAGCCTTTGAATCGAATGTTATTCATCGATAATTATATCAACAACACATAATATTATACTTCATTGTTAAAAATAATGACTACTTTAATAATACCATCAATTAAGAATTAAAATAATGAGCTCGCGAATGAGTGATTACCAGTTCTCGAAAACGGCACGAAGTACAATCGATACTAAAGAATCCTCAGGGTATTCATACTTCTTATTAGAAATCGAAACAATGAATCATACACAATAAAGCGATTTTAATGGCGCATCTTCCTTGGCTCATTTTCTTCCTTGGAATGCGTACTGAATTAGAGTACGCGTGATGTAAACATTACTCATCTACATCAATATTCAACGTAAATTAGCTTGCAATTCTCGCTGATTTATGCATTATTGCAAAATAATCCAGGGAAGGTCTGGATATAACGACGCGTGCGCAGCCTTTGACATTTTCATCATAAAATAGTTTGGCGCGATACAGCGATATAAAATTGAGAAATGCGAAGAATTTCGGGAGGCCTCCGATCTCTGTTTTATGAATATCGTGTAACTACCGCCGATGAGGAAAATCGATGCTGCTGAATTTTCCCGTCGAGAAAATCAGTCTGCGTAGCGCAGCTGCCGAAGAATTAACATTTTCTATTATCAATGAGATACTTTTACATGCATTTTATTGCAATATAAAAAAATGTACACGATGAACTTTGTTATTAAATATTTATTGCTTTTCTCTTGCTATTATCTCAAAACATGTGTTTCAAGATAATTCTAATAATAGAAATCACGAATTTAAATTATATTCATTATTTACATAAAATGAATTGCAAATCTATTCGAGAGAACAATTGATAACAATTTTTATTGAACTATAATTTATATTACATTGTATGCTTTAATCTTTCACAAACGATGCCGCTCCCACAATTAGTATTCTATTTCTAACTTCAATTTATTTCTAAAGCCACAATCATTTTGCCTACGAAAATTATAAAATTTTGATGTATTTTTTTTTTAATTCCCCTCGTAAATCCATTTTCTATCCAATTAAAAGCAAATATATTTTGGTGGACACTGAAAAAGGTCGAGCACTTGAAATACTATTTTGCTCAAGTCCGATTTTATGCTTCTCTCTTGTCCTCATATTTTCAGGAAGCCAATGTTTTTGTTCTATTAGTACGAGTCACAACACAAGTCCCACTTTTCTTTTCACACGTCAAGATTCAACTTCCTTTCATTCTCACTTTATCTATCTTTTTTTCCTTGATGTCTTTCTTCCTTTCTTCATCTATCGTTCATTCTTGATCCAATTTCTATATATACCTGTGGAATCTTTGAACACTAAATGAATGTACATTGAGAATTAGTGAAATTCTTTTTCGATCTTAACATGGATTCTTTACTCTGAAAAATTCTATGGATTAAAAGATCATTTTATAAATATATGAATGATTCAAATTTTATTACGAAGGATGTGAGTGACCACAATGAAATTATAGAAAAGTATTTGAAAGTCCTATAAATATTTAGCAATATATTATTATGTTGTATAATGAGAAAACAAACCGTCTTTATTAATACTTGTGAATATTTCTTTATCTGCAATAGCTTTAAAAAAAAAAGTTCAAAGAGAATTTTAAGTATACGAAACATTGTCGATGTGAAATAAAACCATAATTAAGTAATGCTATAAAGTAAAATGAAACTCAAATATATTTGAGTATTTTATTTCTTTTCTACTTTTGCTTCTTTATCGTATTTTAATAATTATTAAATTAAAGATTTCAAAACAAAAATTTTAGAGATTAATTGCCGAATAAATAAATTACGTTTTATAAATAAACATTTTTGTCATAATACTGAATAATGATTCAAACAAATGATAACACTGGCGAAAATACATATTCTTTTAGGTAAGCAAAGTGATAATTTCTACCAGAAATTTCTCATTTTATACATGTATCAAAAGTGTTGACAGTAGCACTAGACAAAGTATATAGCAATTAGGCAGGTAGAGAGTTATCCCATTCACAAACAAAGAAGATATTGTATTATTTACTTTTCCGGTTTGCTGCACCCTACAACCCCCTTGTTTATATACAGATGCTCAAGGGTGTCAACGTCGTTTAGCGACCGAGTGTACTGACATTCCCCCACGCACGTCTGGGAAAACAGGAAAATTCCCCTTTCAGCAAAAACAGCATAAACGACAATGATGCGCGTCTCGTCAGTAAAAAATGGAAAAGTACGTCGGGGTGGAAATCGAGGAAACGGAAAAAGCCTCGAACCGAGGGCTATAATTCTCTTGGCGTTCGTGTATTCGTTTGCCCTTCTTCCAAATCAAGGGAGGGGTTTGTTCGTCTTAGTTTTCCCTTTTTCCGCTTAAAAAGTTCCAAACCATCCTTTTGACGTCTTTATTGCGCGATTTGTTCACTCTTGTGTGACATTTTTCGCACCAAGTTACGCCCTTACGATGCCACGCATCTTTCTCCCGAAGTATTTTTCTAAATTTTTCGCATTCGATGAAAAAAGGTACGTACTTGGATTTGAAATAGACTCCAAGGATCTTTCTTCGACATTAATTCTTGACTACTTTGGCAAAAATCGTCGAACTCTAATCTACGGTGCAAAAACATTTCTACTACTTGTACGTATTTTGAAAAGCAAATTTTGAACTTGATGTCAGCTATTGCTACATTCAAATTTTATATTTTTAAAACGTAGAAAATGATATTTTTGTAATAATGAAAAAAAAATGTTTTTAAATACATGCAATTCAAATTTTTTTTTTTATAGACAGTTTTCATTTAGAATCCTGATCTATCAAAAAGTTTGCAGTAAAAGTTTCATTATTTTTACAAGAATCGTAACTATATTCAACAGCAGCCATAAATAAATTTTTGGATATAGTCCTTTTTTTATTGATTTTATTTTTGTATTCATAACTATTGGAGTCCGCTAATGGTATACAGGTATACTGTTTATACATAAACAGTTTTCACTTGCACGAATCATCCATAGGTTTTTATGGATACGTTTTATTGCGCACTAACCCAAAAACCTAGATAAGTGCAGAGAAAATTTTCATTTCAGGGAAACTGTCATGCGTAGCAAAGAATAACAGTGAAGCATGGAATATTATTTTTTCTATTCACATTAAATTAATTCATATGCGCATACGTACGGGGATACCGTAACTTTATTTAAACCCGGTCGTTTATATAAAAATTAAATTTATACGTTAAGGTAAATAAAAAATATACCATTTGATACATCCACGTAACATTTAAAAACCGTAAAATATTATGGTAACGTTGTAATATATCGTCATACATAATACATGATACTAAAGTGTAACAGGAAGTCAAAAAATTTATATTTATATACAAATTATATTTAAAGTATATATCCACATTTAAAAAGCTTTTGTTCAATTAATTAGTTCGAAGAGGTTAATTACGCTGATAAACATGAAATTGAATAATATGATGAAAACTCCTTTCCACAAATAATCCCAAGATTGCTGTATACGAAAAGGAACAAAATACACAGACATATTAATTGTGTATTAAAAAATCGAGCGCTCCGACGAATTTTTAATCGAATAATTAAGACACAACTTCCTGGTAAAAGTGGAAAAATTTTATTTTTAAAAAATGCAAAGCTTTTAATACCGAGCCTCGGTATAAAACCTCAACCCCATCAGCTCAGCCTTCCTTCGACCACGAGGAGAATACAGAATCGCAAGGAACATAATATATAATCAGCCCCATTCCCCACAGGAGCATCTCGGCCATATTCAGGTCCATTCGCCTCTCTTCTAGCGGAAGCTGCGCCCCAGTGTATTCCGGGTTCCCATAACAGCAAACGGTAGCTCTGGGAAATGTTCGAGCCCAGCGATTTAATTACGCATGCATTAAAATATCCGAATTACGATGCACCGGCAACTCCCGCCCTAATCAGAGGAAAAGTCCTAAAAGAGTGGTGGCGGGAAAAAAAATCACTGGGGTCGCGTGCGGTACACGGATGCGGGGGTGCAATGGAAAACTCCGGAATCTCCTGGGGGTGACATTTGTCGTCGGTTACTGGGGTGACGGATCTTGTCGGCAGCTCTCAGTAATCGAGTACCAACTCCGACCTTTGACACTAATTCCCGTGGTTGTGTCGGCAACTCCGAGGCCTCGATCATTTTAAGTAACACGGGGTTTGCGGTTTGCTCTAATGAAAAAGGATGCGTGTCTACTTTACTGTTTTCATGAAGGCAATGAGTGTTCAACAATCATTCCTATGTCTCCTATTAATTTTTTAATTTTTCTTACTTTTCAGTTTTAAGTTTTTTCAATAAAATTGATCATTTGATGATGTTTCATTATTCAAGCCCTTCATTACAAGTTAAATAACAGATAGATTCTTGCCAATTAACAACTAACAAGAACAAAAGGCGAAAGTTTTGCATGGCATTTTTAAATTAAACTTAAGTATTTTAACTTAGTATAACCCATAATTATACTCATTAAAAAGAAAAAGTTAAATACAAGGATAAGAAAACGTGAAAACAGCCAAAAATAAATCAACAATGTAATAAAAAATTCTAATAAAACTAATGATTTACATAAAATTCATTAATAATTTACAAACAATATTTATTCACTATAATATATAATTTAAAACATTTATTAATGTACTGTTTGGCATAATTTTTTATATTAATTATCCAGACAATTTGAACAAATAAAAATTGTCAATATATAAATAAAATACACTAAATAAATATTAATTTCTAAAATGCAAATATATTATATTCTTGTGTAAGAATATTATAACTATAGTTTAAAATAATTGTTAATTCCATATCCGGAAAAAATAAATTTAAATACATCGATTTTTACCAAAAACTATATTCGAAAAATAAACAAGTCTCTTGTCTGTAATCCGATAACAGATCCAGATCATATAATTTCATATGTCAATAAATAACTTGGAAATTATTGGTACATAAGAATCATTCAAGCTTGCTATTTCTTAATATAAAATAAATTTTATAGTTTCATAAAAATAATAATTCAAATAAATCTATCAAAAGCTATGAATTCACTTCGAGAATTCATTCTTTACTTCTATACGAATCATAAGTAAAATAAGAAAACGATAATAAGAATGGAAATATGGATAATAATTTCTTTCCAATATCATATTTTTTCTTCTTTTTCACTGATCCACATTTATAATTGAAACACAATATTCCACAAGATATTATCAATGTTATACAAATTGCTTGTAATAACACGAAATTCCTATTTTATACTTATTGTTAAGTATGAAAGTGTGAAATAATAATTCACATAAAATCAAAGATAATTATGCAGAACTAATTTATAATTCGAATAAAATATATGCAAGTTATATCTTTAATTGACACAATCAAATATAATATATTGTAATCAATATTATTAATTTAAAAAAAAATAAACCTCCTTATTTATATTAGGTGCATGTAATGTTCGTGTCGTACTAAATTAAAATGAGTTCAAAAAGTTTCTTGAGCTTTTGAAATATAAAATAAAGTTCTTGATGAACACTTTCTGTCTACTATATTTCCATGAAATATAAACACGAAACAATAAATTAAAAAATAATAAAAAAGTTAAAACTCACCCTTTTTATCACTGAAGAAATCCTGCGACCCCCACACACCCTCGAAGATCACACAGCAGCTCAGCGACAGCAACACAGTAATTCTGAAACTAATTGTTTGATTATTAACCTTATTAAGTAAAGGGTTGTCTTCTAGTTAATTCAAGCGTTAAACGCGAGTTAATTAGAGAAAAGTTTGCTCACTCAAAAATGTCCGAATTACAATTCCAAGTGAGAGATAAAACCAAGAAAGAAACTGAAATTCTTACGGGTTCCACGTCGTGGAATAGAATTAGCAAACGATTAAAATGAGAGTGAGTAAAGAAAGAAGAAAAAGAAAATAACAAGAGCCGAAAAAACTACGGACTACTCTGTGGAACTCTTTCTAACCGGAGTTTTATGCATTTCTCATTGGCGAAATTTTATGCACTCTTTTGGTTATGGTTACTTAAATCGCATCTATTAAAAGTCATCTGAATGTTGAAATCCATTAAATAAACCCAGAGGTTTCAATTAACACCCAATCTTATTAAACGTAGAGTTGCACTTGTTTATGTTAACGACGTATGCAATAATTTTCTAAATATAGAAATTAACTATCAGTAATGAGTAAAAGTGTTTTCTCAAACTCAAGGCATTACCCTCGGGTTTTGTATATACAGGCACTCGACTTGTTGAAACAACTTGACACAAAATTATAATAGAACAACTCTATTTAACATATTTAAATACATTTAAAATATGTAATAGTCTAACAATGTTAAGCAAGATAAAATACCTTTAAAATTGATTTATCATCACGGTTAAAAATAATATAAAAAAAAAGATTTTTTTAATTTGTACAGATGAAATTTTTGTTCAGGCATTATATCTTTTTAATGAATATTTTAAAGTCTCATCATTAAATTGAATTGAAAATATTCAAAAGAAAAGTAGTCATCAGTCAATAGTCATAACGTAATTGAATCAGTATAGATTTAAACATCGCAAAATAAATTACAGTATTGGAAGTAAATTGAAGAGGTTCTTTGATAGCACAATCCAAAATAGTTTGGACATAATTTGTCTTACGCTGAAAGCCGATCATTACAGGCGTGAACAAATTGATGAAAGAGTGAATGAAATGATAATAAGATCATGCTGAGAGTAAAAGAGGGGGATCGAGCCTCAATGGGAGTGCCTGAGCTGAAAAGTATAGGTACTTTTAAGAGTACAAACAGTTGTGTAGCACACTATTATTAGATGAGGAAGAGGAAAGGAGAGAGTGAGAGATAAAGGGGAGAGAAAGAGAAAAAGTCGCGTGTGGGCGTTTCCACGATCGTCATGAATCACGTTACATCGGAGAAATGCCGTCTTTGCGCAATTCGCAATAGTAGACGTTTAGGCGAACTCCTTTTCCCTTTTCCCTCTAAATTTCACTTCCCTTTCTCTATTTTCGTGGCAATGACTGATAGGATTAAAATTCGTATATTGGCGTGGAGATCGAAAAAGAAAGAAAACTTCATTTATTTAATTGATTAATGTAAGATTAAAAGTAAATTTACTTGAATTATTTTTACACTGAATACTTTTAACTTTCAAGATTAAAGCTAGTAATTTTAGAAGCTACATTTTTACGTATTCTAGTGTCAAAATAATAAATAAATGTGAATACTTAATTTTATTTCATTTTAATCAATTTTTTCAGTAATTATAATTTATTTCTTATATTTTTA
Organism: Eupristina koningsbergeri; assembly: GCA_018907245.1. Taxonomy (NCBI): domain Eukaryota; kingdom Metazoa; phylum Arthropoda; class Insecta; order Hymenoptera; family Agaonidae; genus Eupristina; species Eupristina koningsbergeri. Next base: position 418,476 of record JACCHV010003002.1, read on the forward strand.
TAGATCTTCTAAGGTGTAGATTATATTACAACATATTAAATATATTTAGATTTTTAAAAAGATTCTATAAAAATCTAAAATAATATCAAATCTTTATTTCGAACAATATGGAAAAACCACTTATAATAATCGTAGGATTATTTTTTAATATTCAATTCCTATCAATAACATTTTAATATTTTTTTTAATATGTTTAATTATTTACTATTGCTTTTAGTAATAATAATCATTACAGGGCAATAGTTGTATTAATTACATGTAGTAGTAAAATAAATACTTTAAGTCATTAGTTTAGCTCTATATTATTACATATTTTATCATAAAAATATGAATTTTATTTATGACAATAAAATGCAAAACTCGAAAAGATTTTAAAAATAATAATACCGATTGTCTATTTCAAACAAAAGAGTAAAGTAAGTAACAATTGTAATACACAGACTCTAAGCCGATTGCAAAAATATATAAAACTTAATGCGGTATGAAATGCAACCAACTGTGTATAATCATTACTTCATATTTCTGAATTATGACCAATCTAACAACAAATAAATAATCTTTAAGTGTACAAAAAAAAATATCAAGCTGTCCTTTTTACTTACATTTACATTGTGAAGATTTCATGTATGAATTACAACGTCAAAAAATTCAAAGTGACCTTGTGTATTATGTATTTGTAGAATAAGCGCAAAAGATCTACGTATAATATAATACCACCATGACAAAAAAAACAGTAAAGATATTGTCTCTCAAAAAGGTAGATAAATAAAAAAATTATTGAAGTGCTGAAACAAGAGTGAAGGTTACTGTGGAAAGGGAACAATAATAAGTCGGCGAATCCCAAAAGGTTTAGTCACACATATACACGCTCACACAAATAAACTGAAGTAGATAAGTGTTAATCTCGCTCATCTCGAAACTTATGTATGCAAGCTTCGTTTATATTATATATAGTCCTTATGGTACACCAGGGGGTCCTTCGATCATAAGAACCTTTGCCAAGTCAGAGAAGTTTAACACACAATCGATCTATAAATCGACAGCGATCAATATTCAGTCAAATATGCACCGTCAAAAAAATAATTATAGATTTGATTGTTACAAACCTTTTTGTAAATGTAAAAAAAGAACTATGCAACAAAAACTTTTATGATTAAAAAGTTCAAAAACTAGATTTATAAATTTTTTTCTGTCAATAAATCAATGTACATTTAATGATTTAATAAAAAAATACTTGTTTTATATTCATTAATCAATTTTTTATCGAAATTTATTGAAAAATAGACGTCATTATAAAAATTATATGAATTTGTAGTTATAATTGAAACTGACTAAATTCGTGTTTTTGTTTATGTCGCAAGAAAAATTTAATTAATACCATGTGATTATAGCTTATTAAATTTAGCCATAAAAATAAAAAAAATAATTAATCATTTTATCTCACACCCAAACAGTATATTAGATAATAATCATCGCATTAAACACGTAATATATTGAAATAAAGATTACTCAAATTTTTAATTAACAGTTCTTCCTTTTGTTATCAGAACCTAAACGATTAATTTTAATAGCTAGTTTTGCATTGATGTCAATTATTGTTATATACATATATATGTGTGTGTATGTTTGTGTGTCTGTGCGTGTTAATCTGCAATCAAATTAGATTATCTTAATTTATTTGATATATATTTTATGTTCTTATACACAGTAGATAAACTGGTCTTCTAAATTAGCATTGGAAAAGTAATTCCATCTATAACTTTATATGATTTATCGTTATTAATTCTTCTACTAAAAAGTTTTCTATTAATGCTCATAATAATTAACGATATAAGACGTACATTACATCTTTGAATATATATTTAGATAAAACTCTTTGAAATATTTCTCAAAAACCACTAATAAAATATATCTAACATATTTTATTCAAATAAATCTTAAATATGTTAATAAGAGATACATAAATATAGACCTATTTTTTATAACATTCAATTCATGTTACGAATCAGTATAACCAATGAAAAATATAAAAAAATGAAAAAAATACCTATGAAAAATACAAAAAAATAATGGATATTTTATAACAGGTTTTAAGAATAAAAATTTTTAAAAAAATTAATATCAAGAAGTTTTATACATAAATCTTTTTTTTTAAATTAAATCTTTGAACAAATTTAAATGAATTTCATGTAATATTTGACATATTTAATATAACCTCAATGCATTTAGTAAATTTTCATTAGAAATAATTCTTACATCATAAAATTAGAAAATTTATGTGTGTTTATGCGCACATAATTATTAAATCACTACAAGTTCTTCAAGAATAAACATTTTGACGTTTAGAATTTCCATCTGAACACTTTCTTCGCTAAATATGTTTCTTTAAAGACTCAAATATTGATTAGTCTACTTATATTAATATAATTAATTTTCATAATTTTGTAAATATTAAAATTTCAAATTATTTAATCCAATGAAATGATAAAAGTATAATATTATCTAATAAAAAATAAACATAAATATATTGAGTAAAATGAATTAAATACAAGCTATTGAATTTTCCCACAATTTACAATCAAATCAACAACTTTAAGTTTAATAAAATTTGGAGGGTAAGTCTTCCACATATTTACAAAGTAAATCTTCAAAATCTAGTTAAGTAGTTTCTATTAGACGTACGAAGGAGAATTCATAAAATTAGTTTATACTCTATTTACGTGATATACAGAAGTAATTTTCAAGGTTACTCAACTATTTCCATATTTAATATTTATGTTTCCACCATTTATATTTCTTTATGCTATCCATCATCTTCACATTTTAACATAGTAATATTTCATTATTGTGACATTGAAATATAATTATTAATTATTATTCTTATTCTATAATTATTATAATTATTACTGACACATTATAATTATAAAATTTAATGTTACCATAATGTTCATTTATCCATATATTTAATGTCTACGCACTTTTATTTTTTATTTATCGCAATTATATTAAATAAAATGTAAATTATAAAATAAGCTTTTCAGTAAAATAAGTTCAATAATGAATTATTTATTGAATTTACGTAAAATATAAAATAACAAAAATATTTTAAAAAAAGTTTAAATTATATTGAGTGTAATGGAATTTTATTCAACTTTTTTTTTTTTAATTGAAGAATTTTACATTTATATACTTTAATTCCATGTATATAATTATTTCTATTTTTAATATAATTGTTGAAAAATAGTGTGTAATAATATATTATTTGAAAACTTTTTACGTAGAAACTTTGCAAACTTTTTAAAGGCAAATTTACAAATTTTTTAAATTTTCAGAATATGAAGAACTTAGTTGTATCCAAATTTATTTTTAGAATCTTTATAAACTTTTATGTACATAGTTTTTCTTCAAAACAATTTATCCAATTTTTATGTTATGTAATCAATTTGTTAATAATCTCGTAAGACTTTTTTTAATTATTTTTAAGATAAATGATATTATTGATCACCAGATGTTCATATGAAATGCATAAATATTTATGAGGGGAGAAATTTTACGTGTAAATATGACCATTAAATATCAATGTTCTCACTAAATCATTAAAAATAAAAAAGCGTGTTTACAAGATAAACTGAGGTCTTTCATATGAACTTCTTTTAATTTTTAATGCATAAAAGTAAAACTAAAAATAAAAAATAAAAGTAGAAAAATAAAATTTTACATGTATTATAAAATATTTTTAATGTTTGTGTCGTGTACTTTACAGTAACAAAATTTTCGTTTCTTCTCGAAGTATTTTTTAATTATTTTTTGATCTTCAAATATCTGATAAGCAGTATTTGTTCTTAAAATACTATTTTGAAATTAATATTTCGTCTATTTATAACGTGTATATTTCAAACACGAAAAATACATTCCTATCATAATAAATTACTATACACCTCAATGTTCAAAAGAAAATTGTGAAATATTTAATTTAAATTATTTTCTTAAATACAGTCACGCCAGAACAATAAAATATAAATGCACTTCAATAATTATAAAGACATAATTTAAATAGTTAAACAAATTGTTTTAAAAGCCTTAAGATTATCGTTTAGGTAAGCTCGAACGCACTTTTCTCGTATCCGTTGTAATGAATGTTGTACCTTTCAAAAATATCGTTGTCAGTCGCGTTAATTTACATTCGAATCAAAATAACAATAAATTAAACCGCGGCTTCTTTGTTGTACAACATCGCTCAGCAATACATTTTAAACAGAGGAGGAAGGCTGAATGGTACTTTTGGTTGATCGTAAACAGTCAACCAGAGTATGAACACGTATTCTCGAGTAGTTTGAACGATATCTCAAGTCCTTCGTGCTTAAATTATTCATGTCCTCTCATATCATACTTTGCTAAAAAATTTTAGATTAAAAAGTATACGTGTAATATAGGTAGTTAGAACCTGAAAAATAATGCTAGTCTTTTTTTAAATTGTATGTTAGAGAGGCGATTCAAAAATTTATGATCCTTGTAAACGGTTTCTTATTAATAAATGATTTTAGCACGGCATTCGATAAATTCTACAACTAGTTGTACATGTGGTTGTAGCAAATTACATAACCAATGTAAACGTTTCACGGTTAACAAACTTTACAAAGAATGAAAAACAGATTTTCATTAGGAACGTATAAAGCATCAATATAAATATATATTTTTTACATTAAAGAAACTCGTATGGATCATTTTATTTCGATTTAAAAAAAAAACCTAAAGATACCTATTTATAACTAAACATTAAGATGAAAAAGTTTACGTATATATGCAGTAAAATTTATAATAGTATTAATCTAGAATCAATTGTGTTTGTATCCATAGAATAATTAATTGCAATAAATCATTCAATCATTATAAATCCATATATTCAGATCATTAGAGAAAAAACGTGCTTGAAAAAAATATTTTATATATACATCAAATGAAATTTATCAATTAGAAAAATATAATTAAAAAATTAATCATCAAACGCACAATCGAACTATTAATTTAATTTATTAATTACAAAGGAAATAACAGTAATTAATAATTTCTCTAACTGATTTATAAATACGCACAACAGCTATTAAATCTAAAATAACAGGAAATATTTTTGTATTATGAAGTAGTAGACATCAAATTATCGTAAATGATGTAGTTCCAAACAATTATTATTATGTATATACAAATCTTGTTTGAAATAATCAAATAATTATTTTGAAGTATTTTCTAAATGTTATTAGAAATAATCAATGAAATTACACAATGACTTGCAAAAAATGTGCGTTAGAAAGTGTTGAATCAACGTAACACTAATAAGAATAACATTACTTTTCAAAATGTTGATATTTAACAAATAAGATTTATTTACTCTTCATTTACAACATAGGCAATAAATTTTTTTCCTTTCCTTACGAAATTTAAATATGATACACGAATACATTTTATGAAAAATAAACATAAATTCGACATTACGTTATAAAAATTTTTTTAATATGTCTTCATGAACTTTTTTTATTATTTTTTAAAGTTTAACACTTTAATAACACTTTAGACAAAAATTTTTAGGAAACATTAATCAATCATTTATTTAGAAATTCTTGGTAACATTGAAATTATATAATAAATGCTATGATATATGTACCTTATAATAAATGCAAAGATTAATTTCATAGTATTTCCAAGCTGAGCCTGCATTTTTAATACTAATTGTTACATTGTTTTATTACTTTTATGAAATGAACAATCACGCGAACATCATTTTTTGTAATTTAATTTTTATTTTAATTAAGTATAGAATAAATAATTATCAAATATTATGTTAAATAAAAATCAACAAGGAATAATTTATTGTTAATTTAATATTTTCTGTTTTACATTCGCAAAAAATATATTTTTATTACCTGTATACCGGTTAAAAATGCATCGAATTATAATAAAAAAAAAAAAGTAAATTTGTGCAAACCTTCATCATAAATTACAATTTCAATAAAATACATATATTTTTAAGCTTAAATGTAACAATATTTATGTTACCAAAATATTTGCTCAACTAAATATCCGGTATATTTCAAGATAAGTTATTTATAATAATAAAAGTGTATGTAATACAAGACTGCAATTTCCGATTCAAAAACCTAATAACAAAACGTAGGTGGAAAGATTAATTGATAACATTAAATTTTCAATGAAACCCGTTAATCTTTCGAAATTTCGCTCTCCGATGTCTTATATAAACACACAATATATAGGTGCAAAATCTCAGACATTTGATTCTCATCTTCCTTTGAACAGAGTTCATAATACACAAAACAAAATAATCGGAGAGTCGTGCGCTAAATAATAAAAAGACGGAAGATAATAAGGCAAACGTCGTTCTGTAGAATGCGTTTAATGAGCAAGAACACAACTGAGTGAGAGTAAGCCAACCGAGAAAAAGGAAAAGAGAGAAAGAGATACCATATTCATATGCCTCGAACAAAGACACGTGCTCAGAGGGAAAGAGAAAGAGACAATTTCTCTCAAATCCTCGGGGCATCCACCAGCGCTAATGAATGAAGAAATGTATGTATGAATGAACAGGGCGCAGGCGCAGAAAATCTGTCGCGTAATTACACGCCCACGCGATCGCTCAACGAGCGTGAAAAGGAGAAAGATGCAAAAGTTGAGAAGAAGTAATAATGGCTTTATAATTATTTTTTATTTCAATGTGTTCTATTCATAATTCAATCGATCGAGCAAATTCGTAGTTTAATTCGTTCTCTTTTCACTGGCATCATACTTTTTTATTTTTTGCGCTGTTTAGAATTCACCCGAACACTTTTTAATTTTCGCTTAAAAGAGCTTTGCTCAACTTGAGCTTATAGACGTTGTTAATTAGTTTTTTGTAAGTGTTTCCCAAGTAAATTTGCATTTTGTTTGTTTAGATGGTAAGTGACAGTTTCTTTTTTGTTTACTTTAGTGAAACATTTATAAAACTTTTATAGATTCAAATGCCTTTTCACCAGAATACATATTTAAAAAAAAGTTAATGCTACTTAAAAGAACTATATTGCATTTATAGCGGTCATAGAACCGAGAAATTTGTATAGAATGGACATGAAGTTTTCTTAAAACTCAATTGCTATTTATAATCTCTCTACAATATTCCTTTGTAAAATAAGACAATATAAATTTCTACCATTCACTGACTTTATTAAAAAAAAATTAAAAATTTAACAGATATCTTTCAATCAATTAATAATGAAAATGAATAGTTCCTCTTTATTATTATTATTATTCTTTATTGCAAATATACAAAAATAAACATTGCAACTGCTTATTAAAATTACTGTCAGTATTGTAATTCTGAAATTTGTTAACCTCTTAATAGTAAATTTGAAATACATAATCTTGACTTTACATATAATTATTATGTGAGAAAAACTGAAAAAAATACATTTTTTTATATTTCCATAATAATTACATACAGCTGTTTTTTATACACTTTACTATTATCAAATACATTGTAGACTACCATTATCCATTGTCAAAACAATCATTATTCGTATAACTATGTATAAGAACCATTTGAAAAAAAAAGTTGAAAAAAAAATAGATTTAGTTTCTTGGTAAGATAGATAAATTCTACTATCGTGAACTACTTCATCAAAGGAACACGGAACCAGTCAACGTTGAATTAAAACTGCCTCTCTTCATTTCTACCTTTCCTTCTCTAACTCTTGTAACATTTACTTTTCCTTTCCAATCTTTCTTATTTCTTCTTCTTCTTCTTCTGCTTCTTCTTCGACTTCTTCTTGTCAGTCAAGCGTAGATATACGCAAACCATGTATTTAAAGAACTGAACTAATAGTTATTTACACTCAATGAAAATCGAAATAATTAATAAATTGCATTGTTTGATAGTCAAAAATCTTCAAAATAATCTCCATTATATTACATAAAGACAGTCTTTTTGCTTATGGTGATACACATGCGACACGTTTTATTTATATTTTAATGTTTTAATATTTTATTTTAAGAACAAGTATAAGTTTAGTTCAAAACTACATTTCATATAACGAATTATATTTCGTTAATGTTAATCTTATTATAAATATAAATTGCTTATTTAATAGTTTAGAACTTGTATGTAAAACTTATGCGTATGATTGAAATAACTTTTGAAATATTAAAGTCAAAACAGAATTTGTACTTACTTGTAACCATAATGTAGTTATTTAATGTGTTATGAAGTTTAAGATTAAAATAACGATACAATCAAATTTGCTTATATATGAATAACTAAGATTATTTTAATAAACCTATAATTTTAAAAATTTTTAGTAATGTACTTCTAAAGAATTTATAAATGATAATTTACATAATGAGGGAAATTATCATTTAGTAATACGCCTAATTTATAAATTAGAACTTATTATGGTCATATAAAACTAAATTAAATTATTAAAGAAATTTAACTGCATTTTATGCATACGAGTAGTTCCTCGAAAAATCTATACAAAATATTTTTCAATGACATTACTTCTCCAATTTGTTTTGACATAGTATATAATATAGTATTAAAAGTACAAAAAAGTGATTGTGATTCGTCAAGATACTCAGAAGTTGTTTTCAAATATTTGTCGATTTCTTACATTGTCGAAAACTTTGGACAAAATAAGAAAATTATTACTTTCAACCTACTTTGTAAAACTATTTTCCACAAATGATGCATAGGGTGATATGCCATTTCTAAGAAGTATAATTTGTAGCAATCATACGGACGAAAATGCCATGATTTTGTAAAAATCTTCTTGAATTGTGTTTCACGAAAATTACCAGCAGTCGTTTCTAATAATACACCACTTTATTTTATATTAGAAGATAGTATTATTCTTGAATAATTTGAAACAACACTTACATCCCCAATAATTATGTAATAAATGTTTACAACCTTCTTATTTATAAATTTAAGAGATAAAAAATGATTTTTATTTTTTAAATATTTTGGAAATTAGTAGAAATTCAGAAAAATTTTAATAAATAATTTATTTAAAGAATTAAACATTATTTTTATTTTTATTTAACCCTAATAGTATACAATATTAATTCAGTAACAAATTTAGATTTATAAAATTTATTATTATGTGGAAAAATAAAAAAAAAAATTTTCTTTTGGGCTAAATACAGATTTTGTAGCAAAAATGAAGATCTACTGCTAAGTCTGACTATTTATCAAGATCTTTTACTATAATAAACGAAATATCTCATCGCACTATCATTTTCAAAAAAAAAATATTTTGAAACAATGTTTATATAATTTATTTTTTTTGCTACGTTTTACGATTATAAAACATCAAATTTAACACAAAGTTAAAATGAAAGTGTGAATATTATCAAATTTCAAAAGTTTGTTGCATGTTGATATGGTTTTTATTTTAAGACATAAATACAGCGTTTAATTACAAACTTCAAACATGTTAATAATTTTAATACTTTAATAACTTTTGATGATATACCCAACAAATTATCATTTTAATTAAATACACGTATTATTAAAAACTTTGTATCACTTTTGAAAATGTAATGTAAATTGAATACAGTGTGGAAAAACCAATTAATGAAGATACGCTTTTATTACAAAACAATACAATATGCTGTAGTAAATATTCAATTTTCCGCAGCGCACGTGTAATTTTAATTTAATCAATTGTTTAAAAGGCAATGTAGTTATTAAAAAGTAATTCGAAACTCGTTGTATACTTTGAATTTATCAAAATTTATTAATGTGAGAATAACGTTAAAACTTTTGAACCAAAAAAGCTCTTGTTAAAAACACCATTTCTCAAGCCACTTCTCAAAAGATATATTGTATCCGATAAATATCGTATTCATCGATCTCGAGATATAAAAAATTTGAAACTTACAAGTTTAAAACGAAACAGTTGCCCAACTTTAAAACTCTTGTATTATATCGACCGGAGGGTTAAAAAAATTGTCGTATAAAAATCCTTGGACACCCGGGGACCTTAAATCCAATAATCGGGGATCATCTTCCAGATACGAATAACCAATTAAACAGGTTTGGTTATAAAATATTCGGGGCGAATTCACAGGGGCTAATGATCGCAAATCCACCAAGAGGGTAATGTACGTTAAAGCTTTCGTCGACATAATGGAAGCCCGGAAAATGTCTGCCCACGCCTTTCCACGCGATCATTTGTCCGGGTAAAAGCTCTTCCCCAGGAGTCACGCGAGGATTTCGGGAGTTTAGTGCAATTCGAGTCCGACCTGACGTTTTTAAAACTGCGGCTGCTATTTTCTCAGCCTCGCCTTTATCTACTTACCCGACTCGTTATATTTGGTAAATCGAACTAAGCCTTTCCGATCGCTTGTAATGAGCTTTTGGGTATTTTGCGCCTGAAAATTCTTATAATTTTTGTAATTTTGACGTTTATATTTTGCCTTCTTAACCCCAATTCGCAAGTTATTACGGTTATCTAACTTCCGTAATATAATTGAGCTTCGATACTACGTTACATAAATTAAGAAAAGTCGTCGAAAAATTCATCGATTAACTAAAGAATAATTTTTGCTTTAATTTTAAGTGTAATAACTGTAATAAAATTAAATTTAATAGGTGACACTAATTTTAATATTGAAAATGTATAACGCAAAAAAATATTAATTTAGTCATTTCAAATGTAATATAAATTATATTAGAACGTCAATGTAATTGACTCGTTAAAAATTTATCATAATATTATTAAAACTTACAGTACTTCTAACATTACTGAATCAAGATCCTCTCATATAAAATTTTTATGTTTTACACATAATGCTTACATTAGTAAGTAGTTTAAGAATTTTAACATGCTTAAAAACTTTCAAAATTTCTTAAACTTATACGTAAAAACTTGTTTAAACTTCGAAATCACCGTCTACATTGTGTGGAATGTCACGAGTAGGTATTCGTATCACATATCTAACAAAATTATATATAAAATACTATTTGCATATCTAAATCTTACTCGAATCTTCTTCAATGCATTATAAAATATATTATCTAATTCTTTTGTAATTTATACAAAGCATAAACATTTCCAGCTAGTGACAACTAAAATTATTCGTTTAAAAAACTACAATTAAATATTATTAAAGCAATAATAGGATATCTCTTATCCCATGACACAAACTTAAGTTGTAACACAATGTTAATCGATTAATATTATTGTTAATAAATTCAAAAGATTTTATGTGCGTAATTCAATGATTTTTGTAAGTATTTAAGAAAACGATCAAACTTTTCTCTATTAATATAATTAGGAGCATTCGGAAGTGTAACTCAAATTGATAATTCGTGGCACGTGAAAGTGCATATTAAACAGATTCAATCTCTAAGTATATCATAAACTAGTGAACATACAGTTGATAGGTAATTTAGAAAAGGTAATTTCAAGTAAGCTTATACTATGTATAAACTACAGAATATTTTATGATATTCAAAAAATTCTTAATGTATAAATTGATATACAAGAAATCAAGGAAGCATCAGTAATACATTCAGTATGTTATATAAAAGATGAAGGAATGATAAATACATGAAATACGAAAAGTAGTTTTTAATGCCAATTTGAAAGTTACATTAACGTCAGTAACAAATTATAATTTAATGGTAAAGATAACCACGGAAGTTTAATTCAACCATCTTGATAACAGTAATTACTCCAATTAGTAAAAATCATTGACTAATTAAAAAAAGTTCTCGGCTTACTTCCTAAGCAGTAATCAAGTCCGTTCATCATTTGATATTAAGACGTAGAGCAATTCGAGCCATGAATATCAGACAAAGAAAGGCGACACAAAAAAAGTCAAAATCTCTGTGGATCTCACTCATTAGCCGGGAAAAACAAAAGACCTAAAGAGCCGGAGGAGAGCCAAATGGGATGGAGGAATCGCACGTGTCGCCAGAGGTCCACCGCGTCATAAATATACGTGCTTATGTGTGTGTGTATGTGTGAGGACCAGGAATTAACACCCAGAGAGGCGCCACCACGTGTTGCCACCACTCGGTTGCCTCTGAAGGAATGGAATGGCTTTGTCTTGGTGCCAAACGCCCCGCTATAAATACTCCCGTCGTAGTATTATATAAAAAATAAAAAATAAAACAAAAAAAAAACAAAACAAAATCGTACCTTTGCCAAATATTTATTCCTTTGAGCGTGTATTTCGAGGACTGTATAAATGTATAAAATATGAGTGGTTTTTGGGAAGCGATTGATTGACGATCGATTTGGGTAAATGAATACGCGCTTTTAAATATGAAGAGATTTGTTTCATTTTATTATCGTGTGCATTCAGAATACTAACTGGAGTTTAACGACAAGTGTTGTTGATGAAATCTAGAGTTATGGTAAAAAATCAGTTTTCAGTAATGTTGTTGGGCTTTTACGAGCAATTTTAATTGAAATACGTGTCCTAGGAATCTGATTTTTTATCCACGCATACCATTATACTTGTAGTTTCGAGTGTTTTATTGCAAAAATATAAAGCTCTGTCTAATCTCAAATTATTCAACAATCTGTACCGAAAATACATGTTCTAAATGATTAATATATAATTAAAACTATCCGAATATTCAGTCAGCATTTAATTAACTTACCAAGTGCTAGAAAGCAAACTGTTTCCTTTCAAACTAGAAAACCATTATTAATGATCACAGCAGTACAAGTAAATAAAATATAGCCTAGTTTTATTATGAATTTATTTTTGCGTATACATACATTTAAAAGTTATATTGTAAAAAAAGAAACGTGCATAGATCTATTTTGAAGTGAAACACTAATAAAATATTCTTCACATATAGCATTGCAAGACTAGAATGTAAATTAGTCAAATTCATTTGAAACCAGATTTTTAAAGTTACTCGCAAGTGAATCTATAATTTAATTGAACACGTACCGTAAAAAAAATCTTCATGACCTGACATGTATTGAAATATTATAATTTTGCAATCACGAAACATTATACTTATATACTTTTACCTGTACAAGCTAACTTTAAAATTAAATAACATCAAAAACTTAATTAAAAACATCAATATCAGGATTGAAATAGAAAAATCAAAGATAAAAATTGTATTTAAATTAAACAACTTGTACTATTGAATATTTAAAAAGATTAAAGACTGGAAAAAGAATAAAAATAATAAAGTCAACTATTTGGTCGATGTTTGATTTTTTCAAAGTGTTTCAATATTTCATTAGTTTTATTTATGAATAAATATTTAATGTTTTTGTGTGTTATTAGTTTATTCAATTATACTATTAATAGCTTATTTATTTATTATTATCATAATAATCATCATTATTAGTTAACTATATAGATACTAATAGAATTTCGGTTAAAATCTCAAAACGTACTGTTAAATATAATCCGTTTTGTTTTCATTACTTTAAACTAATTTTTCTTAGTTAATTAATCGTAATTCATTATTTACCTTAAATTTATAGATTTGTTTTCATCACAAGTAATATTTATTCAAAATTAATAATCTTTAACCATGCCTATGCTTTGTTAAAACACGAAACAGATTCATTATAAAATCACTTTTGTATCAAGTAAAAACAATCACAAAAATCGCTCAACTCCAGACTTTCCTTTGAATTTTCAATTAACTAATCAATTAACAGTTGATATGGTTAAATGCCCTAACAAAATAATTTCCTTGGCGTCGGGGGTGGCTGGCATAAAATGACATCAAAATAACCCTTGACCGATGTCGCGGTGATTGAACTGTCAGTCATGAACTCGATTGGATGGAAATGTCGAACTTCTTTCGCCGCAAGCGACAATTTCGATGTTTTCTCCGGGATTCAAACGCGAGCTTTGGTTCCATCAAAACCAACTATCGAACCAAACGAGTAATGTATCGTGATTCGACTTATCGAATCTATACAACTTTATTAAGTTTGTTATCCTGAAGATGTTTAGTGGCGTATTTTTATATTACTACATGTGCCAAAAAATCTTTTGTATTTATTAATTGAAATCTGTAAAGTGGAATTTTGAATATTTGCTTATCTGAATATCTGCTACGATAAAGATGCTGTTTATCTTGTTATTTTACCGTTAGAAATTAATAAATAAATTGCGTTGTTACTGAAACATTACCATTCCTTTTTATCCAGTATAAAATGTACACATATTAAATAATAACAACGTACACGAAAGGAAAAAATATTGTAAAAAATAAAATAAAATACTAGTTGCGAATAATTATATAAAAACGTATTTTACAAAAGATATGTGACACAATGAAAATTTTATTACATACTGTAGAAATAATAATTTGAGTAAATTATAAAGATCATTATTATATTCTTTTTCAAAAAATTGTATTAATTATTACATTTTTAAAAAGTTTAAATGTATAATTTTTTTTATAAATTTTATTGTTTATCGATATAATAAACTATAATCCATTATAGTGTCTGTTAAAATATTTTTATACAAGAAATAATAGAAAATAAGATTGAATTCATTTACAATAAATTAGCATTGATGTAGTATTAATTAGGCATTTTTAAAATTCAAAATACATTTATTGCATACGGTAGACTAGTATTTATTTTTAAATCTTCTCTGATAAAATGGTAAAAAACACTTATAATTATTATACAGTCGAAAATTATTGTAATCCTTTTAAAAAAGCAAGATAGAGTAAAGCAATTACAGTTATTTCATTAGTTTTCATTGTTTTGAAAAGCAGAATTTCCATCTAAATAATCGTTTTCTGTTATTTTTGAAATAATCAAGATTATGAATGTTTTTTAGAAATTTGGTAACAATTTATTAACGTTTAGTTATTACATACACAAGTTAATAAAAGCAAATTTAGATAATAAAGCAATTATTCAAAACTATAGAGTACAATTTAATAAAAATATGTTTAAATCTTTAATTGAACGAAAGTTACCAAAAATATTCAAAGATAAGAATTTTTTCTTTTTAATTTTACAAAAATTGTATACTTTTCTAAAAACTTTTAAGTGTTGAACTTTGAATATCAATACAAAATACCTAGCAAATAGAGACATTATTATAAA
Organism: Eupristina koningsbergeri; assembly: GCA_018907245.1. Taxonomy (NCBI): domain Eukaryota; kingdom Metazoa; phylum Arthropoda; class Insecta; order Hymenoptera; family Agaonidae; genus Eupristina; species Eupristina koningsbergeri. The sequence continues at coordinate 433,580 of JACCHV010003002.1, forward strand.
ATAAAGATTAGGCACAATGTAACGTGTTGATAAGATAATAATTCGGTGTTTAATCAACCCTTCCAAGAATAATGAAGTTATAATTAGATGGAAAGAAAAAGGTAGTATAAGCTTTAAATAGAGAAACCGGGAAATAAAAGAGCCATAAGTAGACCAAGGTGATGATGTAAAGATAATTTAAACTGAACTTCAGAAAAGTAGGATGTGCCCAAGAATCTTGAATAAATTTGGCGTAAACTATGGGTGACTGACGTACAACTGTTGATAGGGAAAAATATTAAACTTTCAGCACAGTTTTGAATAATAATAGAGGTAATGAGTGAAGAATATCAATATACCTTTGTAAATAAATTTTAGTATATAGAAATAACTTGTTTTCGTATTTAAATAAATTACATTAATAAAATATGAAAATTAATTATTAGGTACTGAAAAAAAAAATGACGAAAACTAGATAAAATATATTCTCTTGAGTCCTCTATTCTATATAACAAATATTCTGGAACCAACTAATTATGCATTATATAATACAATATTAAATTTATGAATTAAGCTACCGTTTTACTAAAACGTATAATATTATCCAGAGAACAATCTATACAGTATAAATAAATTGTAAAAATTACGTTATAACATTAAAAATTAAAATATTGCTACTTGTAAATCGGTATTTAAAAATTATTGATTAGTCTTAGATATTAGAAAAATGTTATATCCTGTTAGCAACAAATTTATTATGCTTTGTAAATATCAAATATTTATTTCTATTCATTTTTATTTCATTATTAATATTGTAAAAGATATTTTAATAAGATTAATATTAAAATTAAAATAAAAAGACCTATTACAAGCAGCTTATTACGAGTAAATTTTTATCCATGGATACTCTTCGTGATCCAATATTTATTATTTACATACCGTTTAATTGAACATTTATCACCATCATTAATCTTAATTGTGGAATAAATACGAAGCTAAAATTTGAATAAAAATATGTAAAAGCTAAAATAAAAAGATAATTCTAAATTAAACAGATAGTTTCATAAGATATAATACAAATATAATAAATCTAATCTTCAGTATATTTATTTTTTATAAGTATTAGAACGTTGGTCCATTAATTCTCTTCTCAAGTACTTAATTATAAACTGAAATTGGTTATCCTCATACGTGAATTATTTTGACTATTACTTTGTGACAGTTCATATAAAGCAAAATTTAGATTATGTCTGCTTCTGATAATAATTTACAATAATATTTAAAATTTAAATAGAAACATATGGCTTGTACAGGAATGATTGCTGGGAGAAAATATTTAAAGAATATATTAAAATATATGCTCACTCGCATGATTAATAAAATATTGATTTTGTTTTTAAAAATTGCATTCTTATTTTTATACGAGTATACACGTTCTGCGGTGCTCGATGCTTTACTCCATAATTTGGGATAAGGCAATAACACAGCTATGACACGTTTAAAAATATGGCCTTGAAATTATGGCATACCTTGTACTATTTTTATCATTTTGCCACTAAATATATCACATTTTGAAGTCGGTACCGAAAACTAGACTACACTATACCATCCAGAATATAAAGTTTCTAGTAATAGCTTCTACACACCGACGAAAAGTTTAAGGACACACCGCACTAAATATATATTTACGAAAACAGCTTTTTATCTCGGAGACAATACGTACTTCCACCCACCGAGACGAAAAGTGATCTTTACGGTGTCTGATATACAAGCCGCCGACAGAATCAAGATAATAACAGCATCTCCTTTGATAATTCGTACATGTGTCTTCGTTTCCCTAATGCTTACTCGAGATTTATTCCGTGGCGTCTTATGCGTCCAGCATCCGAGTTTCGATACTGCTGGACCTAAAAATAACGCGTACTCCAGGCTCGGGTACTCGTCCTCGTACGAATAAATTCACTGGCCGAGTTATTCGGAATATATATCGCATTTCATTGAGCGAGGGCCGGGACGTCGAGGTATAAATCATCCCAGGTCGGAATGAACCCGAACCTCGTAGCCGCTGCTTAAGTTGTTCGTGCTCGTGTTAATGGTTTTTGGAATGGGTCAGCGTGTTTTTGTTGTTTTGTATAAGTGGCACGTGCTTCCGTGATTTTTCTTTATTTTTTTCTGCTCGTTACAGCCCACACCGAGATAATAAATTTGAGATCCTGAGATAATGTATATTTGAGGTAAGCTTAATAAAGTTGCTACGTTACTAGTTGCTGATATTTCGGAACCCGGGCATCTCAATATAATAATGCAAATAATTTATTCACTACGAAATTTCTGTTTCTGTTAATTGGAATATGCAAATCTTCGTTAATAATACTTTTTCTAAAAAATATATAACTAGTAAACACCCAAGCGCCGGCATTAAAGACACAAAAAGGAATTTAGTGAGATTCCGCTACTTGAATGACATCCGTAAAATCTGGATTTTTAAAAGGAATATAAATTTGAGGTTTTATAAGATTTTTTGCGTGCGAATAGTATTTAATTATAACACCTAATAAATACAAACTCGTAAAAAGCGTATTTACCATAATAGAGTTTTTAGAAATTCGTGAAAAAAATTCTTTTTTTATCGTTGTATGCAACATGTGAAAGTACTGATCGAAATTTCTAGAAAATTTCTTGATTTATTTAAATTATATTAGTTAGCATTCTAATGAAAAAATCAATTTACGCGATCTACATACTTCTTATCTAGAAACATTCATATTTTTAAAAATATATTATCTTAAATATATAACTAATATGTTAATGGACAATAATTAATGATTAATGATATATCAATCGATTTTATTGCGTACGAATTTTCGCAAACTGGTTGTGTGAACTATTAGGTAAGCCAATAATATTTTATAAACAGAAATTTCAATTCTATCTATGCTTGCCTTTTACTATCTTCGACTATGAATCGATCTCTCTCTCTCTTTTTCTTACCTACACATGCACTTCCACCTCTTCAGTTTCATCACGGAAATTTTAAACTCTTCCTTGACGACTACTAACTTTTAAGTCAAGGAAACAGTCTGTGAGTATAGCTTTTAACAAAGTTAAATCCAACATCTCAACGACTATCCTTCTACCATTATTCTGTTTTCTTATAGATCCACTAAGGAACTTAGTATAAATTAGATATAATTACGTGCTGTTGGTCGTTTTGATGAATTTAACTCTCGTATCAAATCTAATTAAGGTATCAAAACTATCATACTGGAATAACATTGAAAATTACAAGGCAACTTAAATTTTAGAACATCGTTAGAAATTACGACTCTCGTTTCTTTCTTTTAAAACACTGAGTTTTATTTTTCTTCGTAACCCTTAGTTTGAAAGAGTCACAACCTCAAGATCGTTATACTTGCTTAAGCTGATTGAGATCTTTTTTTAAATTAAAAGAAATGACTCGATCAATTGTGCACTTAACCTTCATGAATTGTATTTATTGTGAAGAATATTATTATGAATCGTAAGAAACACTGAAATTTAAATATTTGGATAATCAGGTATGTGAATCAATTAATTTAGTGTAAAGTAAAAAAAATTTAGATCATTAAAATTCTTTGTATAAACAATCACATGTGTACTAATTTTGCGATTTTTATAAAACTGAATGAAATTGTCAACACTGCTTCTTATAAATGGATAATCTGTGTAATTGCATAATACATACCACTATCAGTATAAAATAGTATTATTTAAAATTTTCTCAATCTCTTCATTATCATAATTTAATAAATGTTTTCTATTGGATTTAATGAGCTTCACCGAAAATATTGATACAACACTTGAATGATTAATTGATACAGATGTCACATAAATAATTATCACATAAAAAGAGATGAACACATCAATTCTCGTAATGTTTATTATTGTACCATGTAATCTTACTAATGAACAAAATTTTTATTAAAAAATATTGATATAAGCATTTAACAAATTGTAGTATTAACGTTAATTTTTTACTATATTTTCATTAATAAAATATTATTGGATTATATAAATTGATTGAAAAATTATTAAAAAATGAGTATATGTATGCATTATTATTTAAAAAAAAAAAAAATTTTAAGCGATGCCAATAAATTTTCATTGAATAAATAGAGCAGAAATAATAGAGATATTGCTTCTCGATTTCCCTTACCATATATTAGTTTTTATTCTATTTACATATTTATTAGTTACAAAAATATACTTACTTAAGTAACATATTGAATCATTCCAATAACACGTCGTTGGATATCAAATTTTAAATTGATCTTTCACTTAGAATTACAATGTTATTTTATTATGAATGTCACACTTATTCGTCGAGCGGGTATTTTCGTTCCTCGATTAAACTGGTAATTGCTCCTCGATCCGAGGTACACTTAGAAGATTGAAGACAAAGTAATTATATTTGAAAAAAAACCAGTTGAGCAATCGAAATGTATTAGGGCAATAAGAAAAAGTGTTTATCTGATTGCCCGTTGGTTAAATCACAAAGTAGGAAAACGCAGGTGGCGCCCAAAGCCAATCGAATATCCTCTCGTCTGACACTAACGAGACTTTTATCACTATTACCGTTAAACTTTTGACACGCTACTTATGTACTTTTATTTAAAAACGCAGTGCACACTTTAGCCTAGGTAATAAATATACAATATACGTTATATCAAAGCACTAGAGTAGAAAATTTGGTGAAAAACGTGCTCTAAAGCGCTATCTTATCGTTAACTATCCACTAAAATATGCATATAAATACGTGTATATGTATATGAATACAAAGAGATTTTACTTTTATATTTTAATTGAAATCACTTTACGTACAAATCAATTGTCCGAGTCGATACGCACATATAAAAGAATCACAGTATTATTACTACAATTAAACACCATCGAACGTCTATTGTATACCCACACTCACATATCGCTCGTAAAAAGTTATAGCTCCCATTTGCTCCACGTAAAAACACCCTTCACCTCTCGAGGCAGTTTGCGAGGATCGCCTCCAGGTCGGAGCACCAGGTCCCGGTTTACTTTGTGTACTTGGAAGCACGTGGCGGCGACCGTGTCGCACTAGCGACTGCCGGCTCGCATGTGCCGCCGGCACCCCCTCTCGGTTGTCCCACCAACTCTCTCTCCTCTCTCTCTCCCCCGCAGAGCGCACGCCCTCTCTCTCTCCCAGCATCCGGGCCCCAGCCTCCTGGACCGCGCCGGGATAACCCCGAGATTGATGGATCCGAAGGATCGTGTCGTGGAGATGTATGGCGCAGCTTCCTCGGCGATGCTCCCAGAGTCGTCCATCAGTGCAACTCACTCGGATCGTTTTATTTATCGCTCGCTTATTAACCTTGAAATACCTTTAATCCACGTCTCAACAATTATCCGAAGTTATGCCTCATTGCCATTGATTTGCATTACCAAGTTGCAAGTGCTACACTGTAACACGTTGATACACATTACGCCCGGTTACAACTTGTGTCAAAATAACTATCTGAAAACAAACACACAAACGGTAATTACTTCGCGGTAGTGTGTATTTATGGAATTGTTGCGCAGCTACAAACTCCCTAACGATGAGTAAATACAACTTTTCCATTTAATAATTGTACTTTAAAATAATGAGTACCTTTTGCATTTTAACAGCCTTAAAGATTTGTGTTGAAGCACAAAATTACTCGATTACTTATGCATCTATTTGTTCTCGTAAAATCGAACGCGCTGTTATGCCGCACGCGAAAGCACACGCGGTTATAAATTTTCAATAAAATTTTGAGCAAATTACTCTTGGATATGTCACTTATTAATGCTACTATGATACATAAACCATTCCAAAGGCATTTTAAGGAAAGTTATGTACCCATAAAGCGAGCTTAAACCAATTTCGATCAATGCGATAGATCAATCTGAATTTCGAATTTTATTTCATAGAAATCGTATCCGACTGTCGGATCATTAACATGCGGGAGAGAAAATGTGCAATCTAAAAGGAAAAAGGACTATTTTTAAGGATGTAGACTATGACTAAGTTATATTAAGTGGTTAATGCACTCACTTAAGAAGTTGGCGTTTTAAGGTAAGATGGAGAGTGGATTTCTGTTGTTGCATTTAAGTTTTGATCAACCAAGTTTTAGAATAAATGAGAGGTCAAATGGAAAGTAAGAGAGACGGAATTTTTCTACTTTGAAAGTTGCATTTTATTTATACACCCTGGCACTGGGCAAAATAAATGGAGAAATTAGCAAACTAAATCAATAATTTAAAACTCGTGTCTTTGTATGGAAACAATTTTAATAATCGCCAATATCCGGTGACATTTATGAGTTTTCAAAAAATTCTTTTACTTGAATATGTTAATTGCAAATGTTTAAATGCAAAATCAAAAAATAAAATAAGTTAAAAGTAGCCTATCAATAATGTACTTATCATGTTATAAAAATTTGATGGGAATTTCAACAACTGATGCGTATCTTAATTAAAATGCAAGAATTATTAGTGTTTTATTAATTATATAAAAGAAATTATGAAAAATAGAGAGAATATCAATAAATAAGACAGTGTATATTCATAATTAAAAATATTATTATTTATAATAAACACGAAAAGTTGAAAAGTAAAAAATCTAATCAGTATTTAACTGTATTTTGAGATAAAACAAATAAGTTTCATAAGGTAACTACAAAATTCATAGAAACTAAAAATAGTATACTTAATTATTATTTTAAGTACACGAAAAAGTTAGACAGCATGTTTAATTTAAAAAAAGACGAAAAACTTATATTTATTTTTTGTTTTCAAGGGTAATGATACTCTAATTTTTAAATAAATGAATTATATAACTATTGAATTTTTTTTTTAAAATTGGAAAATAAAAATAGCTTTGAGTACTTGGTTACTTTAATAAATTTATTGGAATTGCTCGTTGAAAATACAACGAACCAATACCATTATTTCATAAAAAAGCATAATCCTATTTGATTTGATATCCTCTTCCGTAAGCAAAGGACTTATGGAATAAAGTTCCTTCGGGATTATAAGTAACGAGTGTTTTATGATGACAATCGTGATATAATACCAATAACACTACATAATTAAACCAAAAAAATCTATAAATAATGGTGTTAGAGTGCATGCACTTAATTAATAAAACGATTAACGATAAGAAACTTAATTAATGAGCGGCTCTACATACAGAAAGATATTATTCAAGGCTTTCGTCTCTGACGAGTATTTTTCCGGATGAATGCCAGCATTCGAAGAGAGAAATCCTCTTCCTCGCCCATTAATATGAGCTCGAAGTAGCAAAACCTAAGATAAAAAAGGGACACTCGACGTCTTCGGAAAGATGAAAAATTCAACTTGAAATCGAGAAATAGGAGGGTGCAAAAAAACTTTGCAATCGCGAGAAGAATAATCGATACCTGAAAACGTATAATTGAATTTTATTAATTTGTTTTTTAGAATTGGTGAGGGCGTGATATAATGGAACTTTCATAATGATAGGTTGTTTACTTATTATCTATTTTCTCTCAATGAATTGTAAATTACGCTATCAAACTTTTTCGTATTCTCTTGTGCCTCGTGGTACTGAAATTTGAAATGACCTTTAAAATTTTATACTGCAAGTGAAGAAATTAAACTCAACAATGATAGAACTAAAAAATTTGAAAAATATGTTACACGCACGGTTCAACTCAAATAAAATTTCAAGCTCTCATCACATTTGTAATATCGACAAGTCAAATATCAATAAATGATATCCCTTACTACCATCGTCATGCAGATTAATTTCAAAACTTTATCGCATTTTTTATTTGATTAATGTCATTTCATTATTGCGACGCAGGAGTGCAGAACTAAAACAAAAGGAGCATAAAAGAGAAACGAAAAACTTTTTGCCAACGCCATAATGAAGTCAAATAAGCCGGGTAAGAAGCTCGAGACCAACAAAAACAAGAGCTACAAAAACAAAAACGAGAATCACTCGAGTGCATAGACATCATTTAACTGCGTACTCGAGCACAATGTGCACGTGTGTGCATCGAAAGTGAGAGGGCAAAGGTCAATCGAAGTCGGAAACGGATTTGACGCCTCGTTGATTCCGATAAGGAGCACCGCATTTCCTTTATCTTCTTTCCTCCCGGGGAAGACACGCGTAACGATCCTGTCCCTCGATCAACGACACGCGAGATCATCTCGGAGCAGATGATCTTCTTTGGGATGAGACTCGAGGGACGAAAGTGCGAGATCATATCTGAATTAACATTTTAACGTCTTCATCTTGAGTTCGCGGTACTTTAGCCAATGGGTCTTAACCGGAACTAAAGCTACATCTTCACGACTATTTATAACCATCATTTCGAGAATGTAATTCTTATCTGTTCTTGTGATTTAGCAAGGGTTTTTTAAAATTATGACCTATAAATTCTTTCATCACTGTGCAACCGATGGTATCATCAGTAAAGCCAATTGCTATGTACAAAATTAAACATCCAGTTTCCAGATGATGTTCGATTTTTAAAAGAATTTTGGACAATGTAACTAACGCTCTAATTTAATTTAAATTTTATATTCCAAACATCAATTTCATAAATAATATGCCATTGTCATATTATATTTATTTCATTTGAAGTAACCATAAGTAGTAACAATATAAATAATAATGTAAAAAGCAAAAATTAATTGTATCGAAGAATTCTCTCAGGTATTTTATAAAACGATAGATTTCTACTACAGTTTCAAATGAAAGTACATTTTATTTTTACATATATATTTATATTATTTAAAGGTAATAGAAATAACTTTAAAAAAATAATAATAATAAATAATTTTAGCATGTTGCTGTATTGTTAAACGTCAAACACACTAAAATCAATAACTATTCATTAATATTATGCTAAAAAGTTTATTAATTTAAATTTCTAAAAAAATATTTATTAATTACTTTTAAAAAAATTAAAATTCTATTAAAATATACCAGAACTACTATTATGAATTAAAAACATTTTATTTTATAAATTTATCTTATGTTTTACTTATTAATAAGAAACTGATATATTTGAAGCCTCATTAAATTTGTACAAAGTTTTAATCAGAGTCTCTGTACAAAGTAATTGGTGACAAGTTGATCAAAGAGATAATCAGTTTTCAATTTCATCTATATTAAATTTGACGATATCTAGCAATTTTTAAAGTAGTTACTTCTTAGTGAAATGAAAAATACGAAATTTAAAAGGAAAATATTTAACCGTGACTTATTAAACTTTAGTTATGTACAAAATATGTAGTAAATAAATCAAAAAAAAGTTAAAATAATTCAGACAATCATTGATTCAATATCAAATTCTTTACATTCCAAATACTGCATAATTAATTGAACATTATGCTAAAACTTAATAATATTATTTTCTAAGAAAGGAATCTATTCAATAATTAAATTCATACTATTAATATATGCATTTAGTATTTATTAACAAAAAATCCTTAAAAATTCATGCAGTATATTTCTACTTTTTCCACATCCTGTGTAATTATTACACAATTCCACATGCTTTTATTTCTAAGTTTCCATAACTTAAATAATATATCTTTAATAATTATGTAATTAAAATTGAATTATCTTAGCTTATAAGTAGAATCACATGAAAGTTCGCGAACCTTTAGTCTAATTACCAACGATAACAATAATTTTTACGATTATAGAATATCGAACTTTCTAGTCATACCATTTCTGTCTTTTATCAGTTTCGCTTCATCAACTTTCAGTTACTATCAAGTTTCAGACATTGATTTTTACTATTTAATATTGTTTTGGATAATATTGTACATTTTAAATATCTATATCATACTCAAATTATTGTTAAATCAATCGACTCAAATTTTAAATAGAATAAGGAAAATAAATTTTTTTAACAAAAACATTATATTTAAAATAAACAATAAGTATAATATAAATGATAATTATATGCTAGTATCATATTTTTATATTAATAGTTTCAGTTTTATCTGGAAGAAATAAGTCTTTTTATAGAATACTTTAAATAAATAGAGTGCATATATTTTTAAATTTTTTTACGAAATATTATGTAAATCTTAATGTAAAAATATTTAATATAAAGTTTGCATCATATAAATTTCTAAAAAACAACTTGTAAAAGTTTTTTCATCGCTTATTAAAATTCTAATAATTTACCCAATACAGATAGATTAATTATAGTGCAGGTACTTTATTAATAAGATACTGTGGGCTTTCGAGAATCCATTAGTAATAATAAAATTAAAATTTATGGATTAATTATTTTAATTTTATAAAATAGATAAATTATTATGCAAATGTAGTATGTGTAATGATAGAGTACAGTAAAAACTATTCACACTTGAATGATATCATTTAAAAGATAATTTATTTGTATTACAAGTTGTTGCCATGTAATTATCTATTAATCATACATTATCTATTAAGATAGCCGACACAATTGATTATAAAAACTACAAGGCAATATAATGTTTGTTTCAAAATGCATTTTTACAAAAACCAACGATCACGATGTATCTTATCACATAATGATCAGAGTCCCTTCTTCAAAGATATTCCGTTACATTGCTAGTAAATACCTTGATAATATCACGCACTTCAAAAGTCTACCTGTGCAAAATCATTAAGAGCAAATGAAACTTGATAGGAAAGAATAAAAGTAACAAGGAACCTGAAAAGTTTATTAAATTAATCAAACTTTGAATAACATAAATATCTGCTCACTTGAACGCTAGCATTTATCTAGTGGCATAGCATAATCATGAGAGAAGAAGCGGGAGGGAGTGAGAGAGAGAGAGAGAGAGGGAAAGAAAGAGGCATAGACTGATCAAACGTGATTAAAATGTTTTACAGAGGATGATGCGAGTGTTTTCCAATGGCCGTGAAATTGTTCCCTCGCACCAATAAACCCCTAGAAGTACCGAAAACGCCGGATACGATCTGGAATGCTTTTGTCGCGAGGCTCAATCATGACAATTGGCGAATATAATCTGGAATTCCGTCTGGACCAAAGCGTGATGCTGCTTCATTATGTCGCCTGGATTACGTTGAGATGTACACCTGAATGCGTACCTGCCGGTCGGCGTCGCTCGGCTGAAAACAAAGTTCGCCTTCGAGATTTCACAATTTTTATAATTCTTTCGCACCCCTCACGTCGGAAAGAATATTTGGATAAAAAAGCTTATCAAATTTAAAGGGTTGAGGTTCGATTTTGCAATTTATCAAGAGCAATTTTTTTGCACATTGATCAACCATCTGAGAATGTATCCTATTTCTACGTCGAAAAATCCTATCTTTATCGGAAAAAATAATTCACCTATCCTGATATGAATAAAAAAATATTTTTTGTAGAAAATAAATTTTATTTTACATTATAATTAGTATTATATTTTGTTAATATATAAGTAGTTTTACTCGTGTAAAATGAAATTACAATTTAATTTGATCATATTTTTACGTTTTAATATTAATTCATCTACAAACAAGTTATGAATTTTATAACTGAAAAATTCCCTTACAAATAATATATATATAAAAATATAAACTGGTTATAAAAAAAAGACTACAAATACTTTCTATAAAAATTTTTTTGAAAAAATCACTAAAAAATATTCGTTTCAAAGCAAGAAATTTTTATTACCTTTGCTGTATTTAAAAGCCTATAGACATTTATATTTTCAAATGTAATTACAAATATATTTCCTATATAATTTATTATTTTCATTTGAACCATTAATTATCTATCTCAAATTTATGAATTCCATTATAAATTACATTAGCAGGTTTTTTTCAATAAGTTATATGAAAGAATTCTTTGTACCAAATTTGAAAAATTCTGTGTAAAACTTTTTTTATAAAACAAGGAATTTTTTTAAAGTATAATCGGTCACTTCCATGTCCTGTGCCAAATAAAAATTCTCTTTGTTCAGAATACAAAAATATAAACGTAACCATACACACGTACCTATATATTTTTAATATAAGAAAGCATCAACTATTTTTTATGAACACAAATCCTAAAAAATATTTTTTGATATAATGAAAAAAATAAAAATTTTTATATTATTAGAAAAGCCAGCTTAATTTCTCGAATTAATTTTTAATATAAAATAATTAGGAAATAATTCAACGAGAATTTTGGTAATTATTTATGTAAATAAGTACTAACAAAAAACTACTATTTTATTCAGTCTAGAAACTTTATTATAAAATATTTCTTATTTAAATTAATGTTTATTAAAAAGTTGTACACTTTGCATAAAATATTTAAACACAACTTCTTATAAGTATAGAGCATAATATTATTCATAATCTAGCCATATTACTAAATGCTATATAATTCCTTCTATATTATAAGAATGACAATATTTAATATTTTAATTTCTGTAAATCTTTTAAATACACTATTTTGATTAAAGAAAAGAAAATTTATTTCGAAAATAAGTATTTTAATAATACTTAATAAATCCACTTAAAAACAGCATTATTTTTCATGGATTATCAAAATTTGAAAACTTGTGGCATTTTAATACTTTGATAACCTCATAAAAATATATAAAACGATTATCCGTTTTCATGAATTTGCAAACTAGTCCATCTTAATATTTATATGCAAAATTAATAATACTAATTTATAGTTCAACACAGCTTAAAATAAATAAATCTATTATTAGCAATATCTATTGTACAATAATTGTACAGAGTATTTTAACTACTGAGTAATTAGATAATTATATTTATACATTATATTACAAAAAGTTTTACTTATTTATAAATATAAATTTCTGAATTAAAGGAATTTTTAAGAATAATCTTTTTTCTTAAACTTAAATTATTTATTATTATTATTAAATTATTAAATTAAATAATTATTAAATTATTTGAATAATGATTTTTTTATTCTAACAGCTTAGTTTTTACGTTTAAAGATATTGAAATCAATACTACTTTCTTCCAATACAATTTATAATTTTAGAATAAATTAGATAGTATATTATTCGTCAAAATAAATTTATGTCATCAACATTACTTTATCATAGCTACCGTTTATGTTTGCATATTTTTATCGTTATTTTTTATCTCTAAAAGTCTTTTGATCCTTTTTGAAAAGTGAACTATTTAAATGAATATCATTTAATTCTGAAACGTAAAATATATTATTTTAATAACGTCAATAGGAATTGTCAGAAAACCCATAGTATCCTCGCCTATTAACCAGGTAAATTGTACATCAGTTTCAAATATAAATCTCGACATGTTTCTACTCGCTTAGATTTTTCTTTTGTTTTATCTCGAATCTATGCAGGTAGAAACTTTTCGTTTTTGGAATTTTTGAACACTTAACACGCGTCTGATTTTCCTCGTGTATATTTAACTTAAATTGCATTATTATATTAAATAAATTATTTCATAAATAACTCTGTATTTTATTTATTTAACAACAAATCCATTTTTATGTTCGTGATTAAACATTTTTGAACAATTGTAGACTCGCAAGCTTTGATATAAATTGCTCCACATGTGTAACCGAAAGAACATCGACGCGAAGACTAATTTAATCCAGAACCATACATTCCGATGAAATATTCGAAAAGGTTGAAAACAAAAATTTTGTGATAGTCGTAATGTAAACCTTCATTATGAATGACATTTTTAATTAAACACTCTACCAGTGATTTATATGTCAACGAATCTACGGAACAGACGTGGACGAATTGCCGAAAAGACCTTCTACATATGCAATCGATAATTGTTTTTGTTCCTACATATTCGGCTTTGGTTTTAACGATATTAAGGTTGAATCCTCAATTAATACTTTTGTCACACTCTGATCGATTGTATCCAGAAAAACAGAAAGACTGCTTATATCATTTTTTTTTAGGATTTCGCGTATGTACGTTTCTATTATTCTTTTGTTTCCCTTTAGAGCAATCAATTTATATTCACAGACGATGATATTAAAATATTCTGAATAATAAAGTATTCAATTATATGTTTTCCTTTGTAAGAATTATATTTCTTGAATTTTCATTGAATTGAATGATCTAAAATTGGTAACTCCGAATAAGCAAAAAATATTTCAAAAGAAAAATGTGTAACTACTATTATATAAGATTCAAAATATCTATAATAAATATATTTATAATATTTAAAATTAAATAATTTACACAATATATAATATTTATATTCTTTCATAATATTTGATATATCCAAAAAATTTCGATATCTAGATAGATCTTACTAACTACAATCTTTTAATTTAAAAAAAATTTTGGTATTCTAGTATCGTTTTGCACATGTTTTAGATATGTTACAATCACACGCAGACAGAATATATTTATATAAATCATGTGCATCCTTAAATTTATTTATGCATAACTTGTATATTTTTATTTATATTTAAATTTATTTAGACATTATGTAAGCTTTGAATTCAACTTTTCTATGAATAAAGTCTCAAACGTAAGAAGTAGCTTCATCGAAAAGAAAATCGTTAAATTTAACTATTATTTTCCGTAAAAATTTTAAATTTAATTGATTTGTACATTACATGTATTAAATTTATGGAGGATCCCGCAGTTTAATAATGTAATTAAGTCGATGTTGTATACACTCAGCATTAAAGTAACGAACAGATTGCAACGCTATTTATAAATAAATAAATTTTTTACTACAAATACTTCAAAGAAAGTCAATAAAATCAATGCATATTTTATGAGAACTGTGGAAAAAATATTTGGTTAATCCCTCTTTTATTCACAAAAATAAGACAGAAATATCAATAATTAAATTACAATTTAAAATAAAAAAAAAAAAATTATTAAAAAAATTAAACTAGCAGCCTCCATTTTAAGAGATGTGCTGTACCAAGTGCGAGACAACGAAAATTTATTGAGTTCATTGTTGACATGCATTTATGAATGTATGTGAGTATGCGGGCACTTGTGCACGTGAGTTTTTATTACATATTTTAAATACATGAGCTTTTTGACATATAAAAAATATGGATTTTAATAAGATGCATTATAATGGATGAAAATTTTTATTAAATTATAAAAAGTATATTTAATGTAAAAGTAATTTGAATGACGATGCATAAATTTATTTTATTTTATGGTGATCAAATATGAAGTAATATTATTTTATGATTTAATTATAGAATTGTTTTATTAATCTTATTTATTATTTAATTAATTAATATATTATATTGAAAGTTCTAAAAATTGGATAAGATCTTTTAATTAATTACAAAGTAAAATTTATGATTTTTATTTTTCTTATGATTTAGAAATATTTATAAAAATAACTATATGCTAATAAAAATATTGCAATTAATTTTTTTTTGTTCGTACTATTTCACTCTTAAAAATGCTTTAAAATATCGTTATAAAAGTTTAGCATCGCAGAATAAAAATGCATTATAAAGATTCTAATTATTATTTAATGGCAAAATTTTCTATTATGACTACAAATTGCTGCAATGAAATTTACTATGTGTATAAAAATAAAACCATTTGTTTACACTTTAATATTACATTCAATACACAAACTGTGCAACTAAAAAAATAATAAGTACCTTGATTAAAAAGTACTTGCATTTTCATAAATACAAATTTTGTAACTACTCGTTATTTATAAACATAAATTATAATAATCAGTATCGAATACAGATTAATAATTTTATAGTTCTATATAAATATACTACAATTTAATGAACGAAAAATATTTTTTAGTAAATTTTATGATATAAAAAGTTTTATAACTTACACTTTAATCAGGTTATAAAAAAGCATCGTTAATTTAAAACGCAAATTAGATTAAAATCTTATTTTAAGCCTGAGACACATTTCTCGAATGTACATCTAAATATTAAACGATTTTTAACAAGTACTCTTAACATCTATTTGCATTATAAATAATAGGAAGTATCCGTAATGTATTATCTAGATGTTTATTTTACAAATTTATGTTCATCGATTAAAATTTGGACCTACAAATAAGAAAACATGTACTACATTACAATTTTGCCACTTATCATTTATTAATATACCTGATATCACCGTTCGGCATTTGTGTACTCGTAAATCGTCGATTTACACAAGCAGGAGATATTTATCTTGTGTTAAAGTCCAGTACTTGTGGTGCTTTATAACGACCAGGAAAACTTTGTTACATAATTATTCTGATTGAAAATATGTAGAGGACCACTAACAATAGTTGAGAATTGAAGTTACAAAATTCGAGAAATTATTAAGGTTTCTCAAGATAAACTTATATATTTGAATACTCTACCATTAATAATCGTTAGTAGTTTATTAAGTAATACAAAAATATAGATCGTACACAAATGTAAATTGTAAATTAACACGAAATTCTCCCAAAATGTTTATATCTCACTTTGATTTAATAAATTTTTCGTTCAGTTGCAAAATGAAAAATGGTTTTATTCAAAAGAAAAACATGTACTTGTGTATGAAAAATTATGAATTATATATATGATAATTTAAAAGTTTTATTGCTTGTTACTGCAACTACAAACATGCAAAATATCAACAATTTTTATAAAATTTTACAGAATTTACATCAATTATTGATTGTTTATGTATTTCTAACTATAAAAATCAGTTGAACATGATGATTACATTTTCCTCCATAATTCTGAAAACTGGTTTCGATTCAATTTAAAATACTTATTCGATCATTTTTGGTATTTTGTAAAATTATAAATGTTATAATGTGAAAAAATAGCTTTATGATTTATAGCTTAGGAATAAATTGATTTTTCAAAACGTTAAATGAGTTAAATTTAATTAAAGTCTAAATTTAATAACCGTCATTAAAATTAATAAGAAATATTTCTATCTATGAGACATTGTATTCAATCTGATGATGCTTAATAGTAGAATGGTTCTATTTTATACAAGTATTTTTCAACGCATTAACTGACGTTTCTTGCACGTAAAATATATTTTTTAAAAAAAGATAATTAAAATTTATATATTCAAATATAAATTATAATCTTACTGATAAAAGTACCAAGGTTCCCATACGTGAGTGTGAAGTGGAGTGACTGAACCTCGAGGCCATGTGAAGCTTCTTTCAGATACAAGCATTTCATCTAAAATATGGATAAAGTTTTTTACTGGAAGGAAATAAAAACAAAATATAAAAAAAGAAAAAAAATGAAACTTTGTACTTATGGTGCCCTGGAAAAATGACTACATAATTCATTTAAGACTTTGTAACGAAATAATAAAGCGAGACTATTCGAGTTGTATCTATTATTTCAGGTCAAACTAAATTATGTACATTAAGACAACAGTTGGTGAACAAATATCAGCAAACTCTCGACCATCGAATTCCAAGTTTTTCTGTAAAAGGGTTTGGCATTTTAATTCAAATTTAGTAACAAAATTGGTTAAAACCAAATTTGCAGTATTGACATTTAAATCTAACTTAAAGTTCTGGTTCAACACCAGAGCGAATATCTGATCTTGCTCTATTTTCACTTAACGAGAAAAATTAAAAATGACGAACATAAATTTCTAAGTAGCCAATTGAAGTTTGACGACGTGGATTCTTATTTACCATTTCACGATCGGAAATACAAAAGTGTAAATATTTCCTCTGTTTAACAAGTTGGACGACTTGATTACCCATTGGTTTTCTGCGTTCAAATGCATTTGGCAGAACTTGTTTCATATCGCCGCAACATACATTAATTAAAGCAGCAAAGAAATTACTGATAGTCTATCTATGGAGTTATGTGGCGATATAAGATCTTGGGGTTGAACAACATACGATTTTTACCACAACTTAAAAATATTGGATTCCGCTGATATTCGTAAAATAATCATAAAATATTAATGAATATTCAAAGTTAAATTATACATTAAATAAGCATAGAAATATACATCCGAAAACAGTTACAAAGATTACTGATTACAAAATTAATACTATAACAGTAAGCAATTATATTTCAAATGTATAAACTTTCTTAGTTGTTTAATATAAATCTTTATAAAATATTTTATTTTATTGTATACTGTACATACAATGCATAATGAGCTTAAGAATACAAAACTTTTATAGAAGCAATTGAATATAATTAAACTCAATACTTCAAATGCTTTTATAATTAAATATTGTTCATCTCAAAAATAATACAATTTGAATGATTATTTAATGATTAGGAACTAATTAACATTAGTTATGAGTCTATGCAAATTGTTAAATTCTTGGATTTAAATTATATATTATAAAACACTAATTTAATGTTAGTAAAAGTTATTTAATGAATCATGTTGCTTATAAATTTTTATTTCTAAATTATCTAAAAAGTTTAAAGTAATTATGCAATAAATAATTAAAATAATATTAATTAAAATATGATTAATTTTTTTTTTAATTTTTGTCAAAACTTACGTAGATTTTAGCCTAGAATATTTATAGTTTAAGCTTTGCTCTTATCTTTTACTTTCGTTGTCTTTCTCTCTCTGTTTCTCTCTCTTTATCTATCTATCATTTTAAACCTCTTCACACCCACTTTTTTCGGTTTTTTAAACTATATTAAATCATAAAAAAGTTATTTCGAATTAAAATTAATTATAAAAAGTTATAATGAATTCAGGTTTTAATTTTTAATAAAGGTAAATTTTTGCTTTTCATTACAATAAGAATTTATATATGGTATGTAATACATTTGTAACTATTTTATATGAACTTTTTACTGTTATTTTAAGTTATTACATATATATTCAAGTCACACCTGGAATATGAATGTTCATTACCTTATAAATAGAAAAAACTATTCTTCTATGATTTATGAAGTGAATAGTGAAGATACTTAGTCACCAACTTTACTTGACTAAAATTTACCTACTATAGCGTAATTAATCCATCTAAGTAAATGAGATAATTTTTAATAATTTATTATTAATATTATATATTAATAGTTAGTCAATTTTGTAGATGAAATATATTAAATAAGTATTACTATATGCAATATAATTTTTCAGAAAAATTTTAAAAATGAATATCACATTTGTGCAAATTTCACAATTAAATTGTCATTTGTTCCAATAAATTTTACAAGTTTTTACATTTCATCCCCTATACAATAGAATTTTGAAAGCTAAAATTATTTAAAAGTTACAAAAAATTTTACTTTAAGATCAACTTTATAATTCTAAACTTTTAATTAAATAAATGTTTAAACAAACTTTGTCCATCGGCAACTTATGAAAAAGACAACAGATTACAAAAGAGAACAAAAGTATTCCAAAAATTTCATTTCAATAAGTTTCCAATTTTCAAATTTATTAAGATAAAAATAATGCAAAGGGGTGAAAATTCTTTAGAATACTTTGCTTTAAAAATAGTCGAGCGTAACGCTCAGAAACGCTATACTTAGAGCACTTTACGAGGGCAAAAAAAAAATGAGAAAAGCGAACACAACGAAAAATAAAAAGGATCTCCTGTATGGTACAGTGAAACTTATGAAGTATCCAACACGTGTTCAGAACTTTGAACGTAGGTACAACGACGACACAAGTCATTCGACGCCACACACGTACACAACTTTTTCTCTCTCTCTCTCTCTCTCTCTAGTCGCCTGTAATTAAACTTAGGGTTTAGGGAAACGACAAAATGTTCGCCGGCCGGTGCTATTCTGCGGCCTCGTAAATGTTGTACTCCATGAGCTTTCTGCCATTGTCAAGTCTAATCTTAAAATATGTCGCATTCCAGTTAAGCAGCGATACAAAATCTCACTAAATAATTGATAGCACAACATTACATTACAAAGTGCGATAGTTATTGATTTTGAAAGATTTATGTTTTGCTTAGAACATTTGTGAACTTGATGTAAAAGCGTAACAGTGTGACTAATTATCAATCGATAAACCTGTCACTGCTTACGTGTTTCAAATTATATATGAAATGCGGAGACTCATTGAATTATTTTGATTAATAAATGCTAAATTAATAATAACAACTTTAAAAGACAGTCAATTAAATTATTATTGTATTGGCTGCGATATGAAATATTAATTATAATTTTAGAATTCCAATTTAATACGAATATTAATAAAATACAATACTATTGAGTACCAAACATTTCATAAATCAAATTAGATAAAATATTTTTAACAAATAAAATTTCTATGTACTTTATGAAATAAAATTTTTTTAAATATATAATCTGTTTTATCTGCAAATAGTGAAATTAAACTTCAAATTTTTGTTTGTACACCTTTAATATAAATATTTTTCCTGCAACATAAATTATGTTTAATATAATAAATTATTAAATATAATAAATATCAAATGAAATAATTCTTCTTCTCGTAATAATAAAATAATGAATAAATATATATCTCTGAATAATATATTTAATAAATATATTAATTTGTTAAAATAGCTCTACACTGCAATCAAATTCTACGCATTCTAAAAAAAAAAATTATTTCACTTTATTTAAATTTTGTAACAATAATATATCTTTGTAGTCTTAATTTAATTCTTTATTAAAGAAATTAAATCCAACCATTTAAATATTGGCCGTATCATAATTTGGATCCTTTGATTAAAAATGTAAATCCCTACTTTAATAATAAGATTTTAACGAGTTAATTAACATCTGAATTCCTCAATTTATTCTAGACATTATTCAACCCTAGATGATCTCACACACCATTACGTAAAACTCCTGGAACATTTCAAAGAAAAACGAAACCATCTATGTAAGACAATATAAATTGTGTCATCGCGTCTATTAGTAAAATGATTTAATTGCTTATTCTCATAGACTTAAAAATTTTTTTTATTCCTTTGGCGCCTCATTTTTCATTTACAGATGCACAGAATTAAGTGAAATGAGACTTTCGGATTCATAAAGGAAATACAAGATGATAATAATTCTCAGAAATCGCAGCAAATAATTAATCGTTAGCAACAACAATGACCTAGACATAAAATATACAAGAATACTTTTCATACCTATTTATATCATATACGCACCATTGAGTAATCCTGTTTTTATTATTTTTTTTGTTTTTTTATCTATTTTTACTCATTTGCAAATGATGACGAGATTTAATCATACTATAAACGTTCTATAAATGTCATAATCATCCTAAATAAACATTAAAAATCGATGTAGTTCAAGTACACAATTTATATTTTTAGAACTTAGATGTAATGTTTTATAAATTACATATTTTAATTAAAAAGTGTATACAAAAACCTTCCAATACATACTCTGATTCAGAATGAAAATAAAATGTATACATAAATTTAAAATCACGGTAAATCACTTGTAAAACACTATTTTCAAATAATTAAAAAATTCTTGTTTATTTATTGGAATATTTCAAAAATTACTTTAAAAATATTAATACACATTCCTTATATTCATGCAAAATTTACAAATTCATTAGAATACCATTGGTAATTTTAACATAAAAAATACATTCTTAATAATTTATTTAATATTATTAATGAATTCTTATTCTTTCTAATTTATTATATACAAATATTTACAAAAATTTTATAAATTTATAAAGAGCCAAAAATCCTGTAAGAAAATTTTTTTACTTATTAATTATACTAAAATTAAATTAGTCATCGACAACTTAATAATTTTATAATTTTTTATGCTTCACAGAGTAAAATGTATAAAAAAATGTCATTTGCGAATAATAAAATTATATCTTATTGAATAAGAAAAGATATACTTTAAAAGTTAAAATAATAAGTTTTAATAAAAATGTGTATGAGTAATCGCAATAATATCAATCTGAAAAAAGAGGAAAGTAAAAGCATAAGATAAAATAAAAAGTCATTATTGCTAAAAATGAAAGTATAGTATTTAAATATGTATCAAATTTAACAAAAATTTCAATTATCTTTTTGTATTTTGTTTGCTGAGTTCATAGTGACATCTATTATTGTTAGTTAAAACTAGACATATCTTCCCAACTGCAGATAAAGTAGGAAATTCAAAATCTTCATATGGTAACTATATTCTATTTTGTACTTTATTACGATACTACTATACACTATAATATTGTCAAATTTCATTATTACATTATATTTTATATTATATTATATTACATTATATTTGAATCATAGCGTTCAAAAATAATAAAGCAACTTATTTATATAAATACAATTACATTTAATCAGTCATTTTGTAAAAATGTAAAAAAGAATAAATCACAATGTATATTACACAATTTCTTCATTATTAACAGTCGGTAAAAAAATTTAAAATTTAAAATAACAATTAAATGATAATTATTATTTTATAAAAACTTATAAACATATAAAACTTTGTGCGTTTATAATGGTTTTTTCTATATGAACGATTTATTTAAATTTCAACCGACATTTCGCATCTCTGATTGTTTTCCGCATTTTTCAATCTTGCTTGTTTAACTAGTTCCCTTTTGTGCCTTGTTCCACTAAGATGCGCATTCCACTGCAGACTACACAATATAGTTCTCTTGCAAACCTACGGAAAAGTCAATCAATAAAAAACGAAATACAACTATCACCACATTATCAATTACCTCGCAATAATGACACTCCTCATTACTGCTATCAGTGAACTTTGGATCACTGATGTTGACGTTCATTGGCAGGTTATGCGGCGTTTCGCCTCTCATAACTGCGGATACGATTTCCACCGCTTTCCCATAAACTGCGCTTTCCCATTGCTCTACATCAGTGCAGTCCAATGAGTAAATGGGCGGTACCTGCAACGATCAACCACGTTGAGAGTCAACAAATTAAGCTAAAACACCGTCTGCTCCCACGAGAGTACAAGAAGAATGTGAAAGTGACAAGATTTCGTGGGACTGAAAAGAATTCAGAAAAATGGACACTGGTAGCCATGAAATTGAAACTCATTATCGTAAAAATTTTGTGGGGTTTTAGCCCTTGGAAAATATCCTAATCAGTGGTGTATTACTTGTGCATTGCAAGTGGAAAATGTATACTTTGCGTTGCTTTAATCCAAAATTATATAATGTACTTGTCAATAAGTGATTGTCTAACATATGAAGTACAGCTTAAAAATTTAATATTGTTAATGAACATTTACTTTAATTATATGATCTAATCATTACAATCTGCAGCGTCATTAAGATCAACAGTTAATTGATTATTACGAAAAAAATGATTTAAACAATAGAATACATATACGCGTATTCTTTATAATTTATAAAAAGATATTCACTACTTTCAAAATCTTTCTCGTATTAAAAATAATATATACATACACTCATGCAGATAATCTAATGTTATTAAAGGAAATATTTAATCCAATACTTTCAAAAGATACAATAATAAAATGTGATTATACAATTAAATAGGTGAGGGAAATTATGAATTTAACTTAATAAACTATTTTCCTTTATAGTTTCATAAAATAATAATAAATTTTTAATATAGTATAAAAGCTAGGAGTAATTAGAATAAAATAATCAAATAGATGCATCAATAAATATATTTATAGCGTTAAGAAATGAATAAGATTTAAAAAATAAATGATAGATAAAGGCATTCATCAAATATCGTTAACCATAATTATTTTCTAGAATATTACTCTAGCCGAATAACATCCGGCCAAATAATAGATATTCAAATAGAAGTTGGTGAAAATTTACTAATAGTATGAATAATAATTTTAAAAAATGGGATGTGGGATATAAATCTTTATGGTACATGATCTTATTTGTAATTGTTCAAACATAAATTCTTGAGTATCCATTAGAGGATTGAACATAAAATAAATAGCAAAACTAGTACCTGTCTATCGACCCTTCGAAATAGTCTATTCTTCAGCCATTTGTACTGTTTCTTGGCGTATCTTTTAGTAACCATTTTTAAATTCTCGATACCTTCATTTAACAGCTTCTGACCCTGTTTAAACCAAGTTTGTAATTATTAAAAACAAGATCAAATCTACAATATTGAGCTTAAAATTTAGATTATATATATCAAAATATCGTTTTATGAAACTTGAGTAATTACAATGATTAATCCTTATATTGTAATATTTGAAAACTTTTCCCCATAGCCTTTGGATATAAAAAAAATATTTACATTTTATTTTAAATATAATAGTTTATTTTTTTATCAAAATGTGCAAAAAAAAAACTGAATTTTGAAATAGATATTTTTCATTTTTTTATGTCACCACTCTCAAAACAGCTCGAATAAAATAAAAAAGCTGTGATAAAAAGTTTAGAGAGTATAGGTGATTTAAACCAAAAATGATGATCAAAATCATGTTTTATAATTCTCTGCTCGACATTTATAATTTACAAATTTATATATTCACACTTAAATTATGATTTTATATAATTTTTGAAATTCTATGGTTATGGAATTGGCAGTAACAACCCTTTTTTCGTTTATTATAAATCAAAGTAAAAAATGAATAAATAGTAAATTATATTTGAAAATTATAAATAAAGAAAGGAATCAAGATTGGCAAAGTTCAAAGAGGCTTTGTATAAGCTTTCAATGACTCATTTCTAAAGCTATTCTCAAATTTCGAAGCATAATAACAACGACACCTTAAATCATACCATGATTATGTTACCCATATCACTGATACTGCATTTTTGGAGTATCGCCGGGTTCAAGTCCACACTACATAACCCACTTTTCTTCTCCACACGATTAAGGACACATAAAAAACCAAGTACCCGGTGTGTATGTGAGCGATAGTATTCTCTCGTTTGTGTGCGAGGGAGTGAGCATACATTACAAACACCATCAAAGAGCTGGTGCAGCTCACGATAGTACTGTCGCTTTCGAAAATTTACTGTTGCGCTTTTTTGCCTCCTCTTCGGCGTTTCATGGTTAGAAGACAAAGAGAGAGAGAAAGAGAGAGAGATACGTGCAATTTTCCATGAGTTTCATTTACGTATGCATGTTTACGACCTTGCCAAACGTGCTGCGCACTCGAAAGCTATTAAACTTTTCTGTCTCTTCTCTCTCTCTCTCTCTCTCTCTGTTTCTCTCTTTGTCCCTTCATTCCTCTCTCTCCCTTTATCTGTCTTTAGTAGGCTCAAAGTTTACAAAATACACTGTATATCGTAAAACATAACACCGACCATTTCGAAAATTATTGATGATTCCTTTATGGAGTAAAATTATGGTGTAAAATTATATCAATCCGACCAAAGATTCCACCTTCTTTGAAGACCGATCGGTTACAGTCGATAATGCGTTATTCCATCCTAAGCATTACAATAAAAATTGGTATAAAACGAATGTTTGCATAAAACGTTATAGGATTTTGAGATTTTATTGCCGTCCAAAAGGAACATACAATTTTATATTGCCTATTCTTTACTATTTTTGGCGTGCACAATAAGAAAGGCTTTCTTTCAATACCACTGTTGACTGCTTTTACGATCTACCTTGGTGGTAGGTAAGTAATTCAAAACCATCTTCTATTTTATATTTTCTACACAGCATAAAATATTTAAATGAAACAAAGGGTAGTTACATTACCAATAAAATAATAACATTCAGAAATAAATTTTTATTGTAATTAATTAATAATGACCTGTTAAAATTATTGATCTTTTGAGTTTTTGCGTGACCATTAATTTTGATTTATATTTGTACTAAAATTTGTCAGGTATACACATTGGTATACTATAAGTTTATAATTTTTTTCATTAAAATATCTATTCTAGCTATTAACAGAGAAATTAATTAAAATTTACAAAATTTTATTTCAAAATGAATTATTTTTTAATACTTCACTAAAAAATAATTAATTTCCACAGGCTCAATCCGATTCAGATTGTTTTTGTTTAGAAATATAAGAATATCTGTAAATACATCGCACCAACTAATTCTAGCAAAGTAATTGCAATACATACATATTACATTACCTTACATTGTCAAGCGTTAAAAATCCGCTCACATGAATTAAACTTACCGATTCCGTGTCTTTGTCCTCTTGAGGTAAAATCAGGTATTTATGAAATTCCTTGAAGCCGATGCTCTGAAAGATGCCTTTTGAATAATCTGGTAACCTGTAATGTGAACATTTAAAAATTATTGCAACACATTATATTACTTAAAACGGAAATATTATTATCGTCGATCGTTTGCTACTTATTATTTTTAACGTCCAGGAATAAAATGAAAAACAGAAGTAAATATTAAATTCTGAATGACCTAGATTCTTAATGTACTCAGATTACGGTAACGTTTTTCTTTAGTGAATTATGAAACTATCAACTATCGTCAACTTTTTTATGCCATCACAAGTTAGAGCTTTCCTATTTCATTTAATCAAATAGCTTTATACAGCATTCGTAATATTTATCCAAAAACATGTTATAAAATATGTTGAATTACTAACAGTCAATTAAATTTTAAATGAGAAATATTCTTTTAAAGAAAAAGAAAACGATATTCATACTATCAAAAGAAGAATTTAGAAAGAAATAATCCGTAAAATATAGTTCATTTGAGTGATTTTGTTTCATTTTGGCAATGAATGATAAGCAGAGCAAAAAATTATCAATTGATATTAGGAATGAAGTAGTTAGTTACCCAGAAAAGTTGGTTTTTGCAATATAAAAAGTACTAAATACATTTGCCCAAAACCATTGATTAGCTTATTAATAAAAATTCATTTTTACGATAATCTTTAATTATAAATAATCTATTATCATGTTTAAAAATTTTAATCGACTCGGTACATGTACATTGATATTGCGTAATTTCATAAATTTGATAATATAATTTTTTATAAATATAGTTAATAAACTGAAATTAAACATTATTGCTATATCATTTTCAAATGAAATACTTCTACATTAATTTATGGTTCCAATATATTCAAAATATATATCAATTATTATAAGGAGAAATCGATTTCGAGCTTCAATCCCAATCACTTTAAGCTGTAGTAGCTTTATTTATGAATACATTACACTAATGAGTTTCAAGTAGTATTTTTTATAATGATTTTTCATATGCCATATTAATTATAAAAATGAATATAATTATTACAATAGATTACGATAGAATTGATAGATGTACTGATTAAATATTCGACATTAAATACATTTTTGTTAAAATATTAAGAGTAAACTCTATTACATTATAATTTACATCTATCAATAAAAAATTACATTATTTTTCAAGATTATAATTTTTATTAAAATTATATTCATATAAATTAGTTTAATTGAATAATTATTATTTAATTAAAACTAATTGATATTTATTTGTTATAATATTAGAAACAAGTATGATTATGTTGTATTCAATTACCTGTTGAAAAATATAACATATCAAAAGTTGTTGATATTTAATTGAATTAAAATTTTATTGGTTTGTTATATTATACTCATAACTGGTAGGATAAATTTACGTAATCTAAATTTAAATAGGAGAAATACAGATTTTTTTTTCTCGGCGGCTCATGTACAAGACTTGAATATACAAATTTATGCAGTCTTAAGTATACATTATAAATTCACCGCTATTTCCAATTATGAATTTCCATTGATTAGTTTAAATTTTATCTAAATGTTATAATAAATATTTATTTATAAATTTAATTTTAAAATATTGAACTAACAGTTATAAAAATACAGCTATAGAATTTTTGCAGACGTTGATACCTTACAACACATGACATGATACACTTAATCAACATCATTAAAAATTAATGAACATTAATAAGTTGTGCTTGGTATATTATTTTAATCATCTAAATTATCTTTCATGAGATATATGTTTATGAAATTATATTTTTACTTGGATTTGAAAGTAATAAAGGACATTGAAATATAGTTTTGATATTTCTATTGATTTTTTAAGTTAATAAACTCAAATATAATATCATAATAGATATTCAATTTATTATTACAGATTGACGGTTAATATTAATCGATAAAAAATTTACTTTATTTGCAATATTTTGTTAAGATTATTAATAGAGCTTAGAATTTAAAAATAATACTAAATTGTAACTTCCACTACAAATTGAAAAAATTGATGAGTAATTATTGAGACCGATTTATATAGTTCCGAGCTTGCTCTAATCATAATTTCATTGAACAGAATTTCATTATATACTTAACTAAATTTATGAGAAATAAATAATTCAAAAGATTACACAGGAAGTGAAAAATTGGCGTATTTTTTATTATTATTTTTTTAAGAGAATTAAAAATTAATAGATAGTGTTTTTTCGGTATTTATTAGTTCTACGTTACTCAGGTCAAAAGTGGTTAAATTTACTTATTGTGATAATTATGAAACTAGTTGTCAAATAATTAAAAAATTGTACAGATACAAATAAAAAAAAACTTTTTTGTGATTTATTTTGTTTATAATATTTCTAAAAAGTTACAGATATATCATTCTTTAATAATTGCTAATAAAATGACTATGCTTCCAAAGGATTTTATTTGTATTTGTAATTTTATTTCATTGTATAAATGCAGCATGATACATAATTTACTATTCAAACATTTTAATCTTTTGATATAAATTTAGTAATCAAGTGTAATCTTTATAATTATATGCGATCAATTATTTAAAAAAACAGAAATTATTCATAGAGAGGAGATTCACATATACGTGTAATTTTCAATTACATTAAATTGAAATTTCATTTTAAACCTATTAATACTCAGAGAAGAAAAATCAGTTTTTTATACTTTATTATTTGGAATAATTGGAAACGAGAAAACATGTGAAAAATTAAAACGTATAATTAGCATAGAATTGCATATTAATGATTTATTGATTAAAGTAATATTGATACGTTGAATAATATTTTTAAATATAATTAATGATAGAATTGATAAACTTTCATAGTTGTACAATAAATCATACATTTAAATTCGAATTTAGATTTAAATAAAGACTAATTATTTATTTACTTTACAACAAAAGTTATAACGATAATTGTGTTGTAAAAAGCTAATGCATTTTTGCAATTCTATTATACGTACATGTCAGTAGAAATATATCAATGTGCAAACTGTGAAATTTACAATAATAATACAAAATTATTTTCGTTTTGAAATTTATTTGTCCCGAAATATACCCGAAAGCTAGACGCTGTATTTTCTAAAATTACAACTTACAACTTTGTTTACCCAATTTTTCACGCACCCGATTAAAACACATAACCCCATCCCGACATCCGATCCGCTCTGGGATCACTTTTTGCACATAATCCCCATTAACCGATTGAAAAATAAAAAGGATTTCCATCAAAGCGGAGCCCAAAGCTTCACTTCACAATCTATCACTCATGCCTGTGCATCAGCGACGCAAGTATTCCTCCTAAACCGATTTTCTTAATTAGCAGCCTCGGCATTCCTCGGATTCGCAGTTACCTGGTCCATCCAAAAAGTCGACGTGGAATTTTAACGGACATGATTTAACCACCAGGTCTTCTCTCTCTCTCTCTCTCTCCCTCCCTCTCTCTTGTATGGGCGGCCTCTATCACGAACGGCGATCGAGCCAATATTATGCGCGAATCAAAATGAACCCATCGCCTCGTAACGAACTTAACGAATGTCGGCATCCTCAGCCCCGGGTGAGTGTGTGGGTAAGGATGTGTCTGGGCGCATAAAACGCCACACATAAATAAAAGAGGAAGGATAATCATTATAAAGGCGCCCAGGACTCGAACTATGTTAGAGCCTCGGTATCTGATTAACAGCGATTGATACCTGCTACTCAAAACTCCGGTAATGAATTTTTTAACTTAAAATGAAAATGTTTCAACTCTCGACTCTGTAGATGGAGTATTTAGATGGCAATCGGATTTATCCAAACGAGTATCACCTCACGCCGGAAAAACATTCTTTAAACGTTATGACTCGATCGTGGGAGGAATTTTGTTACAAAAGAGGTTTTTTTAAGGGAGAGGATGTGTAGTCTGGCTTTTCTACAATTCACTCGTATATTCAATTATGCAATTGAAAAATTTACAAGTTTTATCAATTGTAATTATAATTAATATTATTAAATCCATTTAATATTTAAATATATGTTTTAAATAAATCACTATCCTCTCAAAATTACTATCATTTTTTTAAATATAAAAATTGAATAATTATATATTTTAGTGAGCTGTAGATACAAAAAATTATATAAACTATTTTAGAATGAGGTTACTAGTTTTTAAATATATGGAGTAATACTGTAAACACATTTCACTTTCTGGACGAACTTCAACCGTTAATGACTTTTAAATTACATTTTAAATTTGAAGACAAACCATTACTTTTACTTTTTTAAATCGCTTTTTTAGCCATTTATAAGTATTTCAAATGTATATTTTCTATTTATCAAAATAAATAATGATAGATTCATAGGGTCATTCTCATAGTTTTATTAGTATAGTATTTCGGACTTTTCTTGAATTTATTGTAATAGCATTATAAACTCAAGAAAAATAACATGTATTTTTAATTTTTTTTAATATCAAATAATTTCATTTATACAAATTTTATATATAAATAATTCATTTGTGTCACGACACATCAGCAGAATGGATTTCATTTTATTTTATCGTATAAAATAAAATCCATTCAAAAATTCATTCAAAATATTATATGTAGCACGTATAAAAATAGTCGAAAATTTTACAGAAAATCTTCAAATAATCCGCATGCTACGTATGAGGTAAAATAACTTTGACGTCGAGAAAAAAAGGGTAACAATCTAATCTTACTTCTTTTACTCATCCTTCTAAGATCCATTTTCATTTGAATTTATTAAATTTGCATAAAACTACGCAATGAGACATTAATACCTTTAAAGTGGAACCATTAGAGAAAAGGGTAAAATTTATTGGAAAGTCGGTTTTTGATGAGGATTGACAGTTTTCGATCTATCAATATTCGTAAATTTCTGATGTTTGCTTCATAGAAGAGTACTCAAATGTTTCAGTCTTAAAATATTATGAAATATTTATCACAATATGTTATATTAAAACTTTTGAAATAAATTTGATGATCTGTAAAATTCAAATCACAGTAGTTCTATAGTATATTTCATAATTTTTAACATAGTGTAGCAAACCCCATTTTATTTCTACAATAATTAGCCGTGTAAAAACAAGTATTTTTAAATAAACAATTGTGAATCTTGCGTTCATATTCCTTGTGCATTTTGAATAAATTTTGAGCAAAATTGCATGTTTCTTATATGTAAATGTAAACTGAGTAAGTAAATAAAGAGTTCATATAAAATAATATTAGAAATCGTCTGAAATGATGCAACTAGAATTAAGAAAACTAATATTGTGAGGTACAATATAATAAAAAAGACTATACTTTATGATAGATGCAATTAACTTACCCAAAATAATATGAATAATAACATGAATCATTACATAAAATACAAAATAAAATTACTCGTTTACAACTTTAACTAATTTTACTTTAACAAATTTAACTAAAGATCAATTCATCCCTTATCTTAAATTTGTTATAAAAATAGTACATTCTGCACTACTGCTTATTAAGCACATAGTATTCTTGTAAGTTCAACTTCTCGTGACTTCAACCAAGCAGTTATCTTCCTATTTACTTGGTTGAGCATCTAACATTATCATAATACCACCTAAGGTGTTAACTCGGAGCTCAGCTGCATCGGACTCTGTGTAAAAGTGAGAAGAAAAATAATTTATTATGAAGTATTTTTAAATAAATTCATTTTAATTATTCAGCTTATATTTGAAAATCCTTTACTCAATCCACAGACTTACTCTAGCTGAGAACTCCTGCATATACTTTACCTCAAATCTGATCTCAGTCTAATACTGAACACTGAACTTCCACAGATCCTTTAATCAAACTCTAGATTGATGTATACCACCTAAATCTTAAATATATATTTATTTATGAATTCCATTTTCAACTGGGGATTCAAGCTTGTTGATGGATCTAATCCCATGTTACTGCACTTAATTGTGTAAGCAGAAAGTCGTTCAAAACATTACGTAGGGTCGTAACACTAGTATCCCTAGACTATCAAGAACTATATTATAAATTAATTTTAATTAGATCTTAATATTTTGAATATTTTGTCAAAGTAATGTATTTTTTAAATAGACAAATATTGTTAAGTAGATAAAACTTATGAAAGTTATCTATCTGTGGTATCTAAGTATTATACAATGAAATTTATAAAACGGAATTGAAATATAAAATAAATAATAAAATGAAAAAATCAGTATGAAATAATAAATTTTGCAATAAAAATGAAATCTTTCTGTTATTTTATTTAGTACAACGCAGTAAATATGTATGACTATAAATCCATCTGAGAGAATCAATATTATTAAAGTGTGTTTATGATCTACAAATATAAATCAATTTAAGTCACAAAATACCATTGAGACATATTTCCATTATTGTAAATAAATACAAATAAATTTTAAGTACATAAATATAAATAATAATTTGTAACACGATTTCATTTTATTTTCATAGTAGCATTCGTGAATTTTTTTATGTGCAATTATTTATATATATTCCAAATAGAAAAAGCGAGGAGATGAAAATTATGTAAAGTGAAAGCCCTCGAAATACCAGTTAAAAATACGTGTAATATGTAGCATCGTATCATTAAAAAAAAGATGGATAAATGCATTTCTATTCAGTAATTTATATACAAAATTTTAAAACAAAAGCATGCATCTGGAATTTTTAAACAAGCCCTGTAGTATCTTACATATATATATTTACTTGAAATAAGAAGATAATTTGAAGTTTTAAAAGAATTTATTGTAACGTCCTCAGACATAATATTTTCATTTTTTGGTTCATTGCTCATTTAGTTTAAGTATTGAAAAATATATAAAATAAATTAATTGTCTTCAAAAATGAATAATCTGCGATATAGACATAAAAATAAAAATTTTAATACTCCATTTTTATATGCAAAAAATTCGTTTGTTTTATTATAAATAATTAATACTATTAATGTATAAAAATTTATATAACTTAATATATCATTTTGAAAGTCATTGAATATAATTCACTAATATAATTAATACAATAAAGTTCTTCTATACCATATATGTGTATGTTTATATACATTTTCTAAATATAGTAAAAAAAAATCGAATCCAAATTTCTAGATATTCATACAAAAAAAAAAAATTGTACAATATAATGTGTAAATATTATACATAAAATTATATTTAGAAATATTAAATAAACAATAATATAGATAATATAAATTTCATAAAATACATAGAAATAAATCCGCTAGTTAATTTTTATAAGTATCAACTTTATAGATGTTTAAATCCAGGATGCTTTATCCTTTAAGTTTCTTAAACTTTTCTATCTTTAATACTTTTATGCCCAAAACAAAAAGGATTTCTAACTTGAATATTAAATTAAACTGGAAAATCAAATCAAAACACCGTAAACCTGAAACTAAATAACGTAATAGTACATTAAGTTTTAAGAGAAAGTTTGTAAAGTTTCTTTATGAGAAAATTAAAAAAATAATAAAATTATATCATTAAAATTTAAAATTTTTTAACATTTCTTTTCCAATAAAATTTAATTTCTTATTTATCTTAAAATTAATGAGGAATAACTTCTAAAACTACCAAATACTACTGGGCATTTACACGCATAAACATAATTTATTTAGAAATTTATTTATTTAAATTTAACAAAATATATAATATTCATATAACTTTCTAATACTCTATTTTCTCAAAAATTTTCTATTTGATTAAAACTAATGTGAAAACAAATGTTTAATTTATGCATTAGTAATGAATGTGTTTATATATAAAAAATGTGTCCACACGTAATTTTTGAGCACTAACTATATATTTTACGAATGTTTTCTCAATTAATTTTTTATTTTGAAAACGTTTGATTACGTGTATGTAATAATCATAATAAAAAATTCAATTTGAAAAATTGCAAAAATTACATTCATTTCATAAAATTCAAAGTATGGAATTATATTTAAAGCATATGCATAATCCATGCCATAATAATTCCTGCTAGTGTACTTAAGCTTCCATTTGGTTTATTTAGATAAACAAAACAATATGAAGTAGCTTTAAGTTGGCACGTCTTTTTATTTGTCAAATATTTCATAATATTTTGACAAGAGCAATGATTGATCAGTATTTAACCAAATATGAAAAATAAAATGTTATTGATGAAATATTTACTCAATAATAAATCGTAACCAATAGTGAATAATATTGTAATCCACTGTATAAATGTCAATTGATAAATAAATATTAAATATTATTTGATTTGATTGAATAATACTTGATATGTTCCAATATATATTAGTTAATAAAAATATTTGAATTAATGAAACATGCGTTAAGCCCTAGATTTAATTTATATTTAGAAGCAATTTTATTTCATAAATATGTAATAATAAAAACTCTTATTATAATTGATTAATGTATTTGAAAATTATGGTTTGCTTTGATTTAACGTAAGTACTGAATTATTTTTACAAATTCATTACAATACTAAAGTTTAAAGCTTTCGCATTAAAAAATTTTTATTATAATGTTTTATCATGTACGTATTCTGCAAAAAACTTTTAATAATACGAAAAAAAAATTTCATTTAATTCGTCTTAATTTTGTATAAGCTTTTATTTTTTAAACCAAAGAAGTAAATATTGACCATTTAATATTACAATAAAATACTTGTTTGAGAAAAGCGAAATAAAATTTCAATTTCATAAAATGTAAAGTAGTTTAATCTTTTCTGGTATTACAAACGGCTTTTTATAGAATAAATAAAAAATTCCCTATAATACTTTCTTTAACAATATCTAAAATTCTTATAAAAAGTAATATAGCTAATAAAAGCAGTTATAGATTTTTTAATAACATTTTAATTTAAAAAACAGTAACAAAGGAAAAGTATATAAAAGAGAGTAGAAATTTCATCTTTCAATTTTAGAAAAATATTTAGAATAAAAAAAAATTTTTTTTAAATCGAAGTAACTTTAATAAATAAAAATAGACTATCTATAAATTACTGTTAGTTCAAATGAATTTAAAAACTCTAAAAATATTTTAAATTTCTTTACTTTCATTGAGTTACAGATTTGGCTTAACTTGAAAATCTTTTTATATATTTCAGTTTCTACAAGTTAGTTTCAGAAACGAACAAAATGTGATCTTATCATATTAAAAATGTAATAATCTTATAATTAAGCAAGATAATTACAAATATTATTAATATATATAAATATCAAATAATAAGACATTATAACTCTTCAGAATTTTCAAACCTCCACAAAATGTAGCTAAAGAGATAGCCAAAGAATAATAAATTGTTTTTTTCAAATTTTATTAAAACGTATAGTATGAAATTCACTCACTAAACCTTTGTTTCACGTATAGTAGCTTTTGGAAATTTATGTAATTAGATAATGAATATATTTTAAATCTATTGCGACTTACTTTTGTTATACAAACAATTTTTATTTAATATCTTTCGTAAATTTTTTGCTATAATAAAGGATAAGTCGAAATAAAGTACCTACATATATTATAATACCATCTTGTTCATATTCAGTTTTCATTTATGTGTATAACTGATATATCAACGGAGTGTATAAAAGCGAATGATGATCCCCAATTGATTATATTTCAAAAAATACCTTTCTAATCATATTCTATTTTGAAAAATGTAAACGGACTTCACCACAACATCGAAGTAGTTTTCCAGTGGTTAGTAGCCTACACGTGTTATGTGTGAACTCGAGCAAAGAAATCGAATACTACTTCAAAAAAAATGGGCAAGAGAGCGATGGGATACCGAGTAATCAACCGCGAAACATTCAAAACTACCCGCTGTTTCTCACGCTATGCAAAACTACCTAATACAACTTCTCGAGTTTCACGGTACAAACGAGCCCCCGAATAGAGTTGTCCAGGAAAGCTGGACCGAATCGGGGGAACAGCATGAAAGGAGCCCAGGGTTCACGTCTTTGGTTATTCAAGCGTCGGTGGACGCGGTTGGTACGCGTGTAACAATTCGGGTCATCAATCCCGGTCGATATATATCGGAAACGATCGATCCAGGAGATGCCGGATGATCGGAGAAGCGGTAAATCGTTTGAGGCTAGCCGATGGCTCCAATAGGAGTGTAACGATCGATGATCGATAAGGATTTCGTGTGGAAATCGATGATTTACGCGCCGCGAAAATGGCGGAGAATCAGTGCCACGCACTTTGCAGTTTGCATATACCTCTTGACTTTTTACGTCTATTTAACAGACTCGAGTAATACCGTTATATACGAGGAAATTCAGAGAGGAAATTCATTTTGTTCTCCAACTTGGTAGCAATTACAAACTATTATTTTAATTTATAATTTAAAAGACATAAAAGAACTTAAATTATCTATTAATAACACTTAAATATATTAATTAAGTCGTAAAAACTGTTTAAATTAAATTAACAAATAGGTTTTATTGTTATTTAAATAGTACAATCATACTATATGATTTAAAAGAAAAATGGTTCTAGTATTTATTTAAAAAGCAGACTTATTGAATGTAAGTAATCGTATATAAAAAAAATATCACTGTTAAAGTCCCCCAATTGCTTTCAAATATTACTATAATATAAATAAGAGATAAAATAATTCCGAAAATGTAATTTTAGTCTTGTCATAGAAAATAATATGGTTTTGGAAACCAACAATGAAAAAATATTACTTTATAATATCAGATATTGGAAAGGATAACAATAAAGGTACTTAAATATTGTAAAAGTAAGATTTCTTGGTGTCGATTTACCTGGTTAAGCATCTTCATGACAGATTTTCCGATACAACGGATTTACAACCCTTACCCAGAAAAAGTGAGAACAAAAGTTTCTTTTCCTCGTTCAATGTGTAATCCTATTTTTCTCTTCCTATAAAGCAATGATGGGTAACTAAACTAAAGGAAATAAAACCTATCCTTATAAACTAATATCTCCAATTTTAGCTATTTAATATATCCCTTTCCGAAATACAAGTTCCCTTTAGGGTATTTTCATTTTTTACAAAAATATGTAATCTGCAATTTATTGTTTATTTATTCAATGTATATATTTATGTATGTATTGTATGAAACTTGTTCAAATAAAATATGAAGATTAACGTATATACTGTAAACATAAAAAATTTGTAAATACCATATTCCAGATTTGTTTGTCACTACTACATGCATACGCACAATATTTATAACTTGTAATCTGTTTATTGAAATTCTATATTCAAAAAAAGAGAAAAAATATTTTTCTTCCATAGACAAACTACAAGATAAATTGAAAAAATCAGTTCGTTTTTTACTTTTCAACGTGAATGATTTCATTGCCCTAGTATATTTGATTTTAAATCGTAATATCTGATTTCCATCTATGTTTAGTAAAAATAGCTTACAATAAAAATAATTATTGTAAATTTAGAACAAACTTCAAAATAATTAACACCATGTAAGCGAAATAATACATTAATAATAATACATAATACATTAGTAATATTTTGTGAGTGTAGTAACGAAAAATCAATAAATTATGGATAACGTGCAGGATTAAGTACATTATCAGTTTACATATAGAACTATATTAGCATTTATACAAAATTTAAGCAAAATATAATTTCCGAATATATAATATACTATTTCTGAGCTATAATTTCTAATTTTAATTCCGAAGCTCTTGTTAATAAAATCAACATGTCAAAATGCCATAGCTAAGCGAATGCTTTTCAGGAAAACTATAAAAATACGTTGGCAATAAATGTTCAGTGACATTCCCTTAAATACAATTGTATTTAAAAAGCTCGTAAAGATGTTAAAAATAAAGAGCGCATTTCCAATAACTTCACGTTCAATTATTAACGCAAAAGTAAAAATAATCCCAAACTTCTTATTCCGCAGCAATAATTTTTCCTTATGATACACGTATTTAATAATGGAAACATCGCAGATCTCCTACGGGCTAATCTTATTACAAAGGCATTAAAAACTAATTATTCGAATGTTAACGGTTATTGGATTGAGATTCGTGTGGCTCCTCTCCATCTATTATGTAAATGTGAATGAATCGCCATGTGTGCCCCCCGCACACACACACACACGCGCGCGCGCACGTCCAAGTGCACCCAAGCACACACGGGGTAATTAACATAGAAAATGTACTGCATATCGCCTGCCCCAAGTGTGTACGTGTGCGTGCTTACAGACACTGGATATATGATAATTGCGAGTCATAATTATCGAGAGTCAGACTATTGCCAACGATTCCTTTATAGCGGTGTCGTTAAGTCTACTCGTTGCTTTCTTCTTCCCCGTGCTCCGACTCTGAATTTTCTCAAATAAATTTTAAGACATTATTTTGAATTACGTCCAGAGCTCATAAGGACTTTTTCGAAGGTGCAATGGATAATGAAAAGTTCTTCAATATCGAAAATCAGTAACTTAAAATTGTACCATAAACATTGTTTATTCTTTTTTTAATTTCAACTGCGGTATTAAAGAGAAATTATAAAAAAGTCACATTTATGAAACGAGCTTTTTTTATGTATTGTTTATGTTTTTTATTTATAAGCTCTGGTTAAAATTCATAAATTTTATTATAATTAATTTTATACTTGCATTAAATTTTTATTGCAAAAAACGATTAAATAATATATTAAATATATATTAATATAATATTACGACACATTTTTTTATATTAATTTAATCATTCCTTCTTATTACGAATAATTAAATATGATATTTTTACTGTAGTATAAGTATGATGTACTATCGTAATCATATTTTATTACTCATTAAAAAAACACATATACAAAATCACTTTTGATTAAGAATATTTTTAAAACGATTCGAGCATTAATGTAACATAAATGTTCCAGATTTCTGATTGCGTACACGTACAAGGACACGGTATTTTATCTTAAATCTTTGCGATTACCTTTTTAACAGAAAAAGGCACTCACTAATAAGCTCGACTTTTTTAAATTTCCTGAAATAAAACAGTTAAATTATTTTTAGACAAT
Source organism: Eupristina koningsbergeri (assembly GCA_018907245.1). Lineage (NCBI taxonomy): Eukaryota > Metazoa > Arthropoda > Insecta > Hymenoptera > Agaonidae > Eupristina > Eupristina koningsbergeri. The sequence goes on from JACCHV010003002.1 coordinate 472,709, forward strand.
TGTAATTTGATCAAAAACATTTCAATAAATATAAACTCTTTTTCAAGATAAGATTCTCGTTTTTAAACTTAACTTTTAATCTGCAATTATATCGAGAACAATACTCTCCAATAGTTGTCACTATTTGAAGAAGAAAAAAACTTAAATCGTAGGGGAAAAAATTGCAAGTAAAATTTTGCGAAGACATAGCGGAAGTTTCCGGATGCGGTGCTGATAAGCCGGCCAAATGCAATCAACCGCATTTGTCGTCAACATTTATTATCGTTTCTTCTTTTCATATTTCTCATTTCCTAAACTCAAGTCTTTGCATTCTCGAAAAACATTAGCACATATTATCATAGAAGGAAGTGTCCTTTATAATTGATTAGCCGTTTTCTCATTCGAAATTTAGCACTGGATCAACCACCACTTTTTGCAAATCCTCGTAACACGAACATAAAAACTTGCACTGCTCTTACACATTACGTATCCCATTCCAATCTCGTGTTTTTAGCTTTGTTTTTATTCTGAAACTTAAACACTTATTTGTACAAGTGTCTCAAACCTGAGCGAATTGCAGTAGTTGAACTAGGATGCGTTTGGTACATGGAAATTTGAACATAAGCCAATTACTAGAACCTTAATACGGCCCATTTATAGTACAGACTGGTTGTGGTGCAAACCAGTTTTAGCATAGATCATTTCTATCATAAGCCAGATCAAGCAGAGGCTACTTTTAGCATAAGGGCTCGGTTCTGGTAAACCGCGACCAACACATGTCTCTCTCTCTCTCTCTTTCTTTCTTTTTTATGACACACGTTGATTCTACACCTTCAATTAAATGATTGCGATTTATCGTATGCAAAGGTAAATAATATTCAATCCTCTAATTTTTAATAAAAAATATATTTATTCTCTAATCATATGAGGAAATGTCAATAATTTCATCTACATATTTCAAATGTTTGTTAAGGTGCATAATATTTATATTACGGGAACAAATATACATTTAAAACACGCTTGTTTATCATTTTAATGTTTTACTTTAAACACACCCTATTACAATTTTTTAATTTTTTTTTGCGAATGAGAAAACGCATTGTAAATAAAAATTCATATTAAATAGTTGAAAACAAACTACATCTTCATTTCTGAAAATACATAAATAAAACTCTAAACAATTCTAATTCTAAAGTAAGAATGATTTCTTAAGAAAGGTCATATTTGCAAGAAAATAATAATAAAATAGCATTAATTAATTCGAAAATACTCAGTATAAAAAATTTAATGAATGATGTAGAAATAACGTAGATATAATATTACAGTAACATATTTTTAACTGTCAATTTAAAATGCATTAATAAATTATATTTTTCAATAAAAGATTAGTAAAAAATAATACAAACATAAGGTCATATTTAATTTATTCTAATAGTAATGAAATATTTAAAATATTAATTATAATATGATAATAAAAATATAATCACATAATGAAAATTTATTACAAACTTTTTTTAAGAATTTAACAATCACACTATTAAGTGCGAATAGGTAATTCTGCTTTTAATAATTCAACGCATAAATTAAATGTAAACCTTTCTATGAAACTGTACCTCAAAATTTGCACAATTATTATGCTAGTTTATAAGATAAATATGCAGACTATTAAAGTATATATCAGAATTCTGATTTGCAACCTACACTCAAAGTTCTAATATCTTGTGTAGACTCTATTCATCAAGTTTAACTAATTCAAAACTCGAGAAATATAGGAAACATATTCTGGTTAATATCAATTGAAGAACAAATACGAATAATTATTCGTAGGTAAAAATATTGGTACACTTTTCAATTTTTTACTCAAATAGTCTTCCGCAATTATTAAGTTATTCAATTATTTTGAAAAAAATGTTTTTTTAAAAAATTAATTAATTATAAGTTTGGTACATCTTGTAAGATTTCTGTCATATCAAAACCAATGAAGTTTGAATAACAATTGCTCTACGCATTCAACACAAAGTAATAAATAATCTTAAGAGATAAAGTTTCGTTTGTTAACATGTACTAGAAATTAAAATACTATTGAAGATTATTATTATATATGATGTTTTCTTAAAATAACCAATAATCTTGAATTGATGGGCGTTGTTTACCAGATAATACGCGGTGAGAAATAAAGAAAGGAATATAATGCCTTAATAAAAATAGATTTGATCAGCTACAAAATTTATATGAAAAATCAACTCGTCATCGTTTCGCAAAATTGCCAAATTTCAATAGATAAAGGAAAACTGACGAATTTCATACGTCAAATTGCATCATTGCGATCGAGGAATTACGCAAAAAATGTCGTACAACATCCTGATTTCCAGTGATCGGCATGAATGAAAGATAAGACCATGATTGTGTGTATACATGTGGCATAAGGCGAATAGAGCACGGACATAACGAGAAATAACAAATTCTACGATAAGTGTATACTGAAAATCGAATAATATAAATAGTATTATCAATTCCGATTTTAAAAAAACGTGAATAAATTTTTTTGAATCGAGATAACGTGTTTTCAGCTCAAAAGACGATGTGAGATAGTCGTCTTTCATAAACAACATAAAACAATTATGTGAACGTGATACGAGTACGAATAAATACTCTTTTCTCATGATTTTGAATTTTACAATAAATACCTTTCTAGCTTAGTTTAGATTTTTTGTTAAATAATAAAATTGTTCTAACGTTGCACATTCTCTCGCAATTGCAAGTTCTACAGTCGATAAATATAAATTAGCATTGCATTATAGAATATAATGCTTGTGCAAAGATTGAAATATTTTGAAATTGATGGTCTGACAACAACTGCTCCACCTCAACACCATTAATCAATATTCCGTGCTCGTGCCCAATTTCGATGAACACAACAACATGTTTAATGATTTACAGTTGGACAATAACAGCAGAACAAATAAAAGTGCACGGCAAAGGAAAGGAGCGATAATCTTGAAAAAAGGAATGAAAGAACGAGGTTCTAAGAATGGCGGGAGGGAGGGGGAGGATATCTCGAGCAGGAGCATATAAAGTGTCAGGGCATATCGAGTGATTAAACATGTATCTATGTGCACCTGCGCACGGTGTAAGTGTGTTGGTGGCGAATTGACACAGACGTCTGAATAAAGCATGAGCTCCGCAGGAAACTTCTTTCCAATGGCTTGACGTGTGGGTGTGTGCGTGATTTCGGGGATGACGTCGTGTTCGTTATCGTTATCGAGGGCGCTTTGTTGAAAAATAAAGGGTCGTTTTGTCTACTAAGTCTAGAATAATATTCCGAGTCTAGTAAACTCGCGCACTAAGTCTAGACAGACACAAAGCGACCATGAAAATGATGCGTCGCTATCGCGATTCATGAATGGACCAACTTTTGCCCCTTCCCCCTTTGGAGTTTCTACTTTATTTCCAGATGTGCAACGAACCCAATCAATTCGCAGACACGATATTCCGAATAGATTCACTGGAGGTTTGGATGGATTAAATTAACTTTTACTCAACTTTTGATCTTGCTTTTATTTGCTTCTATCTCCTGCCCGCTTTTCCAGTTCTGTACTAAAGCCCGGAAATACACTTGTTAATACGATCTGAAATTTTGCGATTTCGTGTCCAAGAGTAATATAATATTAAAATAGTTGCTTCGCACAAATACCGCATGAACGAACATCCATTTATTATAAATTTTTTAAACAATCGCTAGAGGTGCGGCTGTCAGCAATACACGCTTATATAAACTGTGGAGTAAAGATATCAATATAAAAAATTTTTAATTATTACACTATTTTCGTTACCAATCATTGCTTTACTTATATCCACATTAAATTAGAGTTAAATTATCGAAAAACTTGAAATAATAAATAATTTAATATATAATAGGAATGAAAGTGTTTAATGAAATCAGGTTACATTTATTTTATAAAAATTATAGTTATTTTAATTAAAAGTTTCATTCTTGTACATCAATTCATTTTATCCAATGCCAGTTCCTCGTTGATATAAAATATAATTTTTTCGAAATTATACTTTCATGATTGTTGTACATATTAACATTGTAAAATTGATGTTATTATATAAGTTAATATTTAATTTATAATTAAGGCAGTACTTAATTTAGCAAATAAAATATTGAAATTTGTTGATAAACCACACAAAATTATTACATTAAACAATATTGTATATTTACGATTGATTCGTTCACTTAATTCAAATAAAGTTTGTTTATTTAATTCTCATTTAATAAACAGTTTAATAATTTAACGCGTCGCCGACGAAATTATGAACATTGTATCATTCCAGTCCACATTCGGATAAATAAATCATAAATTACATTTCAAAGTATACAATTCCACGCACAAATATCACTGACCACATAAATTGCACAAATATTTATATTGGAGCTAAGTACCGTGTTTAAAAATCCACTTATTTTTCAACGGGTCAATTAAAAATTAGCATGCGCATTATTGGGATAATAAATAGTTAATCGCCGGGAACGAGTCGCGCTTAAGGACGAGAAAAAGCTGCTTACATAATAACGAGAGAGAAAAGTAACGGTGAAAATGGCCGAGCTTGAAACCGTTTGTCATAATATGTTTGCACGTGTATAAATAGCGCGAAGGCATGTGCGTCGAGCACTAAACCGAGTTTAAGTTGTGAGTGAGCTTTCGACCAGCGCAATTCATGTTCAAGAACCGACTATTTACAACGAGAACCATTCCCGTCAATCCGAATTTCAAGTGTACAACACTCCTCCGAGTTTCATTCTGAAAATCGGATGAAAGCTCGTGCTTGCGTCTGGAAAAAAGCTGAGCCAGCCGTCACCCGACCCTCCGCGAGTCCTATGACACTCCTCGTGGGAAGTAAATAAACTCGTAATAGAAAAGGAGAGCAGATGCGTCAAGGGGTAATAGCACGTGACACGACTATTTTCAAAAAAAGAAAGGAAAAAGAAAAACGGGGGGAAATGTGCAACGACGCAGGGATGGAGGAATGCAATTTCAACATTTTTCGCTTTTTCCCTGCCAAGTAATGAATTGGACAATTTCCACGTTCTTTGCCAGAGATCTACAGAGTCATTATAATGCTTTTCGAGTATTTAAATTCTCGATGACCACGTGTATATTACCTGGATGCCATCGGCAAATTAGCGACGGTTTTTATGACCAATTAACCAGTACTTGATAATAATTATATTTGCCGAACATTTAAACGGACTTTAGCATGGCGAGCGCGCGTAAGAAAACAGTAACCTCGAGAAAATTAAAAAGATAATCATTTGTTTGCCTTTCAAAATCAATGTGAATCAGTGCCTATCACTTGGTAATTGTCATAATAAAAAAATGGTTTAGCTTAATGCGCAGGATGAAAAATTGTTTAATCGCATTTTTTCCTGACGGAAATAACTCGAAAGATTCACTTTCAATAAAACAGCGGATTAAGATTATTGGAGCACTAGAGTAAAAAATAAATTTTGATCGATAATAGTTTTGACCACAAGTGCTATTTTTATTAAGAACTAAAAAAATTCAAATATAAATAAAACCTACGGGGGATAAAAATAGAATCATCTGTTATTTTTACTACATCTATTATTAATCCATTTAAAAAAAACTGCTGACTACATAATATATATAACATTGCGTGCATCATCGCAAATAATAAACTTGCCGATATGTTCGAATTAGATAATCGAAGTAACCTTAATGACTATTATTTATACCTAATGTTAATGTAGCTAAATTTATCCAATTTTACACGGAAAATGTTTCAATTGTTAAATCCTTAATTTTAAAATAATATCATTAAAAAATTTAATGTAATTTATTTATAAATTAATATTTAGCACGAACTTTTAGCTTGAATTTTACGTAAAATACGATAGCGCTCATGAATTTATGAGTTGATATAAATATATTACTTTGCTCTTATTATTCAATAAATTAATGGACCAAAAATATTATAAATGTATCGCGCGTGAGATTTAAAAAATTTATATTTATCGACGATTATAATTTTGAGCATAAATTAACATACAAGTACCATTTGAATACATTTCTTAAGTACTATTAAAACATGCATTTTAGTAGTACTATAATTACTAGCTCGTAAATAGAATAATTTAAGTAGATGCCATAATCCGACCAAAGATTCCCGCCTCGCAGATACTATTTAATGCAGAGACAAACACGCAGAATCGGTTTAGGCCTATTAGAAAAATGATGTGTCGTACAAGAGTTGTACACTCGGTAATAAACACGTTAAACACCTTTGTCGGAAACAACAGCTCGCGGTTCATTTTTCATCTCCAACTTTTATTATCTTATTAATTTTGAGCTTGTTCGTTTTTAAATGAAAACTTTAACGACATGTTTTGGACACAGATTCGGCTTTACGATAACAAAGCCATTATTTTTTCTAACGGACGATAAATCTACGACAACACCGGTAAAATCGAGATCTGCGCTCGTCAAAATTTACAGTGGTAACTCGTGTCCCCAAGCCAATGGATTGAAAATTATTTCCACCACATCTGTTTTGTCGTGGCCCACAAAAGGCCCGTTTGATCTAGCTTAAAAACCCCATAAACCCGTATTTATTGAATTTTATTTTAAACCAAGACCTAAAGTCGATCCCTTTCTCATTATGCGTGGATTCTTGTGTCTAGGGAATGTCGTGGTGTCCCTGAACAATTTCCGGAAGATGGTTCTGCCATTCTTTTACAATAGTTTGGAACTTAAGAATCTTCGACCGTTGAGGTACGTGTTTGGAACACAAACTGGAGTCAAAACGCGAATAGAATTCTAACAAATTAAAATGTTTACTATTTTTAAAACTTGCGATGATCGAGGCGTAAGTATTATTAGTTATATTGCCTGAAATTGAATGAATAGATAAAACTGATCTAATAACTAACTTGATAAAATTAGCATATGTTGAACTACTCTTTTTTCATTCATCGCTTTTCTTCGTATTTTAGTTTTCATGTTTATAGATTTTGAGGTGACTATTGCTGGTGTCATTTATGTTCACATATATGAGAACATAGATAAATTATGCGATTCCATGAGTTTAAATTTATAAAATTAATTTATACCATAAAAGTGATGGATATAACAATCTTGTGCAGGCATTAGATATAAAATTAATTTTATCTATGTAGATGAGGTCGAAAACTACATTTACAAGTAATAAATTTTGAATGGTTAAAGTAGCAAAAATATTTACCCATTACCATTATTTACATGCTGTTAAAATAGTAAGCTAATCTACACGATTTGATTTACGATAAAAATATCTCAGGTTTTATGGGAAATTCCATTACCAATTTTTGATATTTTGCAAATTCTTATATTGAATAATCGAAAAAACAATGTTTCAATTTGAAAACAATTCACATAATTCTTCATAATATTTTCAATAAAAAAATACATCAATACATAGACTTATTAAATAATAATTAAATATAATATTCGGTATCTTTTGATAGATTTATCATTTTTATATAACTCAATGCATACTTGATAAAATATATCATCTTTCTTGTATAAAAATAAAAAAAATGATACATCTGTTTTTTACATTATAACTACGTATTTTTGTTACATAATTTATAAATTTGGGTATACCGAATTTTTGTTTCATTAAATATTTATGACTGAATTGAGAACTATTTTCTGATTTATATAAGCAGTGACAATTAAAAAAACATAAATTAACTTACTCATTCTGTTTTATGCGATCTTTATTATATCTTTCATGAAAATCCAGTAATTCCTGGACCAAACCAGATTCCATCATTGAGTCTACTCTTGATTCTATCCTTTTGTCCAAAATATCCTGAAACATGTTTAACGATAAAGATTAAATTAGTGTAAATTAATTAATTCTAATAAAAAAAGTCAAAAACCATCAATTTTTATTATCATATAACATATCACTACTTACTGGAATACATTTTTTACCAAAAAAAAATGATTTGCTTCATTTAACGACAATGTTAACAATTAATAAAATTAGTGTAATAAATATAAAATGTGCATGACATGTAATGTAATTTATATGGTATTAATCTTATTTAAATTTAATACATTTTCGGAATTAATTAAATAAATAAAAAGAAACTATTACTTTTTCGATATCTTTTATTAGTGAAAATATAAAAATAAAATTAGATTAAAATTTTTATTTTAAGTCTGATTTATGTTTTGTGTTTATCATATTTATTGCACAATTGATAACTGATAAATTAAATATGTATAAACTTTTATATAATTGTATCAAATTAATAAATATTATTTAAAATGGTGATATTTATGATATCATTATATTTACACGCTCAAGATTACTTGTGTATTTACGGAATGCATAAAGCATCCCAAAAACTTACTGAAATAAATTTTTATTTATATAACCGTACTTTTATTTATCAAAAATACATTTATAATACTGTGAACTAATCAGCATGGAATAAATACTCTGTTTATAATATAAAAATAAATTGTTATCAAATTATAATCAATTAGGATAGGATAATCAAGAAATAAAATTTAAAAATACAATTTGGATTTTACATTATAAGGCTTAACTTTATTAAATTTATTCTTTATTTTGACATCTATAAAAGTGAATTAATAAATATATTTTGATATCTTTCTAATTACTTTATTTTTTAATTTATTTGTTTAATAATTAATTATCTTTTATTAAGTAATGTTTTAATCATAACTTTTTAAAATATTAAATATTTATTGCAAAATTGGACTATTAATATAATTTAAACGTACATTTTTCATCAATTTTTTTATTTAAATAATTTAATTAATGATAAAATTCTACAAAGTATAAAAGTTTAGTAATAAAATTTTAATTCTTGAGATATTTAGTACGATGAAATTCATTTCCAAATTAATTTACTATTTCTCTTATCTAGTATTCATTCAGTCTAATCAATTTCAACTTTTCCTCTTAAAAAACCATGTTAATGAATTATCTGATAACTTATCTACCATTCATAATTACCATGGTCCATAAAACATAAAAAAATCTTAAATTATATAGAAAAGTAAAATAACGAGATACAATGTATCCTTGTAGAGGCATTTTCTCTCGGAATTTTCTTAAAAAATGAATTTCTAAAAAATGCTCCCAAGGTGATTAGAGACAAAATTATTTATACGACCACATTTTTAATTCATCACTCTCAACTTAATTCTGTCATCACTCCCCGCATATTTATTACGAGTCCGAATGATAATTTTATCGTTCGGATAAAAAAAAAGAGAATGGAGTGAGAGCGCTTCCTCTATCTAAATACACGACTCTAAAACTTCATTCAGTTAAATTTTTTTCGGAGAGACATGCGCTTAAAAATCAGAGTTATCGGTGATTTATTGCACGGGAATCCGGATCAGCGCAGCAAGCACTGCATCTCGCACAGCATCCGTGGTCCAGCGCGCGATAAAAAATAGAGGGCGACGAGGAAAAAAGTTTGTGTTAATTGCGAGCCCTTGGAGGAGATTCACACGGTCCTCCTGCAGAGGACGTGTGACCTCTTCTCCGTCGGGTTGGAGTCGGACTTCCGACAATGGGGCGCTCACATCTCTAGCGCCCGTTCGTTCTAATTATAAAGGCGTAAATAGTTTGAGAATTTAAAGAGACAGACCAACCGCTTCTGCCCTTAATAGAACACGTGCGCCTCTTCTCGGATAACTTTCTAATCTATGATTTTCCTTGCACCGAAAAAGAGTTTGGTAATTTTCATTTTGGAGATCGTGCCCAGGCATAGATGTCGCTATAAAAAAGTTTCGGCAGCCGTAACACGGTATTAATGTATCAAATTGGACGTCATAAACCAATTTTCGACCATACCGCACCGAGTTTTTGGTCTGGGGGGAACAACTGCGCCCCATATTAAGTGAAATACATGAGGAATTAATGGACTTTTTTAAACTTTTTGAATTCTTACCTTTTTACTTTTTTCGGGTAGAATTTTATTCTAAAGTTTTGACATACACCGAGATTATATCTTGAAATTTTAATGAGAAAGATACTTTATAGTACCTTTTTGTGTCAATATTTCAAAATTACCTTACGCATTTTTTGTTTTATTTTATTATTAAGAAATACCCTAGAGTATTCAACAATTGCGATTACTTTTTATGCAAGTGATAACATTTTTATCAATGTTGACAAATTGAAAACATAATTTTTAATATTCAAATCACAGTACAAAACCGAGTAATTAATTGAATGTTAATTAATCAGTTTGTACTGTATGTAACAATAGAAATAAGTAGAAAAAAGCAAAGAAAGTAAAATTTACTCTAATGTAATTTCCGTTTGAAACTTCTAATAATATATTTTCATGGATAGTTTGATACGTCATATCACTAAGTTTTACGTCATTTTTGTCTCAAAAATTTTATGAATAGACAAAATGAACATGATAAGCATTTTTGGCCTAATCATCATCAACTTTATTTAACTTTAAAAAAACTATATAATTTAGCTTTAAAAATCGATGATTTGAAATTATACAATACAAGTTTAAAAAAAAGAAAATTATTTGTGCATTAAAACATTAGACTTGTCAAAATATTATTCATGGAAAAAATTCCAACACTAATTAATAAGTTTAATATTTATTTGACATAGAATTCTGTTATTTAACAATACAATTGCTTTAAATATATTTACAATTTTGTAAAAAAACTAATGCAATGAAAATATATGTAACACGAAAGAATTCATATTGTATCCCATACATTAAACTTTTTTAAATAATAAGACATTAGAAACTCTAGGTTAGAATTTCTTGCAAATATGAGTCGAAACTTGAAGTTTCATTCAATATTCAAAAGCTCATAATAATTCAGTATATAAAAAACTTTTGACATAAAAGCATTATCATTCAATACGATCATTATGCTAATATTAAACGAATAAAATCGATTCCAAAATAGAACAATTTATTTTTCCGAGATTTTAAAATTTAGATCATTATTTTTAGCAAAGTTACAAATACATGTAATTAATTATATATATTTTCCATGATTGTGACATTAATAGTAAAATAATGTAAAAAGTCTGATAACATATAAAGGTGTAGATATTCTATTATAAATATTATTATAATATAAAATGTTTTAATAGAAGTACATTTAAATATAATAAATATATATTTACATATAATCTAATAATTATATGTAAATATAATTCGGATTTTCTACGCTAATATAAAATATTCAAATGACTGCTGTATAATTTTACTCTTAATTTACGTATAATAATTTTATTAAATTATCAAATGTATGTTGGCAGTTGAAAGTCATACTCAAATAATAATTCTATGAATTATACATTTAAATTTTGTTTAATATTTGATAATTAAAACCAAATTTAAAATTAATTTTAATTAAAATTCATTATACTAAGAAGTTCTCTGAAAAGTGAGTAAATTCATCTTTAAAGTAATAAAAAAAATGGAAACTAAATATAATTAAGTTATTTTTATAAATTTTAAATTTAAATATGAATTCTAAATAAGTTAAACAACACCAAAATTAGATAATATTACAGTGTTGACTAAATTTGACTTTATCTCGACTTTAAAAATATAATGTTAAAAAATACTTAATGCATTATTCAAGCTAAGACGTATGATATAATATCACTTTGAATAAGATTTTATGAAAATAAAAAATAAACTACATGAAAGTTATGAATAATATTTTAATGATAAAAATAAAATATTTTATATGGTGCTGTAATTTTGTAATCAATTTTATAATTGTTAAAAATAAAAACATTGTATTTTAAGCTGAGAATTGTTGAGATAAAAATTACATTTTTTGAATATTTTATGTGTTATATCATCGAGATTTTTATGCACCAGAATTTGTAACATATGTGTAAAATTTTCTCATTTTTATCATTCTAATTTATATTTTCATGTTATAAAAATTATGAAAAATATTTTATATGCATAAGAGTAATAACAATTTTTAATTAGTCATTAAATTTTTCATTGTACAAATTACAAAAACTATTCAGATCTTTATAAATAAATTTTTACATAAATGAAATTACGTCACACGAATTTTTATCAAATTTTAATTTATTTTAACGTTAATACATGGATTTTTGAATGATGGCAGAAAGAATGAAGGAATTAGAATTTTTAAAAAGTTGTATAATTATTTGGTTCCTTTTTTTTACTTAATTTTTTTACTTATGACAATTTTTTTTTTATTCAATGAAAATTTATCAGTCATTTTATTTCTATCCAATCTTCTTGTACTATATATGTGTCACTTTTATATTTATCTTGACTTTTGGATATTTCAGATTATTCAGTTACTTAATGAAAAAACTTACGAAATTGAATGAATGAACGTGAAGCTTTAAAAAAAAAAAATAGTCTTATACAATATTAAAATGCTTCAAAATTGATAATTTATAAAATATTCAATTTGATAATTTATAAAATATTATTGTAATATTGTTACAGATAATATTGCATACAAGCAATTTTTATTTCTAGAGATAACGGAATACGTTAAAATATTGTAAAATAGCTAGAGCAATTAACTTAAGAGCCAATTTCATGCATATGAATGTGCATACAAGTTACATAAAAATAATTTATTTGTTTTCAAAAATAATAATTTAATTTGATTAATTCAACAGAGTGGTAGAGCAATTTTACGAATGATTATTTATCGTAAACTATTCACGGATGCGAAGTACGCATAGTTACAAATGAACGAATAAAAAGTATAAATAATGCAAATGAGAAAATGTTCACTCATTCAAATCCAAGAATACAATACTATGAATTCAATCACATTTTCAATTCAAATGCTTGACTTATAAATATCATGCGGACAATTTTATACGAAAGACCGGTTGTCTTTAAAAACATCTTTAGCTCTAATTATCGACATCCGTCCCCGCTTCCAAATTCATTTATCAAAAGCGTTGTAAAAAAAAAGAAGAGGGTATAAAAAGGTCGCGGCTAATCAGCACATGTACGAGTAATTCCGCGATACAGACAATCGCCATTGTCCATCCGAAATCGCCCAAAAAGAACAAAAGAAAAGTCAGATTCCTCTTATCAGCGCTCGAGATAAACCAAAATCCGCGGGAAAACTGTTGCTCAAGGAAACGTCCAAGGGCGGGACACGGAAAACCGTCCCGAAAATTATCAGGAGCCGGTCTCTCGGACACGTGACGCGGTCTCAAAAAAGGGGGCCAAGGTCTGGGAGGCCATCGCCTCGCGGAAGAGGAGCCTCATCTTGGCCTAGACTGTGGGAATGGGGTAAGGACGGAAGGGACGCCCTTGAAGTATTCGAGTGCGAGGACCGGCACTCAATTCAAGAACACGTACACTCTTTTCACAAAAAAGCGGCACCTGCACTCGTTCACTTGCAGTGCACCGCAATGCACTTTAATGCTAATTCATCGAGTGGATTTAAATTGAAGTGCAGTCACGCCGTCAGAGTATCAGTCGAGGGGAAACGAATCGTGACCGGGAGCTTTTTGCGCATGTGAAATCGTGCTCAAATTTTGTTTTCGGGATAAATTTCCATCATAACTTAATAATCGAGAGGTACTATGTCCGTAAAAATTGTTGAATTATATAAAACATTTTCTTTTGGGACACCTAATTGCTTTCTAATTTTTTCAATGTTTAATTAATGATTTTCTTTTTAATTTAACAGTGCGTAGGTGATTGTAATCGTGAAAACCAATAATGTCCATTCATAATTGCGCATCCGTATCATTACAGATATCCCCTAATCCATTGTAAAAATAGAAAATAACAAATGGCCAATAACAAAAAATGATAAATATAATAAAATAATTACTGATCACAACTTGTTTATAAGTTTTGTAATAATTCATGTAAATTTTAAATTTTATTCTAAATTATTTATATAAATTTAAAAAATTGATTTGAATTATATAACGCTAAATTATTCATAACAATGAATATTTTTATTAAAACTATTTATTAAATGCCCTTAAATTACATAAAGCTAAAGTATTCATAAAACTCACAATTTTGTTAAAAAAAATAAATGAAAACCGTCAAAATTAAAATTTTAATCATAACATCTATAATTATAAAATCAAAGTAAAACTTGTTAAAAAACATGATTGCTATTTCAATTAAATACTTCATATTTTTAGAACAATATGAATGTTATAATTATTATAATTCTACTAACCAATAATTAAGTACAGTATAACGTAATTAACGTATTTTATAACATTTTTATCTCATTACTTATTACTTGCAATACAATGTTTTCTACATTAATCAAGATGAATAACATTTAATTATTCATTATTATATATTATAATTAAATATAAATTCATTAACTAATATAAATTGTTATCAGGGAATGGCGAAAGCTGAACTCCTAATGATTTATGTTATTTAATTTTATATAATTATAGCTTACTGTGACAATATCAATTTTAGAAAAAATTTATTCTGTTCCATTATCATCTAATCAGTTTATTATTAAAATAAGTAAATAAAATTATCAAATATTATTTTTAAAAATTTTATACATTTTTCCATTAAAACTTACATAAAACTTATAATGAATCTTCTTTTTCAGCTTATAAAGTAGCGATAAAAATAAATATGAGTCAAAATTCAAGATACTTAGAACTAAAAAAAATTAGAAATATGGAATATATTAGTACATATTAACATATATTATGAATGAAAAACTGATTTATCCTAGATACTAGTCATATTTAAGTAGTTGATTGACACCGTTTGTAAGGAAAAGGAATATCAATTAAAAGATTATTGATTTGATTATAATTAATTTTAGTATTTAAAATTATTTCTTATGTATTCTTATTTTGAGTTACGAGTATATTTAAACATTTTTTTGAAAGTAATTATGAATTAGTACGTAATTAGTGTATTCTACAAATAGGATTTTAAGTAATGTTTATTTTCAGAATTAATTAAATGTATGTTTAATTCGTGTATACACTTGATATAAAATTTTAATAAATTCTTTTAATACTATGATTATGGGATGGTGCGAAATTAAAGATTATAAATGTTAATATTATTTATATAAATTATTAGAATCAGTTCTACTGGAATAAAAATAATTAATTACAAATTAAAATAAAAAAATTTTCATTTTTCATCATATTCAAAAAAAAAATATTGTAATTAAAATTTCTATAAAAATTTTCCAAATAAATAATAAAATTATATATATACTCGTTCATAGAAGAAAGTATTATTATATATAAATAATATTTATAATTCTTATTTATAAATATTTTCTTTTATCAGTATTTGTTACGATTAAATGTTATTTTAATGATTATATCGAATTATATAATTCAATATAATAATGCAATTATTATTATATCCAGTACATTTTTAAATTTCAAAATAAAAATGACTATGTATAAAGTGTAATGATATTTTCAACCAAATAATTTTCCAAATCTTAAAAGATCTGATATTTATTTTTTTTACATTTGTAATTAATTAAATACAGCGTTTATCTTGGCTCCTTCCACTGTGTTGTATAAAATTATTAGAATGCAACACCGAATCAGATATTTTATGTGCCTAGTTTAAAAAAAAAAAATGCTTTTGATCTAGATTCGATGTTCAATTCGACGTCTGAATGCCTCACCGGCTTCGCTACGTTACCGACGTGATAAATCGACACTGGTCAGACGAAATTTATTTCAAACTATCTTTGAAGTTTCTTCTTTTTTTTCTTTAATCTTACTTTTTCTGTTATTTATCATTCCTAATTTTACATATTCAGCGTTATTTAAACGAGAGTTTTACTAAAACTCGCGAATTTTTATTTATATATTTGCTGCCTATTTTTTAGATTATCCATTTATTTAAATTTAAAAAATCAAATTTATTTTCCACATAGATTTATCAAAATAACTTACGTTGATACTGAAATTTATATATCCTATAAACTCGAGCTATAATGCAAAAAAAACGTTTTTCAAATGGTATTCTGGTAAAATAACTTGTATGCAAATACGTAAATCCGTTTGCATTCGCTGTTTTTGAATAATACTTTCGATAATGATGAAAGTGTTTGAGTACTATCTTGAATAATGTTTTATTCGATCTTTGATATTATTGCACATGCCAAAATTTTTTAAATTATTTTTGCACTTTTAAAAGGACATTGAAAGTTTTTATACAAAAAATAATGAATATTGGAAAAACAATAGACAATGTATCTTAAAATTACCGAAATTCGATTTGTCGCCAAGCCACCGTATACGAAAAATAATATATTGCGTATCGAAAAACTCGAGTTTTGAATAACTTTATGTCATAAATTAATTGTAAATGAGTATAAGAAAGAAAAAATGTTTATTTTTCCAATAGAAATTCTATTGTTCCATAACATTTCAAACGAATGGCAATTGATACAGTTAACCCTTTGTTACAGTTCGCACTAAACATCTATTTTCGATTTGAGCAGTTCGATTTTTGTTCCTCGAGTGCCGAACAATTTTTTAGTTACTCGACTACCTTGTCGTCGACGTCACGTAAATGAGTTTAAAACAAATTTAGATCCTTTGAATAATTTACGAAAATTGAACTATTTTTTATTTATTTATATTTTCAATTCTTGTAGAAACTTGGTTATTAAAAGATAGATGGAAGTTTGCTAGACAAAGTAAAAAATGGCGAATTTTTTTTAAAGATGATAGACTCTGCATTCTTTAATAATAATTTTGTGATTGCTTGCAATATTTTTCATAACAAACTTCTTACAGTTGGAATTGGGATGGTTATAATAACAATTTTATAGGGTTCAATATTAATTGCAACCAAATTCTAATATTAATCAGATAATTTGTAGAATATATGCTTTATAGTAAATTACTGTAACGCACTTCACATTATCGCCAACACTTGATTCTCCATTTAAATTTAAGAAATAAATTAGCTCAAGATACTCAAGCACTCTCAATATCCTGATACTAATACTGTCATAAAATAACTGATCTATTCTTAAAAAACATAAACTATTTTTACAAAACCAATTAAAAATTGAATAAATTACAAGTATTTTTTTAAATCAAACACTTTTTACGTACGCATTACAATCGCAAATCCATATTGTGCAAAAATTTTAATTAAATTTAATATCCTGAATTTCTTCGCAACTGAATGAAAATAAGAAATATGAATGTCAAACTCTCATTTTGCGAGAAACTACATTTGACATTTGTCCGATGGGATTCGCGTTCTATTAACTTCGATAAATAGCTTTCCATCATTTTTATTAAATTTAAATGACGCTCAATCTTTATAAATCTAGTTATTCATAGCGAAACATACATTTACACGTCAGAATCAATTATTCATAATGAAATGTGTAAAACAGATGTAAAGTGTCACAGGTGCATTTCCAGCACAAAACTCAATTGATTCGAGTGTCTAAACTCGAGACAGTTGTCAAAAGTGCAAATACTAGTTTCCATCAATTTTTGCTCTATCGATCCGAAGTTTAGTTGGGAGCAACTATTCAAATGAGCCATTGTTCGGGCAAACTTTTCCCCCACCCAACTCCCCTCGTCGATTTTCTCCCGAAATTTCTCACCGCTCCGTCAACATAACGGCAATAAAGATCCCCGAAGGAAGCTGTGAAGAAAAAGGGGGCCGGTGGTTATTTGACATTGCGCAAGGCTAAAAGCATCGAGCGCCCGGGAGGGGAGAAGAAAAAGGAAAGAAAAAGGTTAGGAAGGAAGGATTGATTTCACGTTATTATCAAAACGAAGGCGGCGTTATTAAATCGCACGCGGGCGAGTCGAAGGTCGGCGAGTCCCGCAAGTGGTCAACGGTTTCCTACTCTCGCGCAACCGCTTTGGCGGCAGGAAAAAAAGGTTAGGAGCACAGTGTGAAAATGGTCTAGTAAGAAGCATCGCGCGATTTCTCCCTCCTCCCCTCGTCTCCCGGGTAGCCGAGTTTCCAGGAAGGACCGGCGCCGGGCCCGAGGTCCAGGGGCCAGCATCCACGGGCCTAATCGCAGCCGCAGCTCGCGTCCGAGGCCGGGGCTCGCTCTCTCTCTCTCTCTCTCTGCTCAAGGGCTCGGGGGCCCCGGAATCCGTCTGCACCTTTTTCTCTCTTTGGCCCCATTCGTTTTTTGCCTCGTCGCCTCCTCCTCCTCCCCCTCCCCCTCCTCCTCATTTCTTTCTCGTTCGGAGGCGCTTTTTGTCGAGCCGCGCTTCTGTGTCTCCGGCCTCCCGGTCCCAGCCTCCATGGACCGCTCCCGGAGAAATAATATTCACGGGGTAACCGCGATGTAATGGTATTGGTATTGCTATTGGCATTAGGTAATCGCGGGCTCGGGCGTAAATTGTAAATTCTCTTTGCGCTTGCTTTATACCTGCCGCGATTCGTCAATGTTAAGTGACCGCCCGATTCTCCTTATCTCCCACCCAAATATCTTTTTACACCTCCGGGAAATACTTTGCTCTTGACGCGGGC
The DNA here is from genome assembly GCA_018907245.1 of Eupristina koningsbergeri. NCBI lineage: Eukaryota > Metazoa > Arthropoda > Insecta > Hymenoptera > Agaonidae > Eupristina > Eupristina koningsbergeri. The sequence continues at coordinate 491,256 of JACCHV010003002.1, forward strand.
ACTTTTGATTTTCTAATTAAAATTAATGGAAAATTCCGACTTGAATTTAGGCGCGTTACTGGAATTCAAAAGAGTTTGGTTTCAAATTTTATTTCCATTTCGAGTTTACCCAATTTTATAGTTTGTAAACAGTATTTATGTAAAATATTGTATAAACATAATAAACTTTGATTTTGTCATATTATATCGCATCACCTTGTTATTCTCATGAATTATTCACGCGGTTTAAACTATATTTTATTTTCTTACAATTTTCCTTTTTGCAAATTAATGTTTAAAAAATATATAATCGCTTCATTGGAAACATTTTATTTAAAATGTATTTAAATTAAAAATGATAATAATTCAACTAAACTTTTTTTTCTTCGTGCAAAACACTTCTCGGAGATTAAACATGTTTATTGAAATTGGAATTTAACAGTATTTTATTTATTTATAATTTGTAATGTCAATAGCAGAACACGAGTATTTAATTACCGCAATCAATAAAATGCTTAATCAAATGAATCGAAACATATTTATTAGTACAAATTTTATAATAAATTTACTATAATTATTCATTTTTATTATTTGCATAATAAATATTGCAATGCTAATGAGACAATAAATCAATAAACTTTAATAAAAAAAAAAATACTTATGCATGATACGATCAACGAAATGATTATATCGATTATTTTATATATGAAAGTAAAAACATATTCATTATGATTATATTAAATTTGGTTACAGTCTTTTAATTATTCATTTTTCATTTTTGATAATACTCAATTATACTTACCAATACAATGCCATATCTAGTGTATAGGACTTGGCTTTATGAGTTTGAAGCGATGTAAAAGATAAATAATCACTGGTATGAAATTTCGTGTTAAATCGAATTAAAATAAAAAATCTACAAATTTTTGCAATTAAATTACTTGTTATGTATACAATTGAGTTGCGCACTCTTTTACTTGTTAAGGTCCTGCCGTTGTTCTATCACCTTTATATTTCCTTTGTAAAACACATTAAATTTCATTGTATTAACTAAAAATGTACTTAATTATAATCCCTTTTACAGGCTCATTTGATTCATTCAATTAATCTTCCGTTCAGATTCTCAAATTCCCATAAATTCAATTTTTATATCAGTGTATGGTTATTCAAATCTATTTTTTTAATTGTACTTTTGATTTATATTACAAGTAAAGTTATCTCTCACATATCTCACTTTCTCAAATTACTAAATTTTAATTAATGAAGTAAAAAAGGCTTTAATTTGTCAAAGATTATAATTTTATAATTCTAACCGTATTGATTCTAAATTATAAACTTCGAATAAATGAGTACTTCCGTAGTAAAATGTTACAAAGTCCTAAACAACACTTTCATTTACCATTTTATCAACAAACATCAAAGTTACTTACTTAATAAAAATAAATTTTAATACGTGATAAAATATTTTGCACGATACATGTAAGTAATTACAAAAAAAAACATTTTCCATACCAACAAAAAATAAGATAAATTAACATAAATTTATACAAGTTTTAATGTGTATATAGTTTCTCTTCATTAAATTTACGTTGTATAATTTGAATTTTATTTAAAGTAACAATACCTGTTGCTGGAATATTGTTATTGAAATAAAATTAAGAATGTTGAAATAAAGATTAATACGACAAATATCTTTTTTTTATATTAATCTAGAATAATTGAAAAAATGAATACAGGTGTTATCTTTGTGCATAAATATTTCTATTTTTTAGAAATATACCGTACTAACTGGTAAAATTTGGATTTCAGTACATTTAACACGATATAATTTTCAATAATCGTACTCAATTTTGACAGTTTGTACAAGAGATTTCATAATTTTATTTATGTTTTTTATTTCATGTTTTACATTCGACTTATGTAGCTGATAGTAAATGTATACATAAATAATTACTAATATACTTGTGTAATATATAAATACGTACATAAAGTATCAATTTACATTAGTTTTATGTGAAGAAATTACATTTTTCATAAAGCGCATTTATATATCGATAAGATTCAACGTTTGGTTTAGCTATTATGTTACTAATATTTATTGGTAATAGTAATTATAATTTTTTTAATTTACTCACCAATCTTAACCATTCATTCAAATATACACTGTAAAATAACATGATTGAAATTCTAAATTTCATAATTTTATTGAAATTGAGCACATTAATTTTCAGTTCGGTTACCAATGCAGAAAAATTGCAATAATCTATTCCTCATCTTCTAACCACAATATTATTCTGATGAATTTTGAGATTTCAGAATCGAGTAGAAATTGTCAAAATATTTCTCGGGTGTCGCATCTCCTGTCATTTTTTCAAAATATTTTTTTTAAACCCCTGGTAAATCAGCTCAGGGCGAAGCTGCAACGCCACTTCATTCAGTGTAATAGTATTTACGGAATAGTTGATGATATCAAGGAATGCCTCAAATGCCTCAAATTTGAACGACACGTGAACTTTCCTTTACACATGTTAAGCTCACCTCTCACCTTCCACCCCCTCCCCCTCACCTCGTTCCCCCCGCGGACGCTCGCTCATTCTGGTTTAGTCTGTGACTCCGTCAGCCTATCATTCCTTTTCCCGTTCTCAGCATCGCAAGGCATCGCGTTGCCGGAAACGCAGCGCATGCCAGTGACTAAGAGTTCGCATGTGAATCCCCCGCACACACGCGCAAGATGTCCAGAACACACGCATTCTTGCATGCGTGTGTGCCTGTGCAAAGAAACGTGCATGCGCCGAGGAAAAATCACCGCCAATTATTCCTGCCGAAGAAAGTTCCTCAGGGTCTTCCCTTGGCTGGTCTACCCTCGAATGACCACTGGCATCCGTTTTATGGCTTGCAGGGGAACATAAGCCCCTTTCATGTGCTTGCATGTGTCAATTTCTCTGGGTGTGTGTGAGTGTGTGTGCGCGCGCGCACTGGTGCCGTCATTATGTAAGATGGGAAAATTATGTTACACCAAGCGGATTCACCAAGAATCCTTTAATTAATATTCCCGGTTAAACTCGTCGTTGGATTCTTGCGGCTGATTATTTACACGTGCGTCTCTCTCTCTCTCTCTCTCTCTGTCTCTCTCTTTCTCTCCCTCTCTCCTTCTCAACTTAAAATAAATACATTTCGATTTTGTAATTCGTGACACATGTGAAATTAATGATTTCGTTTTAAAAAATTCAAAGTATTTGTTTTTAATCAATTGAATTATAACATTCCCATAGAACATTGCAATCCGAATCGAGGTGTTTTTTTTATAACAAATTAACGGTTTTCATTATACGATCAGCAAACTATAAAGATCGTTGATTAGAAAAGGATTAGGATCTATAAAGGTATTTAAAAAAAAAAACATGTGTGTTGAAACTATTTGACAACGTTTCAATAATGACTTCCTTGTTGTTTCAAGACCATCTATTCAAATTCATATTAGTTTTATAAGCTGAATTATTTCAAACCTTTTTTTAATTATTTATTTATTTTTCCTGAATAAATTATTACAACGTGTTAAGTGATTCGAACACATCAATTTTTTTTTATTACACTGTACGCATCGTATACTTTTCTAATCAACAACATGCAAGGTGTTACAAATCATAGTTTATATTTCGAGTGATTTAGAGAAAATTTCAAATATTAAATTAAGCCCAATTTCTAAATCTAATTGATTTTCAGAATTATTCCACACAGCTCGGTTCTATTTTTGAAAAAAGAAGCCCAAGTCATTATCGAGGACGTACATACAAAGTACTGTAATTTGGGTAAAAGTTCCAAAAATTTAGCAAACACAATTATCACTAACTAATTTAACGAGAAAATTGTATTCTTAGAAAGTTCTTTAAATGATTTCAAAACTCTTTTAAACGCTCGCCAATAGTGACAACAAAAGAAATTATTTCCGTACGAGGATCGCGAATTTTTTGGCTTCCCACCAATATCTACTTTTTCAGATTATGTTCCCTCATTATAGAAGTACTAGAGAGAGATGGAAACATGCTCATATTGCCGCAGCTCATCTCTAGAACCAAAACCATTATACGGTCTCGAAGAACTGTCGAAGCAAAATTACAAAGACTCTACAATTGGCACTTGAGACGCAAAGAAAATCAGGCGTTTGTCTACTTGTGAGAACTCACTACTTTTTCTCTCTACCTTTCTCTTTCCTTCATATTTACTTCTCTTATTTTCCATTCTTTCCGTCTTTATATCCATCATTTACTTCACGTCCACACTTTTTCCCGCTTCTATTTCTTTTTTACAACTTAATCAATTTAGCGGAATATTAGGAGAGGAGGATAATATTGCAACACGTTGTCATGGAAATAACTACAATTTTGCTCCTTAATTTACGGGTACAAGACAAAACAAGCTATGAGCTACCATAATAGTAAAACCATGATTTATTTTTTATTACGTATCAGATGATTATTATACTTTATTTTTATTGTTTTTGTAATTTTTCGTGTATCCCGAATATATACACTCTAACTAATTTTATTACTATTCGTACACTAGTATTTATTTTCAATTCATAAAATAAGCATATAAATATATAAATGCATATAAAAAATTGTGTTAATTAGCCGTTGAAAGCAAGTTCTCTTTTTTATTTTTTATGATTATGATGCTAATTAATTATTTCTACCAACTGACGTATTTTTCTTCTTTGAAGTAAAAAATTAGTACTCATAACTTAGCTCTGATGTTTTCTTCACATGTTTATTTAAGTTATAATATGAATAATAAAATTCGAATAGTTATTATTTATTATTGTTTACTTATTAATAAGAATTTATTTATTGAAAAGATTATTTTCTATTTAAATCCCAAAACCATTTTCCATCTATTAAACTTATCATTTAAATCATGATTAATAAATTATATTTCATGTTTCATATCACTTTGAATCTATTGGAAATCTATTCCTGATCGTGTAGATATCAATAATTTATAAGCTTAAAATTATAACTTAATTTACCAAAGTAATTATATCAATTGCGATAATATTCAAACATTTTAATATTAAATTAATGATTAAACATTAATACTCGTCAACGTAATTAGATCTCCAGTATTATTCTATTATATAAATAAAGTGGTAATTAATTTTTGCTCTTGTACTAGCCATTTCATGCAATCGATATAATTTATTTGTAAATCAAGCCAAAAATTTTGGTCAGTTTTGCAAACAAATTGGATAATATCAAGGAATCAGTTATTCAAAATGAAGAAAAATCCGTTAGGCCGTCCCTATTTCCACATTATTTAAGCGAACATTTTACAATACGCAATAATAATTACAGTAATTAATTTAATTCCTAAGGCTATATTGTGCTTAAAAGTAATTATCCGTTTAAAAAGTAAAAGCAATGTATAACTTTCTTCCGCCCTTCGGAATCTTCGGCCAGCACGTTGGACAAAAAAGGCGCACAAAATGCTCATAAACCGAGACGACAGATAATATAATCATCGTGCAGTTGAATTTGAGGGAGAAGGGAAAAGGCAAATGAGAAACGAGTCTGTCTCTTTCCCTTGATTGTCTTCTGTCGAGGGGGAAAAAATCCGTGTAAGAGGGAAAAGAACCGCTCCTAATGCCGTTATTAATAACTGACGTCACAAGAACGGTCCTCTTCCTACACGAGAACTGTCACATTCCTAAAAGGGGAAAAATGTAATAACTAAACTTTTCCTTTTGAAAAAATTATGGGAATACGAATATTCGTGCACACGTATAAGTGTGTGGTTGAAAATCCGAGCCTTTAAAAATCTTGAAAAAGTTTGTTTATGTCATTATTTCGTTGCATTAATGCCAGGCATTTAAATAAGTAGTTTTTCCGATGGTACTAAACGCAGATCGTAATATCCGTCTAGACACATTATTACTTTTATATTTTTCACTTTGCTTTATTCTTGATGCGTGTATCTGGAAAATTGCCTTTTGTTTTATTACTTTTTAAATTCTTACAATTATGCCTTTGCTTATTTGGTAGTTAATGATGCATCGTAATTTGTAACAGTAATTAGAGGAAAAACAGTAATAATAATTTTCCGATTGTCTTAGAATTTGTGGAAATAAAATAATAATATTTACAATATTTGTTAAAAAAGCTTTTGTTTAATTTGAAGATTATCTTAGTCTCAGAATAGTAAGTAAGAAAAGTTCTTGAATATTTTTCATCGTAAATTTTTTTTTTTATTATTAAGAAAAGAATTACTGCATTAAAATACATAAATTTAAAATTTTAAAGGATATCTTTTTTCTCTTACTAGTAATACATTAACAATGATATATCTTTCTTTAATATTTTAATTAATTGAAACTCAAAGTTTGAATAATTGCAGATATGGATAAGAAAATTTAATAAATACTTTTACAGTAATGAAAGTAGCTATTGGATTTAATTCGTGACTATTGATAAACGAATAACTAAAATTTGTATGTAATCTTCTTTTTAAAATTAGTAAAATTCTAGGTAGTATTATATGAAAATCCATAAGTTTCAATAATTAGTACTATAAATATTGTATAAATTTTTTAATGTATAAAACTGTTCAATATGAAATTTTAGAAAATATCCATCGAAGCTTGTATAAAAAATCTTGGAATTTTTATTTCTTTAGCGTTAAAAGCAGCGAATTTTCTCAGTAGCCAATAAACAAATCGATTTAAAGAACCTTTATTTTCCCCAATTAAGTTATAGTTCAGTTTGAAAATCATAAATTTTTACAAGGCACCATGGAAACGAGAATAGAAAACGGTGCAAGGTTGAGACAATTATTATTAAAACAAATGCTAAGAGCTATGTCGAGCTGAATTTAAAAAGATTAACAGTCGGATTAAAATGTCTTTTTCTATAATTAAAAGAATTATCTGGCAGCCATCGCATAATGAATAAGTAATATATTTCCCCCATGAAAGGGTGACTGATCATCCCTCTCTCTCACTCGCACTCCACCTTAGGAATGAAGCTCGGGCTAAACGTATTCGTCTAAATTTATCGAAGCCTCGGATGCCTAAACCAGCACAACGAACGTGACGAGAGACTTTGCAACGAAGCTTCTAACTCTCAAACTAAACTCCAACGTTCTAACCTCCTTGACGTCGTCTAAATTCGCTTCGATGTCTGACGGCCGATATCATATCTTCTGGTGGGACACATCATTGATTTTTAGCACTTCCCAGGAATTTTTTCATTAGGCTAATCCTAGGGATTAAGGCTGTCACTCCTCCATCTCTTTCTCCTCTTTGTTTTATAATGAGCCGATCGGCCATCCCAATATTTCATTTTTAATTTGGCTTTTTCGTTGCTCCTTCCTTCGGCATGTTTTTCAAAACAATCGGAAAATAATCAGTGCTACTCAATAATATTATTTCAACCGGCATCTCGAAATTATCATCGATCTTGTGCTCGTATTTGCATTTTCGCTGATCCCGTATTTTCATAATATTTAATAAGTTGGTTAATTTTATACTCTTGTGGTTATGTAATTTTCCATTTCTCACATCATCATCTCCTTTCATCTCATTTTGTTCCAAATACTTTACTAGACATTTTATTTTTGAGCACTTCAACTTTTATACCACAATAAGATACAAAAATCTGCAATATTTTTGGAAATTGTCAATACTACTAAATACCTAAATTCCAATCTCAAATTACATAATAATCTGATAACAAGAGCTCATCAAGATGTATATAATTATATAATATATAAAGTTCTTTCTGATTACGTCATTTATTATAAAATATTATACAGATTTATCTTTATTTATATTCTGGAATTTAAATTTTCTTTCACGCTCATTTAACCTTAATTTTTCCAAGCTCTTAATATAGGTTCTAAATTTTCAATCATAATTTCTTAGCTATTTCTAACATAATCTAAATACCATTCATATTGTATTACTGAGACCAAATTGTTTGTCAAATTTCTTTTAAGCTTTGTAAAATAAATACGACTAAATATAAATTAAAACAAGTATCGTGAATAATATCATCTTTGTATATACAATAGGTTTTGAATGCTTTGAAATACTATCTAAATGTAAAAATCCAGTATAAAAATATAAATTTATAAATATTTTGTTATACTCATAGAATATACTTTATAATGCTCATGAGTAATTAATAAATTTATTTTTAATCTATTAAATAATATTTATACATTTTTTAATTCAACATTAGTATTTTTCAAATTTTTAAATGTTTGACACTGACTACAGTTTTAAATAAATAGCTTTGCATTTTTTTCGTCTACAAACAATATTATATTGTATTATATTATGAATTTTAACAACAAATTTAATGAAAACAGCTTGAAAATAAAAAAATTTATTTAGCATTGTGAGATCTATATACTCTAAAATTCTTTAAAAAAATTTTTGTCAAATTAAGGAAAGACACAATTTTAAAAGTGTAATGGTATAAGCCCTAAGTAATTCAAGCTAATAAGATATTCAGTATGTTAAACTAATACCAACTTAAGTATTGCTTTTAAGTAGCTGTTTATTTGCAAAATATCATTCATCAAGAATAAAAAATTCGATATTTGAACAAGATAAATAATAGACATAAGAGCAACTGAGTTAAAATAATTATATATACAAGGCAATGCGTATATATATCCTTAATTATAACGTATATATATCGCTTATTATTTTAGTATGATGAATTAAAGATGATGTAAAAGTGCCAGTCATAAAAGAAAATACATCATCAAAACATAAATTTTTGAACTCTTAGCAGTAATCTTCTGCAGTCATAGGAAGTACGAGGATTTAACTGTTATTTGGCATGTGCAAAAATGCCTATTCTGTTCCTAGTTGTGATTGACAATAAAAACACATTTTAAAAAAATAGAAACATTAGTTATAAATTGAATCATTCAAATAATGATCTAAATAAAAATTTTTCGAATTTGCATGTAAAGTCGATATATGGCAGTAATGGCTCTTACTTTTTCCCAAAAAAAAACCCCCCCAAAGTTATACAAATATTAATTGCATTTCCAAAGTGCATTAACCAAAGATAAAGGATTTATCATTAATGCAATCCAAACAATCTACAACACAAAATGCTAAACAGATTACGAATGCAGATAAATTAATGTACTACACCAGGAATAAAGTTCCATTCTTATTACAATACCTTTGGATAGACGCGTTCGGACATGAAGATGGATCTCGGTAAAAGAGCGTAAATGGAAAGATGTACATCGGGTTTACAAGATAACGCGCATAAATAAGAAATTCAATCTGAAGCATCACCCTAGAATAATGAGTAGTCAAATTATAATTGGAAAAAATTTTTAAGTGACAGGGCAAAAGGGGGAATTTCAGAAAAGAGCCGAGCACAATGTATTTTAAAAAAATATGGCTGCCGTTGGTACATTTTATACGATTGAATAAAATATTGCGCATTAGCATTAGGGAGAATCATCGAGAAAAACAAGGACTTACTTTGATTCGCATACGAGGAGCGGATTACTCTCTACATTTTAAAAAGCTTTGAAGACTAATTACAAATTTATTTCGAAAGATAACGCGAAAAATTAAAATTCTCGTCGAGGTAAAACAGTTAGCACAACAAAAAAGACATGAAAATGCAGGAGGGAATAAAGCACCGCAAACAAGGGAAAAAAGTTCCGTAGTTGTGGTCAATCGTTTTTCAATGGCCTGTTGTTGTATACTTACAATAGGACAAACATTGTGATTGGCCGAGTCAAGAAACAAGACATGAACTATATTTTTCTTGTCTTTTGCTGTGAATTGAACTTAATTTTGAAGAAGTTTCTCGGAGAAAGCGGTCTTACTTAACATAGTTACAAAGTAGCTCGACTTTTTTTCGTTTTATGCTTTAATTTATAATGGAAAAATTGAACTACATTTCTATTGAACTCCAATTTCCAAAAGGATACTCACAACCTTAATTGTATTGGAAAATAATAGAAACCTTGTCGATACAGGTGAGATAAACTGAATAAAACTCAAATTAGAAACAAATTCAAGTTTTAATACGTGTGAATATAATTCGTATTAGTTTAATCGAGTCATCGTGGATGAAATAAGATTTTTTAACTTGTTTCATTTTCATTTACATAATAATTTAAAAATTCCTCGAGCAAAACATGTTTATGACATAAAAAATTTAATAATATTCAAACTTCATTATATCGAAATTTTCTTATTTTACAAAATTGCTATCACAAATTCTTTTTGCATTTAATTTTTATATCTAAAATAATATGAAATTGCTTCTAAAAATATATTTTCAATTTAATAATTAATTTATAAACAAAATTATTTCAATTTATATTTTCAATCCATTAATTTTATAATAGCGTTAGAAATATTTATTTATTTAATTTTTATTTATATAAACCTTTATGACAGAAAATTATGAGAGCCAATGGAAATTTTATAATGGTTAAGATTGAGATTTTTACGTTTATTATTACCTGAGTGGATTATCATATTTTAAAACATGCATAATTGAATAGAACCATCAAAAATAAAAAACTTATAATATTAACAAATGTTTATAATCTTTAAAAAAATTTGACATCTTTTTCAATTTGTAACCTTGTGAATCAATAAAAATACAGTCTGTATATCCATTAATATGCACATAAATTTATGGCCCGCGGATGTTTTGTTTATGGCTTCCAAATAAAATTTCCAAGTTTAATACTTATTATTACATGATGAATATAAAATGTTGTTATAAAATAGATTAAAGGAATTGCAACGTCAAAGTTTATATAATATCAGAATAGTTTACTTTCTCATGAATTTTTTCAAGTTTTTTTAGCGTGTTTATTTAAAATAGTATTGCGATTTATTGAGATAAAGTATAATGACTCGGTACTATACCAGATAAAATATTCAAATTTAAATAATGTAGAATTTCTGATAAAAATAAGAAAAATAATCTAATGGAAAAGTAATATAAATATAAAAATTAATACTTTTTTCAAAAAAAAAAATATAAGAGAAAAATACATTTAATATTTACAAAATAAAATACAACATTTAATTTATAAAATCCTTAGCAATTGTGATTTTACATAACATAACAATATTTTAAAATATGGAGAAATTTTAATTTAATTTAACTATTTTCAAACATGGTTTACTTTCATTATTTATATGTTGAAAAAATAATAATTCAGTACTATTTATTGGTAAATTAATTAATATTTGTGGTTTTTTTTAATTGTTAAATTACAAAAAATTAATATAAATAATTATATTACAGATAATAATTAAATTCTTAAAAATATCTAAATTTAACTTTAAATTTGCGTAAGTTGCGGCTAATGCAGTTTAACCTTATCTAATATTTTTAACTGATACAAACTATTATTTGCAGCCAAGCGCTTATGTAAATTAATTTAATAAGCCTTGATAGTGTTTATTATAAATATATTTCGTTAATAAGATTTAATGTATTATTTTAAAACCTCCTCTTTTAGTATAAATACAAGTGTTTAAAACTCGATATTTTGTAAAATTTTAATTTTTTACTTTTACAATCCATGAACTTTTTTTTACATGTCATTTTAAATTAATTTTGTATTATCAATAGAAATGTATACGTAAAATTATTTTTAAAAAATCCACTTCAATACTATAATCAATAAGCAAATTTAAATCCTTCCCGTGAAATAAAATTGTATACTGTTTTGATGTAACCTGAACTCATTAACTTTTTATTCTCAAATATAATTGTTTACTAATTTTAGTTTCACTTGATATCGCTCGAAACCCTTTTCCAAGGTTTAATGAATCACACATGTGAATTAGTCTGGGAAAGGATTGGATTAATCATGAGCCATTACACTTGGCTTGAATCACTTGTAATATCGGAAAGTAATAACTGTGCACTTTACATTTATAAACATCTCTATTTTCTGTACATACTATATAAGACCATAAACATTATTTTTGTATGTTTTCTTTAAAATTAATTGAAATTCTATTTTAATATTTCCTTTTGATGTTTTAGAAAAACTAAAATTTGTGTTTCGCTAGCTTTTATAAATGTAAAATCAAATTTAAAAATAAACTAATCTATTTTGCTAAATTTTAAATTTTAACGAAAATTCTTTGAAAACTTTTCAATAAATTGTAATTAAGAATCAGTTATTGTCAAAAAGTAATAGTAAATTGTGTATAATTAGACGCTTTACCAATCAATACCATTAATAAAAATGGATATGTTATAAAAATCTTGCTCAAAAGCTATTAAAACAGGAGTCGAGTAAGGAACTGCATCGACTTCTGTTGACTATTAAAGAACTATTTGCAAACAAGATTTTGCTTAATTAGTTCGTTACAAGATGGAGACGATTATAAAGCACAATTCCAAAGTTGGTTGTGCTCTGAATAGGAGCAAATCAATATCAGGATTTATATACTCGATACAGTAAAAAGCAGACCCTCGCGAGGCGTTAATTCGTGAAGCCAGTCATTTATGTCATTTACGAATGGACCAATATCCAACAGAGAGGAAAGAAGGTGATTAGGTTTCCCGCGAATCCACCTCTTAACAACTCCCATAAGCTATTACCAACATCCAGAAATGAGAAACCATTTAATATACCAGCGCTTTAAGTACTGTGATTGACTATTTTGTAAATTATTTGAACTCGTTTTGAAAGATCGATAAAATTAAATTTATATAAGCTTTAGTTTGTAATTGTCCATTTACGATTAATAGAATAGAATCCAAATGTACTTTTAAAAATGCATTTCAAAAATTAAATTGACACCAGATGCATTAAAGATAAACTTTTGTAAAAATTGATCAATTATCAATTAATAGTTAATTTAATTTTTATATGTCCTTTAAATTTTTTGTTATAATTCATGTTTAATATTTATGATGTTCAGAGTAAAAGGATGTATTGGAAAATATCTTTTCTTATACATTAAAATTCTATACATTTTATACCAAATAAAAAATATTGAACTAATTTCTTAATGTTAAAATATTTATAAAATTATTTTATTAATTATTTAAATCATTTTTAAAAAATGCGATAGTAATTCTTTTAAAAATTGGTGTAATTTTGCATAACAAAAGCCTTTACTCATTAATTAAGCTTAAACAATATTAAAATTTTTTTTTAAAGGATAAAACGCTTTTAAAATTTAATATTTAATGTTTATTTATTTGAAAAAAAAGTCTTATTTTACATTAATTTTAGCTGTATATAAATTTTTTTTTTATTTTTTTTCTTTTCGTGGCGCGTTTACTTGGTTTTAAATGCACTTTCATCTTTATAGCAAAAATGACACATGAACAATCAAAGGGTTAATTGGTTTTAAATTTGCTTTATGTTTTGGTTAAAAATTTAAAACTATAAAATGATATTTTGTAAAATACTAGTAAAATTAATGCTATAATAAATAAATAAACATTGTATATTTATGGAAAAGATTTCACAGATTAATGGAAAGGTAAAGATAGAAATACTTTTCTTCGTAATAAATAATGCTTAACATAACTTGCAAGATCCGTTCATAAATAAAATTTTTTCAAAAAAAATTACATTTTTTTACACTATAGAAATTAATATTTAGTATAATAATTATTAACCTTTTACTCATAAAGTTGGCTAAAATAAATATTGCATTTTTTCAACATACTTATCTATTATATGATACTTCAATATGCATTTAAAATTGCAATAGACTATAAATATTATCTTATTACATAAAGTTAACAATAAAAGTACATTTATTTATTTAAACAAATATATTATTATCTTAAATTGATTGACCAATAAATTACATCAGCCTTTTACATCAGCATATTAAAAAAATTAACAGAAAATGATTTGTTTCATGTTGAAACAGTTATATTTATGTACTTTGAGATTGCTTGAGAGGTTCATCACACTTTTTAATTAAATTTTAATACTTTTCTTTATGAAAATAATCTAGATAAATATTGGAGGCAGTAAAAGTACTTTATATACAAAAGGAATTAAAACTTTTTTTATAAACTTCACAAATTTAAATAAATAAAATATATTTGCCATAATTTTTCATGTTTTCTTTTCATTTATATTCAACAGCTGTTAATTATTAAAAACATTTATAGAAAATCAATAAACCTCAAGCTATGTCTCGATACTTGATTTTTGAAAAAAAAAATATTTAATCATAAATCGTAAAATTAAATATAAAATTTAATAGCATTTACATCGTTGCATCCATTTGAATATATTAATTAAAAAAAAAATTCAGTTCTTTATTAGAGATATATAAATACGTAGTCTTAACATGTTTTATAACCACTCAATCAAAGAAATTACCATCTTTATGCTCTAGAAGAATATATTTGAGTCAATTACCGATGGAATTAAACTCACCTAATATATATTCTTCCATTCAAATTATGTTTTTTTAATTAAAAAAATCAACAATTATTAATTAGAAAGTAGAGTCTACGTCTTTTGTCGTACGGCAATTAGTCTTATCGTATAATTTCAAAGAGATTCGTTTCACTAGCTTCATTATCATTGATATTCGAGTAGTTATGATTTCTAAGCACATGCAAAAGGATTCAATATATTCAATGTCGGATGTTGATTAATAACAGTAGTTGCATAACAACGAAATCCAAAAAGTCAAAGCCCAAACATTCTGGCTCACCTTCCAATTTTTATTTTACCCCAGCATAAACCACATTTACTCCCAAGTGCAGAAAACGTCCCTTAACTCATTACTCCCCGCGCAAAAAAGAGTGCAAAAATGAAAATAAAAATTTCCTCCTGTCGGGAGTCTCACAAAGCTCTTTTCGCTCGATATATTCTCGGAGTTCCCATGACGCAAGACTGTTGGCGAGAGCCAAAGGGAGTCACCCGTTCCCTCGAATTATGTCGCAGGGCTCGTTCGAAGTGCGAGGGGCGAGGGGAGGAAAGGGACAGGAAGTGACGACATCATAACATTTTCGAGATGCAGCTCGCGGATATGTGAGCCCATATATCGATATTATGGAACGGCGGCAGCTGTCCGCCAAGTGGCACTAGACTCTGCAATTTCACATTTCACTCGTGTACGTGTGCGAGTGTATGGGTACCTCCACTGCTGACTAATATCTTCTTTTTCTGCTCTGCCTTAGGCGAATTTCTGAGCTATTTCTCGTCCTCGTCTTCCTTCTTTCACGAAGAACTGACCCTCTCTCTCTCTCTATCTCTCTCTATCTCTCTCTCGCGGTGCAAGAGCCTACACGCGTAGTGCTTGTTGCTCGGCTAATAAATCCCGATAAATACCAAGTCTGTCATCGAAGAGTACATAAATGAGTGTGTGAATTATTTATACGGTGGTTTTTTGCGAGGAGCTACCGCAGTTTTTGCGACCGATTTATCGATACGAGGCGCCCGAGGGTGTCGAATTAAAATTTGCAGCCCAGCATCGGAGTCATAATGGCCTCGAATTATAATTTCAAATCAAACTTGGTTTCGCTCGTTATCGCGACCGGACAGTAACTCAAAATGTGACCCTTGATAAAGGAACACAGCTACCGGTCTGACGTATTCCGGAAACCATCTACTTGATACTGAGCAGATCTTTTTTGGCCCGCGACACGTTTTGGTTTTTTCTGGAGCAAATAAACGAGCGGCACGACTAAGAATGACAAACGCTTTGAGGCACTCGTTATTGATATTAATTAAATGGCTTTGGATTTTAAGTGATAATTTGGATTTCAATTTCCACAATATACAATTGTTCTTCGGGTAGTTTTATGGTCTGCTACTTCATAAAACGGTCGGCGGCAAAGAATTGAATACTGACCAGCAATATAATATTTAGGGAAAATTGTCAAAGTATAAATCTCGTAAAACACATGAATCAATTACCAAAGGATTTTTAAAACCACAAGCCATTCAACATTAAAAACGCCGATTTCGGTAATAAAAATCCTATCAGTACACCCATTAAAATTCCTTCTCAAATCCCTTTCTACGAACACAAGCCAATCTACTCATACGAGACACACACGTAATAGATCGGACATTTTAGTATGTGTTCTCGGAAGAGAAAGCCATACACTCATTTCGGAGTTAAATTTAAACTGTCAAAATCGTATCCACGACCCGCTCGCAAAAAAAGTACTCGACCGAGTTCACATAATAGTCTTCAGCAGAGACAAATCCGTATGTGTGAAGATCTTTACACATTGAGAAAACAATATAGGGATGCTGTAGTGGTGCCAACAGATGCGTAACATATTTTAATTGAAGAAGAGATGTCCTTTGAGATGAAGGATAGCCTCGGATGTTTCTCGCTTGCTTCTCTTTCACTTACACGCTCCTTTTCACTCACTCGGTGCCTCCAAGATTCGGAAGAAAAAAACACACTTAACTCCTAACAAGTGTTTGTAGCTTTTTACTTATTTTTATCGTTAAATGTAGTGCAATTATTGCGGTTTTTCGTTAATTTAATACTCAAATTAAATTTGAAAGCGATAATTTAAAGAGTTTGATGCATATTTTCTACTAAATACCTAAACCATTGTAAACAATTCTTTGTTTTTATGTTAAAAAAAAAAAAAAAAAAATTTTAACATAAAAATAAAAATTTGTACTTTTCAAATATTACACTCATCGATCAAGAAAAAAATATGAAAAATCATATATGAAAATGATTAAAAAATTTCTATAAAGTTTAAATGCGTCGATCAATCTGAAGGACTATTTTAAATTATCCATGCGAAAATAAAAATAAGATGATAGATCTAAAAAATAAATGTCAATTGGATTATTTCCCAAATATTGCTTTTTTAAATACAAGGTATCTTTTTTAAAAAGTGTTACTTTCAAAAAAAAATTTACTAGATTATTTGTTAAAGACATCAAAATTATTGTTGTTCATTTTAAATAAATATTTATAACTTGATTCATAATTATATTCGTTCTAAATTTATCGATGATATTTCCCGCCTTAGAACTTTTTTCAAGGGAAATCTTATAAACACCATGTTTTCTTGAAATAATAAAACAGGGTCAGATGAACATCCGGCTAAGGTACTAAAACCTAAATACATGTACATATCTCATTATAAATATAAAACATCCGCTTGATACTGTATATATACTATTCTAATCTGTTAAAAGATGGCAAAAGATTTGCTATATAAAAATAAAAACTTAGGATAATACATTATATGAATATCAGTATGTATTCGATAGTGGTACTAATTTTTTAAATATATTGAAACTTTGTTTCTGAATTTATCTCTGCACGCCAAGAGATTATCCCAGGATAATAATAAATACTACATTGTATGTTTTCAGAACCGATTTTTCTAGATAACTTCGAGAAGATGAGGTACAAAGATAACGCAAATGTGATAGAGAAGAATTTTAAGATAACCAAATATCTATTTAAGATCACCTTCATAAAACAGAGATTACAGTGACCATTTATTCTGAATATCGGATGTTTCTATATTAGGTAATTCAAAATAGAATGATACAGAATCCTCAGTTCAGATCGTTGCACTAATTATATAGACCTATAAATTTTAAAATTTTAACAAAATGCATAGATTATGAAAAGTAAAAACTTTATTTTATTATTCCGAAAAAATTATTAAAAAAATGTGTAATTTTGGTTTTACAGTTATTTTTGCAAACACGATGCAACTACTGATTTGAATAACAAATTAAGTAAATTGATTGGTATTCATCAACAACCTTACCAATATTATAAAATTATAGAATCGCGTATGTACAAAATTAGAGCATTATATTAATAAATAAAAAATGAATAAAATTAATAATATAGTTGTTCAGTCCATTGATATTGATCTTAATATTTTTATTCGTGCTAAAATTACAAATGTTAATACATGAAATGTTATTAAAATATATTATAAATTAAACATATGAATAATGTATACGTTATAAATACAAAAGTTATTCCAATAAATATCTTTAATCGCTGATTTTCAATCTCTTGTCGAGGATTTTGCAGGGAGAATCAATAAACGTTGAAGTTATAAACGCGTTAGAAAGTTTAGTAAATCTAAAATGTGTTCAAGAAAAAATTATAGAAAATAAACCTACAAATAATTCCATACTAATTGTTATTACAGTAGACAAGCTTTATTGCAAAAGATGATCAAGATGGAAAGTTAGAGATTCGCGGATAAAATATGCAAAATTATATTATCAGTATGTAGGTGAGAAACATATATGACTTGGTACACATTTACACGAATCGAACACTCAATTAAACTGCGTACACTAACCCATCGGCTTTCCATTTTCACCTGTTGCACTTTTAATTTCTTTTTTGAAGTTTAGCACATGTGTAGTTCTCGAGCTTAAAGAGATCGGAAATGTTTCTATGTGTAAAAGAAAAATTTATACCAGCGTTACGCTTTATTAGTTAAAGACGATAACATTTTACATTAATATTATAATTATTTGAAGGTAAATGTATGAATGAGGTTTTAAAAATTGGCAAATAACTCAATTAAGATGTAAAAGTTTATCTCATTTCAAATAAACCATCAATATTAAACATTTGATTAACTTGCATTAACACTTCCTAGAAATAAATATTGATATGTATCAGATTATATTAAATTATATCCATGATGTCTACAATTTTTTGAGTACGCTTGCGGTTAAAAGTATTAAATAACAAAAACTAATAAAAGGAAAAACGCGATTTTTTTTTTCTTACAAAAGATATAAATTAAACTTCAATTCGTTCAAATCGTAACTAAAATTGCTAAATAAATTTTATGAACAATAAAATAAATTTTTTGTTTATAATATTATTGCTTACTGTTGAAGTATTATTTATTATAAATTTTTTAATTTTTCAATTCATAGAATTAATCTTGTAAAATTATTCTTCATTCCAGTTAAATAAAACAATTTTAAAAATAATCAGGCAAGTCATATTTATACTTGTACAACAGTAAATACACATTTAATAAGGATATTTGTGTAAAAATATTATAGTAGACAATACCGACTAAATTGCCATTTTATTATTTCGAAATAATACATTACCTAGGCTTATTACAACTATTATAGATTTCCTTTGTTTATAATTTATCGAAAATTTTATATGCAGAAACGCATTCCAAACTTTTAATATAACAACTAAACCAATAATTGTGCAGTTAACCTTAATATAAAAAGAATGGTAAATAAAAGTATTATTGCGCAATTATATATAAATTGTGGTGATAGTTTCCTATGAGTTCAAATTTACATCAACTTTTACACACTTTCACTCTGGCAACAATAAAATTAAACAAATTGTATTATTATGTATTTATCTTCAAAAATGCAAAAAGTCACATCAATTTATGCATTCCACCGTCTCGAAAGCATCTGTTTTTGCCCAAGTGCAGACTACTAAAAAATCACACATAATAAAGTGGAATCCATTTAAACGATGTAAAACATTGAAAGTTATGAATTTAAATCGTTTATCTAAGAAACTAGCAAGCACAGTGCAAAACCCTTGCACAAGATAAAAAAAGACTATTGATTAAATGCAATTCTTGCTGGTATAAAAATGATCTCACAAATACACCCCAAAAACCATGACTCCGATGTTTCCATAACATTAACATTTAGAGATAGAGACGACATTTCGTTCGGCCAATAAAACAAATCACAAACTCCAGCAGCAAAGTCCAAAGTTCACACAGCCGTAAAGACTCTGAATTTCCATGTCAGCGATATTGGATTGAATGAAGGAACGAGGAGGCGTTTACCATTTACCCAAATCTAACGGAAATCTTTAGTGGTTCCCCAATTTACCGGCAACTCGAGTAACGCGCACGCGCGCGTGCGAGTTAAGTGAATTACCTAATCAGCGATATAACTTGACGGGGGCTCGCCACTCTCAACATCCGGTCGAGATGCGCACATACGCACGCGCACACAACTGCACACACGCACACAGGCACGTACACAACCATACACGTGCAAGCAGTAAACCGCATTCCTCGGGTGCAAGACCTACGCGGAGAGGAAATCGCACGCGGCATCCACATGAAAAAAGCTCGCAAGTGTGTGTGAGTTCGTTTTTCTTCGCTCGCTCTTTATCTATATTGGCTCTTGTGGTTTATTATAACTGCGGCTCTCTGTTTATATAATTAACAACACGCATTGTTTTCGAATTCACTGGTTTTTGCACTTTTTAACGCGACGTCTTATTTGCCGGTTCATAAAATTTACAATTTTCCACAAAATTGTACAGTCCATGCGCGATTTCCATGAAAATGTAGCCCCGTGCTTTTCCTTCCCTGTTAAGTTTCGGTCGATCCAGGGGAAAACCTCCCGGTGGAAACTGTAAAGTGCCGATTGATAATTACTCGGGCTAATTCCGAGAAGGAGGCATATTTCCTGTTTAAGCCCATCAGCTCGCAGACGCGAAGCTAAACTTTCACGCGTCATTCGTCCATCCAAAACGTAGTAATTTGAAACATACGACATGACAGGACAAAAACTAAAAAATTCCCCGTCAAAGACACGGGACTTTTTATCCAAAAAGTCGGCGGCTGCTCGCAGATGAACGAAAGACACTTTGCAATAAAGCCTACGTACGCTGGAAGGAGGGGCGACGGGGGAGGTTCGACACTCAAAAAGCGGAGACTCGTTTTTGCCTCTTTCCCTTTTCCCCACCCGTGCAAGTGTTAAAAAGCGCGCGAAAAGATTTACCAGCGAGTAGCGCCCGCGCATGCGCACCACGTAAATCCAAGCAATTATCCGGCCATCATCCGGCAGGTACGAATAAACAAGGCTCGCTTTGTTTACGATACGTTCGGATTTCTTTTTACTGCTTCGGCTTTAATAAGGTAATCCGGGTCTCCGTGTGTAACTATTTTTTCACCCCATTTAATTGGCGATAATCGAACCGTGGTTTATTCCTATTACAGGTCAACGTCGATGCGTTCCGCTTTATATTCGCAGGCGAATAAATCAAATTCTATGAATCATACATTATTTTCATTAAGTGTCGGCTGCTGTGGCTAATGCCGTGATTTACCGTGATATCCCGAGAACGTAACAACGAAAAAAATCGTGTTTTTTTTTAATATTCAAATGAGTATCACTTGTGAATTCTACGCTCACCGTTTGAAAGTTAAATTATCATTTTGCACTTCGCATGACGCACTTAATTTTTAACGATTTCCTTGCTCAAAAATAGCGACTTTTTTTTAAAATAATCTAATAGACGGACTTGGCTCTGTAATTACAGTATTAAAAGTCTCACTCATTTGGATTAATACATTTTCCTGAATGGAATTTTTAAACCCAAGCATTAAAAACTCTATATCCGATTGAAAATTGGGTATAGAGTTTTTTAATTAAATGAATTTAATTAAATTTAACATTAATTAAATCAACCAATATATATCAATGCAAAAAATGGACATAATTTAAAGCGATTTTTTGTATGATATTTGTACTCTTATGCATTCTGCAAACCTATATACCAATATTACAATGTATAATTATATCCTAAGAAACTTTCTTATCTCAAGAATACCGATAAAAAGTACATTTTACCAGTATTCAACATTAATGAAAAATTATTTTGGAAAAATAACATTTTTTGTAGAATCTGAAATAGGTAAACAATGAATTAATTATGGACCTAAAAATGTATGATCCATTTAAGTATTTTGTTAATAAACTCTACAATTATTTATATATTTTAAAAATAATTGTTGTGTATACAAACTCATTATGTCAAAAAAAAATAAATTGGTAAATTATTAAACAATATAAAAACTAATTTTACGTACTATGATGCTGACAGGTAAAGTTGCCTTGAAAATACAACCAAGTTTTTTCATATTTAAATAAAAGCAGAATTAGCTATTGAAATACGTTTAAAAGATATTATGTCTTCATTGAAAACATTTAAAATTATAAAAAGGATAATTTGTAATTTATTGAAAATCACTAATTGCCATTATTACCTCGATCAACTTTCAAAGCAATGATTATAATCACTAAAAAAGCTCCTAAATAATAACACAGTCCATCCTACAAATAACACCATCTCCATAACAATTAAATTCCATTTTATCATAGTAACGACCAACAACTTTTTCCCAGTAGTGCATCCTTTCTCTTTCTCCCACCCTATAACAGAGTAATAAAAACGTATACACCGGCCTCTTTCTTTTTTCAAGCACTTGCAGCCGAGTCATTCATAAAAATAACGCGCCGGTGCACCTCGCCTTTCTCCCTCTTTCTTTCTTTCTTTCTTTCTCTTTCTCTCATTCTCCCGCGCAAAATAAAACGGCTTACTACACGACACTACCACACTCACCTTCACGCCCGTGAATGCATCGAGAAGGAGAAAAAAAACTTTAATCTCTCTTTCTCTCCCTCTCTCTCTCTCTCTCTCTCTGTCTCTCTATTCGTGCTGAGCTACTTGGTTTGCTGCAGGACTTTTGCGAGTTGATGAAGGCATTGATCGCCGAACATTGAGAAAATGAAAACTAGCCCAATTACTCGGCGCATTTTCTGATTTTCTTTGATCCTGGATCTTTTACTCTCTGTTTCTTTTATCCATTATATTTTTCCCTGGTGGATATAGTTGAAAAATTAATATGGATCGATTAATCCAGAGTAAAAAATTTAAACGACTCTCATTAGTATGTACATTTCTTCTTCCCTTTTTGCTTTATTCGTAATGAAGTGGATGTTGTTAATCGACTAGTAATTAATTAGTGATTTTCACTTTTTTCATGGATATTACTAATAAATAATTAATCTCTAACGATTTGACGAAAGTATTAAATATCTATCTTGTGTTGCAAATTTCATGAGTTACAGTGTATGAGCTACTGTCGTGTAGACGTTGATAATTTTGAATGTGTCAGTCGAGTTTTTTAAATTCTAATTTAATTCAATGGAAACAATTAAATATATCAATTTTAACAACGGAGCAGATTAAATGTAAAAATAATTGTTTTATTTTTTCATAGAAATATCTCTCTTTATGAAGGATGTTTCAGAAACTACAGTGGCTCATTAAAGTCAAGATACTTAATAAAGTATGAGATGTATTAATTAAGATAGCAATAACTACATAAAAAAAGATACGAGAAAAAAAATTTAATTTTTATTTGACTACGAAATTACCAGCATACGAAAAACACTTAATTTAAAAATATTATTGAAATGTAATTAGTGGCAATTGTTTTTACAAAAGTGAAGAATTTACCAGCCGTTTATTAATGTAGTACTTTTTCACATTTTGCTTGTACAGCAATGCAGTGCATGCGTGCCTTAGCATTTTACCGCGAAGATTTCAATTACGTACGGAGTAAAAGAAAAAAATTCCAAGACGGGGTTTATTCACAATAAAAAAGTGAAAGTTAATTGGCTAGAACTATCGCATGTCGTGAACTTTTTGTTGAAACGTTTGTTATTATAATTCATCGAATTCTTAAGCAGTGCATATTTTACGCGTACAGGTACATGTATTTACAAAACCAACCTGTTATATACATTTTTTAGGTATAAGGCTTGCATTTCACATACAAATAGTTATATTGTCAATTTTGAAAAGGAGTATGACAGTTCTTGAATTACCGGTTTTACTTGCTGATTAGTCAAATAATGTAATTATATGAGCATTCGGTAAAAAGTACTGCTCATCAAATTTACAATAAATATTTTATTACTTTTTGGCAAGACAATTTTCATCAAAATATAATTATATGCATTATAGAAAATGTTTAAATATAAAAAATACTTATTAATATAAACTGCTATGATTTTCTAAAATTATAAATAATTACATTAAACTAGCTACTTCATTCGATAAAAAGGATTTTAAATCTATTTAAATTTTTTTGTATATATTCATAAAAATAAACAGATATTCAATTTATACATTTAAGAAATCTTAATGACAAATATTTATGCTTATTAAATCTCAGCTAATGTCTGGTATTGATGGCAAATAGGTCCCGGAACAATCGTAGCCACGATATTTATTAAACTGAATGCCATAATCTCAATAACATACAGTTCCATTACAAAGTGATTAGTAACCTTTTCAATTTTCTCACTATTTTCAGGGTCGAACTTAACAGGTTAAATATCTTTAAGCATTTAAAATCCAGCATCATCATCAAGATAATTTTTCAGGTTTGTGTATCAAATAAAATATAAATTAAAGAATTTACGCTTTATAAAAGCAGGAGGAATTAAAATAAGTTTTACAATATTCGATAAAAGGCACACATGCTTTGGTAAAAAAATTTAACTCTCGAAGAAAAAAAATTTCAATATCTGGATAATCATTATATGTTCATATTAAAATTTAATTAATTTTTTTTCAAAGACTTTCCGCTTTTAAAATAACAAATGGAGTAATTTGTTTTGAAAAACACATTATTTGTATTTCATGTCATAGGTTCTAAAATGCGATTTAGCATTATTAACAATTTACACAAAATCAAAAGAATAAATATTATTCAAAGTTGCGGCTAGTTTTAATGCTATTTGAAAGTCATGGTAACTACATTTCCCATTGTAGTGTTAAAATAACTATGTCTCAAAAACTATGTAAATAAATTCACCACATACCTTAAACACAACCGAATTTCGATGGGTTTCTAAAAGCCAAAAGTCACGTTCTCCCCCGACAGATAAATCGTGGAGGAAAGTAACGAAAGGATTAGGAAAGAAAACTTACAAGCTCAAGGCCTAGGAAAATACAACACAAGAAGAGTCATGTCACGTGGTCCCACACTTCACATACAAACCACAGACATGGGAACCAACGCTTTTCCAATATTAGAACCCACCAGTAACTGTATTTCCCGATGAACATGTACTCGGATTTTCAAAACTTACTCTTCTTTATAATTTCATTAAACGTAATTAGGAGCAGTATTAAATTATAGTATGGGCATTTCATTTTTTTCTGTTTTCGAAAAATATGTTAATGGATTCGGTACTTTCTCTCTTCATTATCTAATTTTCATCGACAGATTATAGTGCCCTAAGGCGACGTCTTCATTATGAATACTAATAATTAGAAGCTGAAACCAGAACATCGCCAATACATTAAAATTTCCTGCTGATACTTTTCTCGGGTATATCCTGTACTGGCAAATGCGCTTTTCCGGGTGAAAGGTTGATGTAAATTTTCTGTGTCACACTTGGAAAAAGGGTAAGAAGAAGAGTCGATGGACACGCGAAAATCGCGTTCGTTTGCAAACTTGAATTAATGCTGTGCAACTGGAAAATGATACGATCAAACGTGTATTATAAATATGAAATAAATTTAATGCGACATGATTCTGGACGTCGAAAGAAAGTGGGAATCGTATGTATGTTTAGGGGGGAAGCCACTAATAATAATAATATACGAGACACACTTACACACGGTGTGCGAAATCCTTATGGCAATGATGTATCAAGCAATATTATTATCTTGATTAGGCAGTAAAGTTTTGAGCTGAAAAATTGTTGTGCAATGGTGCAGTTGATAGGAATGTTTATTATCGACATTAAAATGTACTTTAACAATGCACAAGTAGCCATGTCAAAATATTTATTTTTCAATGACGATTTAAGCCAAAAATGCAGTAATTAAAAATTTCCTGTAAACCTCAGCATCCAATGACGATTGAGGATTATAAATATTTATTTTATTTGCATGTTGTTATTCCTACTTTCTATTAACATTGGAAAACATAATTTTTAATTTGCAAAGAGAGTGTCATATCAATGATTGGCCAAGTCTTATCAGATCAAAAATACAGTATCTGCTACTGAAATTTGATATTATACATCCTAGTAAACGCAATGAATGAACATAAATTGATTATAATAACCAGATAAGATAAATTTTTCGAATTTCAGAAAATTACTAGAAAACGCATTAATAATTAGTGTAATTTTAGAAGAGAAATCACTAGCAATCATCGTTGGCATTATATAAAATATTCTCCGTCTTATATTAAAATTATTCAAAATTATAAAAAAAAAAAAAAAAAAATTATAGTAAGATTTCAATGCAATTAGTCAATTTCATTTTTGTCAATATCATTCGCTGTGCCGTACACAATCTATCATTCTTGAATCTACAAATGAGATAAATAAATCAGAGACTATAACAACGAATAAGTAAGATAATATTTTTTACCGTGATTTAACTCAATCAAGATGGTAATGAAAATGAAACGTTAATTATCCTGTTACTCAAAAAAACAAACAACCAAGTATCAATCACACTATGATCTTTATCGTATTCTTTTAACTCTTTCATACACCAAAAGAATGATTTATTTATTTATAATCTATAGAATTTTTTACATTCAAAATCGTCAGTTTACGACACTCTAATTATATTGTAAATGATGGAGCATTCAATAATATGGCATTAAATCGTCTATATTTCTTCATTTTCAAGTCCCCAAGCTAACACTTTTTATGTGAAAAAAAATATCAGGCGTAGTTTCACATTTTTGTAGAAATAAATTGAGAAATTATTGGTCGAAATCAGCCATAAAATCTCTGTTAAGTGTATATTTCTAATTTTTATATGTAATTTCCTTTGCAATGAATATAATCAAATTTTACAATACAATGTATTACGAATTTTCTCAGAGGAGCATAACTTGTAATTCGCAAAAACAAATTCATTGTCTGCATAATAGAATTGTGAATGATTTTACTAAGATTTTTGCAAGACTTGCTTGTATACATTGTATATTGTATACAACTTCGCTACGAATTTTATAAGCAACTTTCCCCATAAACTAAATTAATATTACCAAGGACTATATGGTATTTTATTATATTACCCAATTCATAAAGTGAAATATATTGAATAAGCATTTCAAAGTATAAATCAAAATTTACGAGTTTAAGTATTGATTAGTTAAATGCTAAATTTGCTTTGACGAACATGAAAACCTTGCTCATTAATTATCTACATCTTATCTCAACCACCGTCAAAACCATCAATATCATAATTCGATAATTAGCACCAATTTATTGACTTGTCACCAATTCACGACTGCTCCTCAATAACAAAAAGCTTCGTTCCCAATAAAAAAATTGTTAAAAAAATTCCCATCGACAATTTTCCCCTTAAAACTGTGTATTATTATTGTATTATATTTTTCAGAGCCAAGGAACGCTCGGAACAATCACACCGGCAACGAAAAAAAGAAAGAAAAAGAAAAAAGAGAAAAAAATAAAAATCCTACGTGTCGTAAAATGACGTGGCCAACGCCCCACTCAGAAGTGCTCAGGTCATCAGACCTGCGTTCGTTTGCACCACAAAAACCTTCTGCTCGATTTGCTTACTTAGCTGTTATATCCCTTCCGCGAATTAGTCGGTCAGCCGATTCTCTTTCACTCTGCCATTTCACCTAATGCCCGCAGATTTGCCCTTCAACTTGTCCCCTGCTTCATCTTTTTTTATCCTCGTACTTTCTTTATTTCTCCTGAACCGATTAAGATCTTTGCAAACCCCTCTTTTTCCCTCTTTCTCTCACTCTCGCTTCGTGTGGGTAGGATCGCCCGCGCAAATATAATATGTGGATATGATTAAAAGCATTGTGATGGAATGGAACAGGAAGTAAAATGCGACCGGAAATAATCTTCTCCTTCTCTGGATAATCGGATTCGAGCTTTGATTACAACAAATTAGAAAGCTCCTTTTACGTACTTTTTAATTTGGCAGTTTTTGTTTGATTCGCTTTATACCTTTTTTAATAGAATCAATTGACAAACACAGTTGCATAATTTTTTATGCTGAATGAATCTAATGGATGTGTTATATACCGACTTCCTTGCAAGTTGATTATATTCGAAACAGGATTCGAAAGGTGAAAACGAAAAAGCTACTTTTGGCCTAAATATCAAAATTTTTATTTTTTCATTGATCGTTAGACAGGTTTGAATCTTAATCGAATAATTACATAAAAAAATAATGTACTGCATAATTACTTTTACAAATAAAACTGTCGTTAAAGAAAATAGTCAAACATTAAGTATTTATGCATGACATTTAATTGATTTAATCACTTTGATATTCTTGTATTTTACATTTTTTATTTTGTTTTATTAAAATTTAACAGTAACTTTTAAATCGTATTCTACTAGATGTGATTCTATACAATTATAACGGATAAAGAAATATTAATATTTAAATACCAACAAAATTTTAAATATCCAAAGTTTAATTAAAGATTTAATTAAAATCATTTTGACATTTCAAGTGTGTCGTTGGAAAAAGTCAATTTACCGCTGAAAAATAAAAAGCAAAGTGCTATATCGCGATTATACATGTTACCATTAGTATTGCAGGAACTTTATAAATTAAATTCATATAAATATATTGTAACATAGATGTTGCATTGCAATAATGGTAGTATCATTTTTTATTTTATGTAACTACAAATGATACTACAATTCAAACTCATCATTATTTGCTTAAATATATTTATATAATGCAACAATAATAATACGCAATATAATAATCAATTTTGGTGTAATGAAAAAATATATAGAAAATTCATTCGAAAGTATGAATTAAGGATATTATATTAAAAATGATGAATCACCAAAATCGATATACTCGTTAATCATTCTGTTAAGTTTGTGAATTCTTTTTTAGCTCTGAAGAATACAAATGTATCAACCAAGAATATTTGAATCTGGTTTCTGAATGAACAGCTTGAAATCCTATATTTATGATTGATTAACGCTTTTTTCTCCATATACTAGCATACGAATATTTTTTCAATGTCTTTATATTAATTTATCAGAAAAATAAGGCGAATTTCACGATTGTATCGTATTTTAGAGATTTCATTAATAAAAATTTTCTGCTAGAATCAAATTTTATTCAGTTCGTAATTAAATAAATTTAAAATTAAGAAATATATGTTTTTGAACAGCCAATTTATATATTCATGGTTAAAAATGGATTTTTAATTATAATAAATGAACTGCAGTTTTAAATATTTTCAAAATTTTATAGAATGCAAAAAGATGATGTAAGTAGAAAATTCAAATATTTTCGACAACTTTTTGACTGAAGAAGTTTGGTAAGAATGCAAATAACTTTCATCCTCATCATAATTGTAATATTATTTGAAATAAATTAAGTTCTTGTATGCTTGTTGTACCCATGAACTGGGTCACATACCAACAAAAATAGTATCGTTAAAATAACAAAAACCTTCCTTGGAGTAATTCTAATATAGATAAAACTTTTTTGTTCATATCTCCAAGTAGTCGCAAACTTATCCATCCGTCGTTGTGTCGTGACTCGAATCAGTCAAGTCGCTCCTTCTCTCTCTCTCTCTCTCTCTCTCTCTCTCTCTCTTTCCTTTTCGATCCCTTTCTCTCTTTCTTTCTCTCACATGTTACGTCATGAGTCAGAAATTCACGCGGTAGCTCATTAGATTTCCACTTTGCCGACTATCTGTGGCTACGTGCCTCTTACTTACACTTCTCTTTTTTCTCTCTCCCAAAATTCTCTCTCTCTCTCTCTCTCTCTCTTTCTCTCTCTGTCTATCTGTCACTACCCTTCTTCTCGTTCCTAGAATGAATCTTCGACAACAAGCTCACAAGATTTATCTCGAATAGAGGGAATGCAATCATTGGAATTAAATTCAATCGCAATCGTTAACGTGTCAAGGCTAGGGAACATGATTTTACCTACTTTCTACCCATGCACGAATATCCACGGATATTTTTCCATTTTCCTCTTTTCTCTTTGATTCCATATACCTTTAAAACATATTACGCAAGCGCAAACCTGACGGACATTAATCAATTGTCTGCAATTTTCGCATTTTCCCTCGCTACTTTTGAATTTACGGGCACATACTTGAGAAGCATCATGATTAAATTTAAGTTTTTTCAACATGTCTTCGAAATTATGGGCTTTCCGTGATTAATAAATATACCCAAGTCTATAATAATTCTAATAATTCTAATAATACTAAAAATTAACTAGCCCCATCCCATAATAATAACTTTTATTACTATTTTAGAAGCGGTATCCTTAACAAATAATTTAATCATAGACTTCAAATTTATTACTTTGATGAAAATATAAGTAATAACTCGTACATTTATGGTATTTTTAATGAAAATCTCAAAATAATTGTTAAGAATTATAGCTTTTCATTAAGGACGCATCATTATTTTATGCAATTCAAATAAATTCAACACGAATATAATTTAGGATGTCAACATGTACCATTTTAAGATAATATATGAGAAGAAGTAGACAATATATAATATAAAATTAAAATCATGAAATTAAATTAAATTATTGGTATAAAATATAGATAAAAGTATAAACAATTGAATGAATTGTTATGAAACGGGCATGTGATGTTTATTCTTTACTATAAATATTATAATTTTAGTTGTGAACAGAATTGGCCATTCATCATATCTAGTTAGCTGACAATAATAAAAGCACAGGTTAAAAATATTGATTTTAATTTAATTTACACTAAAACTTTTATACATGTTATAATGATGTACAAATTTTGAAGAAAAGAAAGGAAGAAATGGAAACAGAGAAAATATTGTAAAATATATCTGAATTAAATTTATATTTTGAGGGTATTTCAAATAATGTAACGATTTAAATTGAATTGTTTAATAATAAAAATTACTTTTATTTAACAAAATTCAATTTAAATGTTCATGTAAATTTAAAGAACTAAATCATTAAAGTCATGAATTTAAAAAAACAAATAAAATCGAATCAAAAAGAATTAATGACTATTTAGAGCTTTTATTTATGACATCACTAATGCTGTATGCGTATTAAAATAAATAAAGCTTTGCACTTAAATTATAGAAAACCATGTGTTTCAATGTTTTAGTCGTTGGATATAATTTCCCTGCAAGAGATATTCAATGATGAATGGACGGATGTTCAATCTCTTAATTTTTCCCCATTGAGATGAATACTCAATAATAGTAGTCAAAGGAAAAAAAAGCCTCGAGCAACACCAACGAACATGTGACAGATTATTTCCGGTCCAAACACACCGTAGCACCCCAGTCAGAATTTTATCGAAGCCGGAGGTGTGGGGGTGGGGGCGGTCACCTCGTTATCTAGTAAGTGTTTAACAAGTCATGTACGGCAAATCGATACATCGGCAGGCTCCCACAAGAATATCACGTAACCCCTTGGAATCCGACTCTCGCTCTCCAAGATAGCTGGACCTCCTCGTCGAAGTCCCCGAGGTGCGGGGGTGGGAGCCTCGAACACGCATTCCCGTGCGTCTCGTCGTCTATCTATTATTACATCCGCGTATCCATATAACAGAAACGGGGAACGGGCCTAATTACACTCGGTCGCTGCTGTTTTGGCGGAGCCGCCGTGTGAGCGATAGACGTGTCACGCGAACGACATTTCCACCGACGACGGAGACGACGCCGACGACGATGGAGAGGACGACGACGACCGGGGCGCCCCCCTCGGCTGGCCAATTTATTATTACCTCGATTACATTGTGCGGCGTCGTTACGCGGAAGTCCACCAGATACCTTTCGATACGGAATCTAGGCTGCATTATATTAATATGAGATTCGTCGGGCCGAAAAAAAGGGAGCACCCCCCCTCGCCCCCCAACACCGATCCTTATCAGCGGGTGTGGGTGGGACCGATTCACCGGTTGCACGAGGCCGATCTGTTTTTCTAATGGGAAAGCAGGTGCGTCGCGAGCCCAAGCGGTTGTAAATACCTTGGCAATGAATGGAACGGCTCAATCAGCCGTGATCTACGATAGAGCGCTCGATCACCCCCCACCCCCCGCCGCGATCATTACCATATCTCTCAATTTGAAACGCGAGCGTGCCGGCAGTCAACTCTATTCTCGTAAGAGCAAACACAGACTCCCTACATCCTTGATCTCGCAGATGCAGTGGATACTGCGCGACTCGAGACGCGGAGGCGAGACTCTCTCGCGTGGGTGGGAATCGCCTCTCTAGTCTCTCACTTTTATTTCGACCCCCCCCTCCCGTTGCCGCCCGTCATTTCCGTTGGCTTTCTGTTCGATATGTATATCCGTTCTCTCGGCGGAGGCGATGGTTCCATGGGAAAAGCCGCTGGACCGCAAGTGGATGCTGGGGGTCATCCTGATGAACGTGGTCTTAACAATATCGTCGGACTTTGTAAAAATAGCTATCTCCGCATGTAAATTTTGTCCGCATTGTTAGTGCCAATTGCATGCGTCGTAAATCCACAAGTCACTCGATAGCACAAAGCGTTTCAACATAATATTTTGTACCGTTGATAGTGAAATCCTTGAATAGCATATTTTTCTCTCGCTTACAATCATCTTACATGCTTTTCTCGCGACTTTTCTTTTCGTTCTATTCATGTGCTTTATTGTTGTAATGTACATCAACCTACTACTTTGACTCCGAAACGGTCTTATTAATTCCGGCTAAACGTTCGGTTTGGTTGACAATAACGACAAAAAATTGTATAAGAATTTATTTCGAGAGAGAGAGAGAGAGATCTAATCGCAACTTTCACCAGATTGTAGATCATTCGTACTTTCGCAAAAAATTATACCACAAAACGGTAATATGTAAAAGAAATTAGTTCGAAAGTATCGATTGTGTAAAAATAAATAAAATAATTCGACCGATCGATACATTGTGTATGTTTAAACAAGAAAAAATAATAATTCATGTGAGATGACAGAACTTTTTAGTTCAATTTTAATTACCTTTGCTTAACATTCTCTTCAATCGTCAAAAATAAAAACAATGCTTCATCTTATTTCTTCGAGCTCCCCATTTTATCGCTAATGTATTTCACATTTATTATATCATTGTATCGCATATAAGTGTAGTTAGAAATCGATAATCAATAATAGTACAATCAATAAATATAATAGAACATAAAAGAGCACAGAAAAGCAACACGGATACACTTAACCGGAATCAACCTCGTAACCGATAGTTTTCGCGACGGAAATTCTCTTCATTTGAGCTTTTAACGCCTGGATACTTTCTTTTCCTTTTCATATTATATTTACAGAGCGAAATAAAATACCCGGGATTAAATCATGTAATCTGTAACAGATATTTAGTTTAAGCGGGAAATTAAAAAAAATATATAATAGATAATGTACAAAAAATTAATCACCTTCGGAGGAAATTTTTTAAATATTTTAATGCTGAAATAATGATATTTTAAGTAATAATATTGCAAGTATTATTACTGATATTGTGACTTATTTTGTCAACTTTATTAGTTTTAAAATTTGTATATAGTTTATTAATAATTAAATCAAAACCAAATACAAATTGAAAAATAAAAATAATTTGGAAATAAGTTATGCCATGAGATACACATTTAAAAAAAATAACATTTAATAAAGAATTCTTATTTAAATATTTCTAAATTATTCAAACAGTAGTACGAAATTGTACACATAAAATTTAGATCGCTATTCTTTATAACAAATTACGTCATTGATAGAAAAGTTAATATATATATAAACAAAAAGATAGTTTCATACATGTGAATAATTCTTTTGAACAAAAAAAAGTATTTAATTAAAAATTTATACGAAATATTTAATCAAGTTTTTTCATTTTAAATTTGTAGGCTTAGATATAAACACATAAGTTTTATTAAATTCTATAATAAAAATATATTTAAAAAGTAAGTAAAAAGATAACTATATTCTAATATATTACAAATTATAATTTTCCATTTTTACCAAAACAAGCCAAGAAATAAAAATATTGAATGATAAAGACTTATTTAAGATTAAATAACTAATTATATTATCGACAAAAAAAAATTGAGTTTTACGTTTGAAAGTATGTTAATGATATAATAATATTTTGATAAATACACTTTAGATTAAGAGGATTGTAACCGTCGTTTGTATAATAATGATGAATATTCAAATTATATATTTTTTTCATACCACGTTGTTTCATCATGTTGTTTGTTACATAAAAATTATTTGTTAATGTGATTTATACATCAATGATTAAAGTACATAGATAAGCAAATTAAGAGTGTAGTAAAGTGAATCTACTGATGAATTGAGACAAATAGTAGCTAGGAATATTTATCTATTAAAATATTTGTATAAAAAAATTTATATTCTTAAATTTTTATATTCTAAATATTTGTTTTGCTTCCATCATAATTATATTTATTCTAGTAAAATTTTGATAAGTATTTGTTAATAAAATTAATTTTTTTATGATAAAATTTCTTAACAATAAAAAAATCATATTATTAATAATTTTATTCTAATACATTAATGTGCAACTTATAAAAGACAAAAAGTAAAATTATTCCAAATACGATAAAAAATAGTTAGACTCGATTTCGAATTCTATATATACATAATTTTTAGTAATTATATTTTAATATAATATTCGTAATATATATGTAATCGGTAATATTATAGAGACAATAGAAACAGCTGTTTTATAATGAATCAGAAAATAAAAAAGTATAAAGGTCATTTTTATCAACCGAGCAAGATTATTTTGAGGCAGTTAATATGTTATTTTTGTATCTGTTCTGATTTGTATAATTAAGAATCTTTATCACTATTATTTTAAACCATGAGGTTAGTTATTTTTTTACATTAAATTGCTTAATTATACTTTTTTCATTTTATAAAAATACCAAACAGTTACTTGAATGCACTAAATTTACAATAAAAATATTAAATGTTCTTTTAATTATTAAAGACAAACTCATTTACATTAATTAATATTTTTAATACTGATATTAATATATAATTTCCAAAAGTTTTAATAATTTTACAGTAATAATAAATATTTTAATTCAAGAAAATTAAAATATCAATAATTTTATTTTTAATGGTAACATGAGAAATTAAGATTTCACGTATAAATTTATTTCATTAATAAAATAATTAATACAAAATACCAGAATAATTTTACCTAATAATTCTAAATTCATAATTCTTGATAAATACTAATTCAAACGTGTAATTAACTGTTAAAGTAAATAAATAAAATACTATAGTGTAATGTAGATATTTTTATAATTTATAAATTTTCATTTCATTAAATAGTATAATTAATTATTTAGTATTTTTTAAAAACATTATTAAAAAGTACAAATTATTTCTAAAATTAGTTCTTTTATCTATCATTTATATTTTGTAAACAATGTTAAAATAAATACCCGCTTGATTTTTTATTATCAAAAATAAAGGAGTAATTACAACTATTAAAATTTTTATTTGAATACATTATTGTATTCGTAAGAGATAATATAAATATATTTATAATTCTTGTACTTTCTCGAACATATTTTAATTACGTACAATTCAGTACTCAGGATATTGTACACTAAAAAGAAAAAAGAATAAGAAATTATTCACTCTTTGTTTTAATTGATTTTAAAACGATAAATTGTGATTGATGAATAAAATAAAGCTCAGTTATGGGTGCATAAAATTCACCAAAAAAGGTAAAAAATAAGTGTTGAAGTAAAATAAAAAATAATACGGAAATTAAGTAAATTATTAATGTTTAGTAGTATAGAAATATGTTGTGAAAATTAAAAAAAATTTTATCTACCTAATTTTTTTTTTAGGTATTAACTATAATGTTTATAATAATTTAAAATATAAATATTTAAACCTGTTAATTAATATATTCAAAAAGTGAATTAAATTTTGTTTAAAGAAGATGATATCTTTTATTAATTGTGATCGAATTAAATATTTTATTAACAGTACAAATAAAGATATACTTGAACTAAGCAAATATTCAGAAACTATAGATACAGTAGCAATCAATTAATAGTTTACGGAATATTTACTTAAACTATTAAAACATAAAAAACAAAATTTCTATTCGATTCACTTAATAACTGAATTTGACGTGTGATACTGTATAAATTTTAATTTTGTTCAACGATTTTGAGGCATTTTTTCACACAATAGAATTTGCGTTAATATAAACGCTAAAAAATAGTTGTTATGTAACAAAAATTATAATTGCCTTGAATTCAACTATTTGGATTCCATTTCACTCATTACGTTTAAAGTTTGACGTAACTGAGATAGAATCGATTTTGCAAAGGTGATAAGCTGAATACATAGAGACGAAAAATTTCTTATGTAATCAAGGTTAAAACATAATGTTATATCTTGTAGACAGAAAATTTTCGAAACATCAATTCTTGACAAATTTCATTGACAATGTATCCTATAATTTTTAAATAAAATTAACATAAAGTAATGGAAAAATTTAAATCATTGGAATTTCAAATATGTTATATTTTTAGTCATATTTAGATTATTAAAAGTTAGTAAGCGATATGTACAAAAAATATTGAACGATGATTATCAAAATCTTTAAATTCAATTATAACATATATTTATTTAATTCTGTATAACAATTTTTAATTATTAATTATCAAGTTAAACTATTGCAATATAGTTTCTATCTTATTATCTTCATTCAATTGAATAATAAATAGAGAAAGATTATTTTAATTATCATTAGATGAATAAGAGTTTTAAAATTAAAAAAATATATAATTAACTATAAACATAAAAAATATGTTTCGAATAAATATTTTAAGATAAATATAATTTTAACTTTGATCGAGATATATCTTATAAACTATTTAATGCCCAAATTTCATTATTATTAACTATAAAATAATCGATTGATTGAAGTAATAACAAAGAATAATCATGAACTTTAAATTTAGCTTCAAAAATAAAATTTATAATTAATTTATATAATATAGAAGCAAATTTTCTATTAAATTTTTATAAAGATTACAATATGGTTAATATAAGACTGAACTATCTGAACAGCAAAATATTTCATACTTTAATTAGGTTCTTTCATTTATAGAATTTAAAAAAAATTGCACGCTGAAAATTAGTAGTACAACAAATAAAAAATATATTCTATTCAAGAAAGTAATTTTAATTTAGAATAACATTTATAAAAAGTAGAACATTAAACTTAAATTACATGCCAACACACAATAAGAAAGAAATAAAGTTAATGATCTTCTCAGTTACTTGTAGAGAACTTGTACTTTTATTTACACATGCCCATACAAAATGTCTTTTTCATTTTATTTATCAGAAAAGTTTAAGTGTTACCAGCAAGCTTACAATACAAAACGTGTGTTGTAGCTAATTTATAAGAAATTCAAGCAAGAATTCCACATCACAAATCATTTTTCATATATAAAACATAACAAATCGTTTTTCATTGCGCGCACAATCAATTATTTTTTAATATAATGAATATCCCTTTATCAAAAATAATCAGGAGGAATTTGTGCTTATCTAACAAATACGTTCGGTAACATGTGAGTGCGAAATGAAAATCCCGAATGAATGTACTTTTCCCAATGCGCATACATGTAAATATTTCAAGATTATATTATCGAAGATATCCTTTGTCGATTCCCACATAGGAACTATCCGTGAATAATTCCACGCGGAGGTCTGCAAAATTATCAATAATTATGACGTTGGATGAGAAACGATACTTCCAACGAGAGTGTTAATGTACAATTACAGGTAAATACTGAAAAAACCACAGGACACGGATAATGATTTCCAGCAGCTCCAGACTCCCACCACCGGGAATGGACCGCCAGGGAAAAATCGCCGAGAGAGAGGAACCCAAGCCTCGAGATCCGCGAGATGCGCTCTACTCGAATTTCAAATCGCCAGGTGAACGAGTCGACGTGCAATCGATACCAATACAAACAAACACATGTACGGATCCACGCGGCTCAGCTGTTAAGGAGATCGTGTGTGAGTGCGTTCACCAATAGGTCCCGGTAATAACGGGAAAAGTAAATCGGATCGCCTCTCACTCTTGACCGAGGCAGACTCGGAAAAATTCAAATTCCAACTTAAATCGCGCGTAAGTTCGTTACACGTGCACACACTTTCCGGCGTACGCGTGCGTCGGTATGTGTGTGTGTGTCCGTTTCGGAGAAGCGCATTAGGGGGGTCCCGAGGCATCGGCTTTCCCGAGGTTTTCCCACTTTACGCGAAATTTATGCGCTTCTCGAGCGCACGAAAGCCTTCACCAAACTTTTCGAGCGCGCGGTTCGCTTTGAAATTTATGGTTCTTTAATCGACTGAAATTTCAATATCCTGTAATTCAATAAGTCACGGTGGAAACTGCGATTTTTTTTTATGCTACGCGCATTTTTTGAATCTACGCAAACTTTGATGGAAATGTTTTAGTCTTGAATGAAGATTTCGGTCAATCCACTTATGAAAACACAAAGTACCAAGACCAATTTTAACCTATTCTTCATTAAAAATAAATTATTAAGTCCTATATTTTATTATAATGATGCAATTATATTTTTTAGATCCTCAGTAAATGTTTATATAGGATTATACATTATTAAATTTATCCATTTATATTAATGAAGCATAAGAAATATTATTATCCATCATAATGATACCGTCTCTTGATTTGTTACAAAGCTAAAATTTTAATTTTATTTCAATTTTAAATTAAAATCAATGTTTTTGCAGATTTATTCTCGTATAAAATGTATTTATTCACTTGAAAAAATATGTGTCTCATCCAGTCCTGAGGGGTCTACCGAGATCAAGAAAAAACATGCGTAAATTGACATTCAAAATTATGCTTAATCAATATAGAATCTAAAAAATATATTATTTATTTTAATATTTATTTTATGTAAAAACACTAATAAATATTTTTGCTATCAAATAAATATACTTTATTGTAAAATTAACAAAGCTTGCATTTTTTAAAAATATTAAATGTCTAAATAATTTAAATTTTAAATATAAAATAAATGTTTTTTTTCCTTAGTCATCTTTTTTATCGAATCCATAATATTAAACTCGGCTTCTGATGTGATGTAAAAAGATCTTAAAATAAAAATATGTACAATTGTATAATTATGTACTTAATTTTTCTTTACAAGTGATTTAAGCGTAATTTCTATTATTAGGAGGTATGTATAACTGAACGTTCTTATTATATTTCATTAACTTTAAAACTACGTAAATATTTATATCATTTGCTTAAAATATTTAGGAATATTGATAATATAAAAATAATTAATAATTACATTACATTTCTATTTTCTTACATTGCTTATCTAAACATGCTAAAATAGTACTGACTACTATAAAATAATTCAATATTTTATTTAAATTTCTTTTTAAATTACATTATTAATCACACAAATCATGTAAGTATTTAAAAAAATTTATCAAAAATGAAAGTAATTTTAAATCAATTTGTACATTTTTCGATGAGTTTTTAAATAAAATTTGCAATCTCAACAAGAGCGTAATTTTTACGTAACTTTTCGTTATTAACTATGGATCAAGACTTTCGCGATACAACCACTTTATGTCAAATGACTATCTAATCAGCCACACAAGAATTCAACTCGAGCAACTCAATCTAATGAAAGTATTTTTACAAATTTTTTTAAGTATATAATTAAGAAATGATAACTTTACAATATTTAAAAATAAAAATAATTAAATGTAATTTTTACTAGAAGACTATGATATAATAAGAAAATGAATTATAATGTTTAAAAATCTTAACAACTTCATAACTTGCATAAAATAATGTCAGGTAAGTATTTTGTTTAAACTAGTTGTTTTTATGAATAAAAATGAGGGGTTATAAATGTAGTTTAAATATACAATTCCACGTCATTAATAAAAATGATAAAACAAATTTACATTTGAAAGAATGTTTATGATGAATAATGTAAGTGTATAATTGGTGTGTGGTACACACAAATGATGTAAAAAGAATGTTTTAAAAAGATCTAGTAATTTTAAAATCCCATACCTTATCGCAAGTAAGCCACAAAACAATCATATTTTTGTACCGCAATGGACCGCCTAATCCACAGCCTCCGGCAACTCTCTGTTCTTTGAGGATCTCCGAATGTCTAGTCCCGTGTTTTTCGAATACCTCCAAAGACCTAAGTAAACAAATGAAATTATACTTAATTAAGTATAGTTGACAAATATTAAATGATGTGTTCTCACAAATTGATCATAACTTTGCTTTATTCATTAAAAATTAATGAATTCGTTTAATTGACAGTGAAATACTAAATTATTAATTGTAATAAGTATGATTCTTCTACTTATCAAAGATTATGAGATTGTCAGTAGGTGCAATTATTTTATGTAATCATTTATTTTGTACTTTAAACATTAATAATATTTCGTACTAGGCATTTTTTATTGATACAATATATATAAATAAGAGATTTCTCATAATTATTGATAAAAATATTTTGAAAATCAATATAAAACTTTAAAATTTGATATATTCATAGCAAAATATAAAATATATATTAATATTTATGTAATAAAATAAATTAAATAAAAAACAACTCGTATTAATTTATAATTACATACAATAAAAGATGACTCCAATTTTCTAACTTAATAATTGAAGAAATTTTAGAAAAATATTTTTCTACAAGCGTAAAAATTTAAAACGTAAAGAATTTTTTAAAAATTTGTTTAAATATATCTGTATATACAATAGCTGCATAATATTAAAAAATTTTAATAAAAAATGTAATGAAAATTTTCAGCTGAACATAATCGTCGATAAAGATCCTTACACATAGTTTATTACATGATGAAAAGGTGGAAAAAGAACTATTAACAAATAGTCTATGCGACTATGTAAATCTTATCTTATTATTAAAACATCATGATTAGTAAGGCATAAAAAACTAATTAAAAATTTTTATCTGCTTAATAGCTAATTAAACAATATACGATATTTAAAAGATTAGAGTACGAGATAATAAGTCGATTATTACACGTTTACATTTTAACTTAAACTTTAACAATTTAAACAGCTGCAGAAATGGTATTACACATTCTCTGTCAGATCGAATTTATTATTGTTTAAAACCATTGAAAATCCGAGTCTTCGCTTTGTCAAAATTAAAAGCAAAATAATGTTGCTGTTGATCGTCAACAACTTCTCAACGATTCCACATGAAAGAGTAAACAGGTAAAGCCGGCAGTCGGGTAATTGCAATTCAAAAACCGCCTTATTAATACTCCCCGAGCCCATTTCGGATGAGCTCGAGTGCAGTTTTCTTTAAAATTCCTCGTATGCAACAATCCGCAGGCA
The DNA here is from genome assembly GCA_018907245.1 of Eupristina koningsbergeri. Lineage (NCBI taxonomy): Eukaryota > Metazoa > Arthropoda > Insecta > Hymenoptera > Agaonidae > Eupristina > Eupristina koningsbergeri. The sequence goes on from JACCHV010003002.1 coordinate 532,482, forward strand.
TCCCAAACCGTTTCCGGATGGGACGACAGCTTTCCTTACGCATCGTTGGTCTGCATCAAAACATTTCCGAGAACGACGCCAATAAAATAAGAATAAATAATCGGGGCTTTCGAGAAAGATGCAATTTAGCATCAAATCGCTCCCTCACCCCCTTGAAAGAGATCCTTATCTTCCTCGGGAGAGACGGGGGGAGAGGAGCGCGCGCGTGGGTGCGACCGAGCGAGAAATCGGAAATGCGCGACCAAGAGAGAGATAAACTAATCAAAGCACCGTAATTAGCGATGCTCCGATGGTTTAGGAAGGAAGTAAGTACTCGCGCCTCTACCCAAAGGCCAGAAACGCTTTGACGCCTCCATTCACTACCATTTAGCATTGAAGACCAATTTCTCTTTTTATTTTTATTTTTGTCTCGGGAGCTTTTTTGGGTTTGCGAGGTGCTTTTTAGCGGCACTTTAAATTCAATTTTAGGCTTCCAATCCTGATTATAAATTTAAATATGGGCTGTTCGGTTCAAATGATATCACGTCCTCGCTTAACGATGACTTATACTTTATTACACATTATTAAAAGTAGTTTAGGATAATCGATCCAACATCCCACTCGATACTCAAATAAACATTCTAACGTGTTCTCCAGTAAGTTGTATAATAAATAAATTTTATTTCCCATTCCGGTGAGCAGTCGTAAAATTAAATGTCAAGCATAAAGTTATACATTTTAAAAGTGTATTGAACGATGATTGCATTGTATTAATTTAATGCTCGTGATTTGCATAAAGCCATCAAATTGTACAGTAATACTTTTTTCATTCCTCTATCTTTATCTAATATTCTCTTTCCTCTCAAAGAAATTATGGCGATCATTATCCAATGTTTGCTACAGTTTCTTCAAACAACACGACCAACATTTCCTTGACCACACCAATTTCTAAATTTGTTAACTAATAATCTTTTCGCATCGCGCTAAAATTGATTTTCATCTAAATAAATTTGAAATGAAACAAGTACGTGCTCGTGTTCGCTATCGAGGAACGCATTTATCTAGTGTTGGAAACTTAGGCTTCCAGATAAAATTAAACAATCGCCTACTAATGCAAGCACAACTAACAGTAAAAGCAGTCCTGATACCAAATGCAACTAGTGATCCCACCATGAAAGTTCATGCATCTGGGTGTGTCACCTCGGAAACCTGCAGTCGGCGGAAGTCATAGATTAATAAGGTGACCCAAGAGAGAGAGAGAGAGAGAGAAAGAGAGTGAGAGAGAGAGAGAGGCTGCACCGCACTGCACCCTTCCCCTACTTTCCTCGAGAACGCACAAGTGAGAAGGAGACGCTCGCTTTTTCCGCCGTCAATGATCGCGCCCACACTCACACCCACGCGGCCTCTCTCTCTCTCTCTCTCTCCTTCCGCACCCGAGGGGATGAGAGAGAAAAATCGCTGCTGCATAACCTTTTATGTACTCACGGGGTACTTAGCGTTCGCTTTAAATGCGATAATTACAGGTCCGATTGGTCGAGAAGGAAATGCATTTAGAAAAACGTCTATTGAACGTGCAAGAAGGATTCTTTTCGAATTATACGCCAATTTTCCCTGTTATCGGCTATTAACCGGTAGGAAATTGCAATACAAAGTTGCTGCTGTTTTGGTTAAAACAAAAATGGTCGCCAAATTAGAATATTGATTAAAATCATCATCTGGATTAAGAATGCGAGAAAAGATTCATCCTTCCACTCATTCGAATATTGTAATCAAATAACACCAAGACGATAGCTTATGAATGTATTTTAAATACAGTTATTTAAACATTTATGAAAGTGTACAATTTATTGTCAGGTACGCATAGAAAGCGACTTGGCCTTTTTAGATCATTCCAAAATGTGCAAACTCATAGAATGTACACCTTGATACCTGCCAAACCACTTTAGCAATCTCTCCTCCACTGCAAATCTTAACTAGAGTTAGTTTTCAATTAATTTTCATTTATATTAAAAGCTACTTTAAATGAGAACCAAAGAGAACTTCGTACACAATATCATAACATACGCTGATTTCATCTCAACATTCTCTTGTCTATTAAAAATTTGGGATTATTTAATTTGAATTTTTCAAATACTTTGCCTGCGCCTTAATGAGTTATCAAATTTAATTACAAAATTCAAGAAAACTCCAGGGAGCTTCAAATCGATTTCATTCAAAATCTTAGGCTGATAATAGTATTGAAAATAATGCTTGTTACTTTGAATAAATTAGCAAATTTTATTTAAATATCTTGGGCCTAACAACTCAAATTCCCACGCTACTATTTTATGAATCAAATTCATGTTAAACATCGTAATTTATGGCGATTCGTTTGCGAACAAAGCCGTAGAGGATAAAAATACCGATAAATTGATTTTGTTAAAATTAAATATCTAAAAAAAATAACGGAATTTATAAAATACGGCACATGTATTAATAAAAGAAAAATGTTATTACGTGGTGTATTTTTTATTGAAAACCAATACGAATTACTCTTTATAAATTTACTGGAGGTTGTTACTGTAATGTGGTAAAATGAGAAAAAACGGTTTGAATTTTATTTAATAGTAAATAATTGTTTACGGAGAAAATTTGATTTTTAAACCAGCAAATTTATTTATAAAAGAAGTATGGATAAGTAAAAGTAAATAGTTTTTAAACTCGAAAATCAAAAATTGATTTAAAATAATAGAGTTTCGCGTATTTTTTATTTTATGATTCCTTTTTGTATCCAGTAATTAGAGTATAAATAAATTTTTACTTTGATCTTTAAGTCTAATTACTTGGAAAATGATCAAAATTTTTTGGATTAATCGTCTTGTGTATCAAAGCTAATATAATAATGTTAAAGATTATTCAAGAACACTATTTTTTTCAGATTTTATACACTTTTTTTTACTTTTTATTTATTTTATTTCTTTGCTTTGATTGAAGAATTAAAATTGAATACTTTGATGTGATTGAATTATCAATTTTTTAACTGCAGTGTTTGTTGGATATGATAATAGATTTTAATAATAATGTACATTTTATTTACACTGGATCTTCGGTAGATCTATTAAATATTGTAATTATCACTTTAGCACACAAATATCTTTTTATTAATGAAATAATAAAGTATTAAAACATAAAAATAATTAAAATCAATCAACGGATAAAAAAAAATGGAAATTTCATTTCAATTCAACTTACAAGATAACGAAAATAGAAATTAAATTGGAAAAGTTTTACGAAATCCTAGATTTCAGATGTCAATTAAATTTAAAAGGCTTAAATGTCAATGAGATGTTAGTTTTTACATCAAGTTGTAAAGTTCTTAGTACGAAAATTAACTGTAACATCTTCCCTGTCAAATTACGTATGCAATTATTTTCCCGTTACTCTTAGAGGAAGTTAAAAATACAACATCGATAATTTGTTAAACGAAAGGAAAAGCGCAGGCGATGAAATGCAACAAAGCTCGGGCGTCAAGAGCCGAAAAATTTTTTACAAGATGAACTCTCAGATAAATGTGCAGTACAAATGTCAGTGTGCACGTGTAAATGTGACAAATTGTGACATTTTGGCAGTTTTTACTGGTAATAAAGTAAATATAAATAGGATGAGGAGTACAAATTGGCTACTTATTACGAGGAGCTATCGCATTACATAATAAATAAAAAATGAGCTATCCGGAGCAAGATTAGTAGGGCATTAAGTGAGGGGGTGAGGGATAAAAAGTCGTCGCAATTTTAAGCATCGAAACGAAATTTCTCGCTCCCCACGAAAATTCCTGCCTCGTCCCCGTGACATTCCCACACGCTCTCCTGTCCCAAAGCGAAATCATGCAGCCTCCCTCATTCGCATCATTCGCAGGGGAAAAAACTGGAGGCATTCATAACGTTCCGCGCGGAGTGCAACGGTGTCGAAAAAAGTTTCCTCTCCGCGCAAAAAAGCCCCCTGGACCCCGAGCCCGGCTGCTGCGACGCTTAGAGATGCGCAGCAAGAGACCATTCAAGCATCTGTCTAGCCCGACCCGGAGACGAGGAACTACGACAATAAATTTCATCCCATCGCCAGGTCGTTTACCCTGAGATAAAGAGATAAATGCCCAGGGCGCGAGACTATAAGTGTTGCGCTGGTCATACGGCGCTAATTTTAATTTTTTTTCCGCCCTGGACCTCCCCCCGCACGCTCTATAGAAATAGATTCGCGGCTCGTGCAGCCTCGCCAGCTTCGACTGTCATCCGTCGAAAATAGATGAGATGAGATGCGAGCCTCGGGTCGGCTTCGACGTCGGCGTCATCGCCGTCGGCGTCGCGTGGGGGACTGCCCGAGATGCAAAGAGAGCAGGCGCGAAGGATATTCATAGGAATGTTGTTCTCGTAACCGTTTTCGCGGGTGCACCACTCCCACGCGCAGCGTCCTCGGGTCCTCCGGGCCGAGGGAGCTCTGGGGGTGCGCGGAGGCTCCACCGGGTGGGTGGCAACCGCTTTGCTCGTCAGCTTCTCTAAATTAGGCTAATTATCGAGTACAGGTAACTCTGAATTCACGGAATTTACAGGGGGGTAATTGCTATCCGAGGAGGCAAATACGGTAGCAACGAACTCTACGGGAATACACGCACACGAGCTTCGGGCGCAATAATTCACGCGCGATACGTTTGCCACCGCATCCGAAGAGAAAGTTTATCGAGTCGATTTTAATATTTACAGGCGAAACTGGTCGTTACTGCAGATGCGGTCATTTTCTGATAAAAAGCCTGTGCTTTACGCCAAGCATTATAATTTTTTATCCGGTGAGCATAACTCTGCATTTCAGTGTTATTATGTCGAAATTTATCAGCGATGTTGCTCCATCTATGCAACTATTGGCTGCTCCATCCAAACATAAATAATAATTAACCACACATTTTTTTAAATTAACATTTTTAATACCCTTTTAAATTTCAATCGGATTTTCACTATTTATTTTGTGCAATAATTTTAAGCCGACAACACGAGCTCATTTACTCCGGAAACTTCTTCCAAATATTTTGAGGCATATCGAGTCGTAAAAAAATAATCTATAATACCGTTTAATGCCATAATAAAGTCACTTGTTTCTTTTAATTATATGTTAATTATACGAGGAATACTTGTTTGATGAGGACAGGTGTAGATTTTGTAATAAAAGTATTTCAAGTTACGATATCAGCCGTAACATTGCAAATGCGCTACCGAGTGTGAAAAAAGTAATCTCTTTTTAATCGCCCAACCAATAGTCAAATGCATAAATTTAATAACAAATTTAATGTATAAATAACGCACTAAATTAATGTGTAAAATTATTATGTAAACGTATCAACACTTTTGACATTAATTACTCAAATTTAAGTTTTGCATAAATCAAAGTATTTGTCAAAATTAAGCCAATTATTAATAACACGTTGACAATATGAATTACGCCGTAAAAACTTATATTGCATATCACGGCAACAATATTTTACATCTAATAATATAACTCAATTTATCAACAGATCACCAATATTAAAAAGTTTCTTCGTGCGTCTTTGATTGTTAACTTGTGACGGATTTATTTTTATGTCTATGAAACAGCTGGTTGGACTTAAATTCCAATCAAATATTTTATTCTACAAAATGAACGTAAATTTATTTTATAATAGTAATTACGTGTAGCACTGCATTGAGAATAGATAATCATCTATAGATTATAACAAAGGGCATATTGTACTGAAACTGAAGAAGTTTTTCGTACCTGCAAATACCACTAAACCGAACATAATTATGTGAATGGTTGGGTTTTTATTTATGGATACATATTCGAGCATAAGAAAAAGCCCCAAATGTATTTGTTAAAGAGAAAAATTACTTTTATATCTTTCTTATCGACTATCTTATCTACTCTCTTTCCCAGTTCTAATTTATGACCCGAGATATTTCCAATCGGCAATGTTTTAAGAATTACCGAGGCATAATTAATGTATAAAAAATAAATAAGTGCCTTTCCCATTCCGGCACACAAATAAGTATATAAATGAGGTAATATTTATTGCAAAATCATATACTTCAAGGGTGTTAAAAAATATTTATGTAAGCTATTAACCACGCGGAGCCGAATTGAAAACGTGGGGGCAATTAAGAAACATCGTCCACTCGTAGTAAAATCGCTCGCCCGCAACAACCGCAGATTTCGTGTGAAATCCCCCAAACAAGAGCAAAGCGAGTCTTATCTTTGGCGCATGCGTAAAAGGAGTCTCTGCGTGATCTGCACAAGCAAGACAATAGCCAGAAGTAACATTTGCAAAAATAGAAATCCTCTCGAAAATCGCCCAACCACCCCATCGGCGGGATCGAAAATCACCCGCTGCGCTCTGCACATGTTCCCATAAATCAGAAATTGGGCGCACCATTGGGAAAAAATATGTGTGCCGATAATCGAACGGGTCAATGATCTCGCTTTTCAAATTATTACCGATACTCCGCTAATCGAGTTCGGCAAAGTTCGCCGGGTTCACATTCGGCGATACGGCACGTGTTGCTCACTTTGATTTCTATATCTCTGGGCAAAGTCCCGAAAACTGTGCAATAACGTTATCGCGTTATCGTGACGTAGCGATAATTCGATGTAGAAATCAAAATCACACGCATCAAGTGTGGAAAATGCTTTCGTTTTATGATGAACTGCGATACTCTCGGGATGAATATTTCATGTCGAGAGCGCGAATGCATTCTTCTCGCTTTAGATTATCTGGGGGATTGTTTCGTTTAATTTATTATTAAGTACCCGCTCGATTATTACGCCAAGGAATTATTGCATAAAGACCCCGGGGTTCATTATCTCTGAAATTATATCAGTTTTTAATCTTATGAATGAAGTGTTACGCAACGCCAAATACTTTTGACAATCTTTTCATCCCAGAAATTCTATGCTAACAAAACAGTCTAATTGCTCTGAAATGCTAAGTACTTGTAACTGAATACTATTTTTCTCGAGTATTTAAAATTCATGAAAGCAATTGCGGATGAAAAGTATAAGCGTGTGTACTTATAAGAGTATAACTTAAACAGGTCAGTATTGGAATTTGAATGGCATGACATTTCGTAGAAACTATGGAGTATATTCTGATTGAATGACCCGTAAGGTGAATGGATTAATTTTAGGCTAAAATTCCACTCGCTAAAAAAGGCAAAATTACTTGCAAGAAATTGTTATGCCGTATTATCAATGATCTGCGCTAAAGAAAGATCCTCTTCCAAATTAAAAACCTTTCAAAAATAATAAGCAGTTTTATATAATCAGTACAACCAAGACAATACATTTAAATTTCATAAGGTAAATAATGATTATGACGAGAAAAACAAATACAATAATTTCCACTGTGCATAATTTGGTTTATAAATCGAGAACTGTAATTTTGTCTGCAACGAAATTTACAAAAACGTAACCACCACCTTTGATCATTCATAATCACATCAAATATGCATGAATTTAAGGTGTAATTTTCATTCATTTCCATCTGACAAAAAGGAAAGTAAATCTAGGATCAAACTACACCTTTTCGAACGAAAATCATCTACCACTTTTTGCACTTACGTCACTTTAAATGTAAAGACCTTCCCGAATGCTTCCCGTTGACTAGTTATCATTTTCTAAGGACTGACCCAATTTCTAGAAAGCGGATAGACGAAAGGAGAATGCGTACAGGAAAAATTGGAATGTACACGCACGCATTTACTTTGAAGCCGATGGCATAAAATGCATACGCACACATACAAGAAGTGAACGAGGTGATTCACTTACGCAACTTGCGCGTAACTTAGAGAAAAAGAAAGAGAGACAGTGACAGACAGACAAACAGAGAGAGAGAGAGAGAGAGAAAAATTGAAAAAGTTGTGGGAGAGCAATCATAGATGTTCAGTGACTTGTAACAATATTTTGAATAAACCACTCTGAAAACGGAAAAAATGAGTTGAATATAATGGTAGATCGAATAAAAGGCTAAATAAAAATTGTGAGGAATAAAATTGAGGTTTTAATGGCTGAATATTTTATGTCGATTTAATTTACTGTGCATAATTCGTACAATTATCTATTTCGTGTATTAAAGCCAATATTTCACTTTGAATCATATGTTACAATTCGGTGATTCCAACAGTTGTACCAAGAAATTCGTACAAAATGGTTTTTCGATTTGTGATTTGTAATTCATAGGTGGTCAGATTAGTAATGTTTTTATTTTTCCTATTGTTTTATGCTCTATTTCCGAACAATACACTTTCTTTCATTTTGCAAAACTACGGAAAGTGAAAAACTAATGGGTAGTATTTGACGTTGATAAGTTTTCTGATATTCAAAATAAACGCTGACATACACAATTTTTATAGGATGCAAATTTACCATTTTATTATTATTATTAATGTTTTATGTGTTTCTATTAGTTAAAAATTAATGAAACTCAACTGTAAATTATGCAAATACTTAATAAATTATTTACTTTAGCAGCAGAAACATTGAATGTTGCTTTACGATATTACTAATAATAACTTAATGGTAAAAATTTGAATAACTGAAATATTTATTATTAGTAATCAATTGATGCTGCAGATTATTAAAATTTAAAATTCCAATGGAAAAAGAAGAAAAATCTCTTTTTACGCGAGCCTATAATATTTATTCTTCTGATGCTTAATTTAATGGATTGCATCATACGGTCAGTCGCTAAACAGCTTATCACATTTATCAGCAGAAGGGACATTAAATCTATCCATGGACCGCGGATTTGTGTAAAGGTATAAAAATATTTTTATAGTGACAAATGATAAAGTTCACTGCAGACCTTTAATTTTAATGATCTATGGTTTTTTCGATATTTCTTCTTCCAAGAGAAATATGCAAAATGTAATATTGTACCCGAGTATTTCATAACTCATTGAGTCAAATTTCTTGGAAAATAATGGATTTAAGAAAATAGCGAATAACGTAAAAAACTGCAAACGTAATTTTTGTTGTATAAGGGAAAATGTAGAGAATACACTTTTAGAACTTTTCTTATCACATCCAGGATACCTCTTAAATTTTGAAGGAAAAAATAAAGATAAAGTGGTAAATATCAGTATCAAAATTATTTTAATAGTGACATGGATCTTCCTTTTAATACCTGAAGCATAAATCTGTCCGCTAATCGGCAACTACACAACCTCGCCGCACCTGAATTTCCCAAACATTATGGCAATTTTATTTCTCCGGAAAGTCGCGAAAGAGGCACTACACGCACAGCTTCATCGAGAACAACCTCCTTAAGGTCTTTCAGCACGAGTGCGCTTATAAATGTGGGGGTGGGGGCAAAAGAAGTAGGAGGTTGACCTGCCGACTTTTCAATGGAAAAGCGACTTTCTCTCGACTAGTCCGACGCCGAGTCAATCGAGCACGTAACCTCGACACCTTCACCCTCTTTTCCTCTTTCTCTCCCTCTCTCTCTCTCTCTATTTCGCTCTATCTGTAACTCTGGAAGCACATGCGTGAGCTGTACGTAAGCCGGGTTGCAACGTGACGCGACCGTGTGGGCGTTAGTCACTAGGTCAATGAAAAGTGACGAGCACGAATTGGAATGATATTTGATCGAAGCTAGGGGAAATGGGGGTGCGACAGTAAGGAATTACATTAACCAAGTTGGTCCGATAAGCCGATGATAAATAGCTCAGGAAAATGGGCGACTATTATCTCAGATCGTACATCAACCAATTTTTCGTTGCGTCTGATGAACAATGGAATACGCAGTTTCTTTTTGGTGGAAGATAAAGCTAGGAATTTTTTGGTAATTCAACATATTATTCACAGTACACTGTACAATAGTAATTGTTCCCCATTATGCAAATATAAATAATAATTTTAATAAAATATATTGTTAAATCGTTGATAATATTTTATGACAACTTGAAGTATATCATTAACTTATAAACATTAGAAATAGGGCAGGCAGTCAAGTAGTTATTTTGATCTTTTATATTTGCTTTGCAATTACTTCCGAAAGTGGCTTGCTTGATTATCACGAGAATAATTTATTCAATTCGCTAATTTTCCGAATTAAAGTATTTTTATTTATGATTCTTTTAAATGCTTTGGCACATCATTCATTATTTATTTGAGCTAAAATAAATTTCGCTTTCAGAAGCACTAACAATTTTAAATTATTTTTTCAACAATCAACATTAAAGATTATCTTTTGTACTCGAATTTGTATTTAATTTACTTAAATTAAGAATATTGTACGAACAATTTTCTCATGTTACCATAGTTAATTATAACATTGCACATTACGATTACTCCTTGAGGTTCATAAAGAAGTCATAATCTAATATCGACAAAAATATTATAAATCTGAATTTTTAAAGCGTATAATAATAGTTGTAATTACAAATCTGACATCTTATTCAATGCAATTTTAATTTCATAATCTCATCTCTATCACTCAACGGTATTAATTTTATCCTGATTTACATATTCTTTCCTTGATATAAAAAAAACGGAAGTTAATGATCAATTTTTTTAAAAGCATTCTTACTTAAATTGGCTAGAATTGACTTTAAAAGCACTGATGAATGATGAATTAAAAGTTAATTTTGATGTTTATCTATATAAGGAATAAATTTATTATGGCTTGTTAAAACTATAATTTAAATATTATTTTCTAATGTAAAAAAAATAATTTTAAATTGAATTGTAAATTAGATATTACTTGAAAAGTACAAAATTGAATATTTTATTCATATAATAATATGATAAAATAATTTATTAATATATATATATATATATATTATGATTTTTTTTTGTATTTAAATGTGTATACATACAAATATAAATATATATAATTTTTTTTAATTTTTAAAATTTTAAATTATATACTTGTACGCAGGGATGTTCCCTATTGTAATTTTACCCGTGTTCTTATATGAGTGAGTATGTGTGTGTATTCGTGCGTGCATGTACGTGCGTTTATAATTAAGGACGAGTACATGAGATAAATATTAATAATAAATAATAACATACATGATTTAATCAATAAAAATGTATATATTAATTCTGATTATCGTAAAATTTAAAATAATGTTTTACATTTTAAAATACATAAAAAAACATTTCCTTTAAATTTCGGTTAAAAAGATATTAATAATTTTGAAAATAAATTATTTAATTTAAGAAATAGCAAATCAAAATCTATCTAAGTAGATGTAATTCCAATTCAATAGTTTCATAGTTATTCACCTTTTTTCTCGCTATGTAAACCAAAAATTTACCTAAATATATGATGAACGCGATTGAAAAAAACCGTAACAGCTAAAACTCGGATAATGGATTTGAATTAAAATTCTGAAATTCACAAGTCGAGCGTAGAGTAGAAATCATTTCAATTAAATACATCGTTTAGTGCGATTATGCGTTGGTTCTATTGTTGGCCCAAATTAAAGATTGCAATAAATTGTAAAATGTGCGAATAATTCGAATAAATGAACTCGACCAAAGTGCGCAAAGCTTGAGAATTGAAGATGCAAATAGCTTGGCAAAATGAAAATACGACATTCCTCATTTTGTCCATCATTTGAGCAGAGTCCGCTTAAAAAGGATAAGAGTAATCATTGCCTATAAACCTTATCAGCATTCGTTAATGATACACTCTTTCCGAGTAACCTGTAAAGTAGAGACGGTGACGTTATTATCTAGATTCCGTTTGTCGCCGTCATCCGAGTTTGAATATAAATGCGTAAAGGGGGAGAGCAACGAGGAGAAGCGGATACATATATATTCCGATGCAACAGATCCGATTAACGGTGCCTCGTGTGCCCAATGTCATTAATTCTAACTTCTTCTTTTCCAGAAAGTCTCTTAATGAGCGAATCAGATCACGTACCAACCTCGCGAGATCCACAAACTCCAATCCCATCATTTTCAGAAGGCAGTTTTTTGGTTGGCGTACGTGTCGTTGGAGTGCGCGGATCATACCGAGTTTCGTGCCACTCTGAATTCGTCATTAATTGTCGACAACCTGAGGCTGACCGGGACTTGGTGGGACATTGGAATGCGAGGTCGGCCAGAAAAGTCACTCGACTTCCCCGGGATGATTATCTGCTATTTTGGATTTACGATACCTTTCTGTTTACTCGCCGCATTCTAAACGCAGCTTCATTAACCCGAGCCTGCATTCATCTCGAGCACAAGTCGGTTAATAATAGCGATCATTCATATCTCGGCTGTTCAGAAGACAATCCACCTGACTTTATCTTCAAACAATCCCCGAAATTGCGCGGGGGTATTTTTGGGAAAATGGACGTAAGAGGTCGGGCTTTTATTAAACGCGAGCGCTACGCCAAAGAGCTGACGGGCTTTGTACGACCACACGTACGTACGCGCACACAGACAACGGGAATCACCGACTCCCATGTCTGGTCTAGTCTCTCCTTTCCTTTCTCCTTGCACTTGTGCTTTACGCACGGCATCCGCGTCTTTTTTTGTCTGCTGGTCTAGCTTCCTCTTGGCGTCTCGCTTCATCGCCAGACATCGCCCTCGCGAGCGCCTTCCCCAAGAAGTGACTAACGTCTGACTGCGCACCAGGACTGCCTTGGACCCGAGCCAAGGACGGGAGGCTGCGATTCTATCTGGCTTCCTCAGGGAAAAGCCACTTTCCGCGGGCGCCTGTGCTCCGGGTGCTTTGCCCTTTGCTGCAGGTACAGCTTCCGAATCCCAATCAGGACTTCCTTTCCATTTGGAGTGTCGCCCAAGGACTGGTAATGAAATAATACCGAGGGCCTGAATTTTCTGTAAGCGAGTGGCAATTAGTTTTGGGAAGACAGGGAGTAAGCAATTTCCTCCACTTGCCAAGAAATCTCTTCTGTAGCTTTTCTTAACTTCATTCAATAACGAGGCAACTGCTTTCAAGGGCTTAGAATTTGATCACTAACAATTTGTCAAAAGTATTTTTTTTTTTTTTTACTGGATAATTTTAATGCAATTTTGAAGTTTCATTTTCGTAATCGATAACATTGTACCATGAAAACTTCGATTTTATATGTCTAATTATCGGTAAAATGAAATACGCAAAAGTATGGATTATACATTAAAAGTTATAACACAAGATTTTTCGATATTTATGAATATCTATTATTTTATTGATAAATTGACATACAAATAATTTTATTTATTATAATGAATAAAATTATTAATCTGGTTTTGTGGAGAAACTCAGAATAATATATTTATTCATACAATTTTATTGTTGTCATTATGTGTATTATTGATTGAATGTGTATAACTAATTTTCTCTTTGATTAAATAAGCTTATTATCAACTTCAATTGAAAAAAAATTAGAAATTTCCATACTATAGATAGTTTAATCAATATTATTTACATCAAAGTACACAGTAGTTGACTAGTACAAGATATTGTTTGTTTATGTTTGAAGCACATTACTGCTCGACAACCTGTTAATAAATCTTATTTTTAATCAAATTTTGCGAAATCAAATTAACACTGATTTGAAGAAAATTGAAAGTTATTTAGCAATACATATTTATCGTACATATCTATGCCCAATGGTTAAAAGTGAAAACTAATAGATGCATTTATTAATTATTTTATCTAATTCGAAACACGCTGTAAATATTCTAAAGTAGTCATAGAAATTCCTTTTTTGAAAGTACCATTGAAATTTATTAATTATCTTTAGATCTATCTGTTACCTCGACTAAATAGCTCATTTAAAAAAAAATACAAGTATTCAATAGATACCATTTAAAATAAATAAATATATTACATTGATACACTTGGATCAAAATTATATTAGCTAAAATAATTTCTGTGCCTTAATAATAAATATATTCGATAAAACGGCATTTAAATCTTGACATTTGTAGACAGAATTGAAAGTTTAATGGTAAGAGGGATCAACAATACTGATGACTTCACAATAACGATTACTCATGACCACACAAATGTAGAACCCAGTGATTATACCCGGGTTGATCGGTAAATCTGGGTCGGATATAAAGAAAAAGTACCATAACACTTCAAGTCTTTCATGAGCATTTAAAACTATTATTCGGAAGTTCACAATATGAGCAAAAGTAGCCATTCAAATTCAAGTTTACCTTACCCCATTTCCAGTATTCCTTTAACTCGTAAAGATAGCAATACCAACCCATAAAATCATACTTTAAAGAGAAAATATGCTTATTCACTGTCTATCGAAATGCATTAGCTGTGAGTGAAATGTGTGCACTACATCAGATCTTCTAGACAGGATGCTTTTGTCTTTAAAAATGAACGTAAATAAAAGTAAATGATCCTAAATAATAAATATAAAAGTACACATTTATGGAGTTTTCACTTTTATAAGCCAGTCAAGGAGAATGCAAGGACGCTTTATACATTTTCCTGAAAATCTCACTGTTTAGGTATTAACATTTGTTATTTGAGCACCAGGTAAAGTGTCACCGAATTAACAACAGAAATACCCCAGTATTATTACAATATAATAAGATTTTTTTTAGCCGGGCTCAAATAAATTCTATCGGGCAAACAGATCATTCACATGGCTTACAATTCGGAATACGATTCCACTCCCGAGTCCTAAAAAAGTCATGTTGACCTCGGGTCATGAAAAGTCCATTTTACCGTTGACGGTGCAAAACAATAAAGAAAAAATGCCCCAAGAATCACCAGCGGAAGTGCGATCTATCAAAGGGAGATAAAGTAAAAAGTTTACGGCGCCCGACACAAACACTATCGCGCAAAAAAACACGATTTCATTTGGAATATAACGTAATCTGAGAGCTACGCACTCACGTTCTGAGTAAAAGGGCATTTCTTAAGTTTACACAAATGTGTTTTGTGCACCGAGAGAAACTGCCCGGCAATATCCGACACCCATTTTTTTTTTTTTCGATCGATCGCCAATTCTTTGCTCAATAAGACCCGCTAAAGTTTACATAACAATATTGCGTGTACGTGTGTGTGCGTGTGTGCGCTGTACTAAGTCTTTCATTCGAATATGAATAAAGAATTGTAGGTGAAGTGGTAACGAGTAAAATATTATTGACAAGATAAACATGTTCCCGTCGAAAAATCATTTCTAGACTGAGCTCGAAGAGGGTCGTTTTTTGTTCTTTTTTTTTTTTTTTTTTTTTAAATAAAACTTTATCGTTCGCTTTTAACAAACACTATTTGCGATAATAATTATAATTGAGTCATTTTTTGTACCAGACTTGGGAATATTATAAAACGAAGATTAAAAATTAAAATAAATATTATCATTTATCTACTTTCAAATGTGTGATGAGACCGGTTTATTTTTAACTGTAGATGGAATTTTATTCTAAAATTACGAAAATTCTTGAAGACTAATGAGCAATTATAATCAAAATTGAATTTTTACATCAAAATGTATCTGAGATTATCCGAAAAATAATTGTAAATTCAAAATAACTGAATAATAAATTCACATTTGTCATTATAATTATACTTTTAAACGAAAGTACAAGTATTTTTTCATTGGCAGTGATAAAAAAGTGGATAAAAAATAAGAATTATTATAAACCATACTAATAAATAAGCAATGTAAAAATAAGAAAGAAAGTAAAAGGAATGTATAGTGTAAAAAGTCATTTGTGTGACATAATTTTTACAAAAATCGTGATTCATAACAGTTTAAAGTGTTGAAGAGAACAGTTTGGTCGTTTTGTAAAAATTGAAATTTTCATTCACGCTCTTTGAAATTAATAGCCGTTACAAAACCAATTGGAATTCATACTTTCTTTAAAGAATAAATAAAATAAATTTTTATCACACTATTAGTTTAATAGTCTTAGTAATAACATATTTTGTCAATAAAGTGTTTAAATTTTAATAATTCAAGCATTTGCATAATTAATAAAGACATATTTACACAAGTCATATTGAAAAAATGAATGTTTATGATAACATAAATAAAAAAATGCATAATGGAATTGTCCATTAAACATCTTTAAAACCATATCGAATTTCATAGACACATTAATAAAAATAAGTGGATTCCATTCCACTCATTGAAAAATCGCGTCTGAAGTGAAGAAGAAAAAGAAATGGTGTTCTCGGTTTTCAATGCTAAAAACAGAAAAATTTTTTATAACTGTATGTATCGGTGTCTAGGCGAAATCACAGCGATTGCAGCGTTTGCGCGAATTCGCTCTTGGCTCTGATAAATGATTATCGAAGTCTCCCCGGGCTGATTTGCATAATATACCGGAAAAACCGCGGTGTTACTTCGTCACGTTACATTGGTAATGATATATCGGGAAATTCACGAATGTAAAAAGGCAGCAGATGATCTATTTTTCCGAGGCTGCATTAATGTTGTTCCAGGTGCCACAACATTAATTTGGATTAGGATTTGATTAACACTGTACGTATTTATCTAAACGCGGCTTTAAATTCATTTCTATGGTAATCGCAAAATTATCGATAGTTAATAATTTCTCGGAGCATTCACTTGGTGCTGCCGAGAGAAATCACGCTAGAAATCCTTTAAGAATTTCGTACATAAGAATTTCTATTCGATCCACGGAGATAAGTGGACTACATGTGACTTTCAATAAATAAATGTTCCAGCACTTTTTTGTAAGCTCAGGAAAAGTATTTTACAATATTGAAATTCTTTCTTGGGACTTATTCAGAAAGCAATATTCGTATTATACGGTACCATTAACGAAAAAGCTGTCGGTTCATATTATTTCTTAAAATCGAATGAAATTGAAGGTATTTAATTCATGTTTTGATAGTTCAAATAGCCCAAATATTTCAATTCTTAACAGATAGTCATTAGTTAAAATCAATCGGAAAATAATTATCGCTCAACATGATCAATGAATGATCAACGATAACTCAGATTTCATAAGAGTGAATGTTAAGTTTCCAGAGATAGATTAAAATGAGATAGAGTATGACATACATACTAAAACTTAGTGAGGCGATGCTCTGGCAAATTTAAACGATAAAGTTACCGAAACATTAATCAAGAATGATAATATTGAAAAGATGCCAAGATCTTTCGTTTTAATGTTTATATCATTTTTTAAATTTAATTCAATTAATTTAAGTCATTTGTTGATCTATCTTGTAATAGTATAATACCATATGCATAATATTATTTGGCTTTTTAAGTAAAACTTGCCATATATGTATATATAGGCCAAAATAATTTTTCATTTTATTTAATCATTCATCACTTTTTATGTTATTCTTTTTTAAGTCATTTATGCCAAATATGGGTTTTCGAGTTTAAATTAAAAAAGCCTAAGTTTTAGTATGTGTATTAAAGATATTAATGAATATTAAATGCACAGTGTGAAAAAGAAAATATTAATGCAAAATAATGTCTATTAACGAAAGTAATAAATATTTTAATTGATATTTAAATAGTTTACAAATTAAAAAAATCATATAATGCTCTTAAGTTTCACTTATAACTAAATAATATGAAAAGTTTAATTTTATCTAAATTTCCATGCAATAATTTTCATAACGAGTTTAAAGGAGTTTTATAATTTACCAATAAAATTTATAAGATTTATAAATTCTTATTCTCTGAAAGTCGTAAAAATTCAAATAAATATATATTATAGTGTGTTTACAAAAATGTAATAAAATTATCAAAAATATTCTGCAATACGTTTTCATGGCATTCAAAGGAAACGCGCGGCCTTGAAAATAGTGCCTCGTTATTTCAATCTCTATTTACTAAAAAGATTAGAGATCTTCCAACTAAAAAAAGACGTTACAATGTAATATCACGTATATTGGAGCACTAAATTATTTTGTTTCCTCCATGAAGTACATGGTTTACGGATGCTAAGAATAGTTTTTTTTGTATGATAGATCAAGTGAATCTCGTTATAAAAAGTATTATTTCCAAACGATTGGATTTTTAAATGAAACTTTATTCAATTTAAATGTCTGCTGTTCAAAAGCAATAAAAGGTATTGATGATAAAATAATTGTACATTTATCAATAATCTATAAATACAAAGATAAAATCTTAATAATATTTGTTCAGTAATAACTACTTTAACAACAACAACAACAACAAAAAGCATTAAATGTATTATTGAAAAATCTCATTTTAATGTGCAAATGTATCATTTAAATTCTAGAGCTGTCTAAAAAAAGTTTGAAATGTACATTTACATCTGGCGTACCCCAAGTTTTTGTCAGATTGATGCCGGCTAAATAATTGTCCCTGATGGTTTTTCGAATCGATAACTCTGAAAAAGCAATTTATTAAGAATTACGACTAGACAAATTCTCAAAATAAATGTCGAGAATACAGTTAAGCTCGAGGAGAATTTCAAGCCGCAAAAAATATCTTGAATGTAATTCACCTAATCTTCCGAATCATCTCCGAAACAATAGCGCTGGTGCTTTAAAAGCCCGAGAAAACATTTCCTATTGTAAAATCAATGTAAATCACGAAGTTAACGCAGGAACAACAGCACAGAACACGAGATCGCGTCGAGAATACGTGAGAAGCAACAAAAGCCAGGGATAAAGTGCAGAATTTCGGAATCCATAAGCAGCCAGACACACTTGTGCGATCTCAGCACCAGCGCCAGCATCAGCATCAGCATCAGCAACAGCATCAGCAATGCGTCCACCCGATCCCATACATAATTATCGCAGACCCAGATCATTATGGAATTTATCCAGGAACACGCCCTGACGGTTGCATAACGGTGCACCATGCGGTTCCTAGTGCACCTTGCACCACTAATCCCACAAAGCATAACAGCCCTTTTTTTCAAAATGCATTTCACGCACAGACACCGACCCATTTATTTACGCGTATTATTATCTTGATACTCCCGCCGTAGCCGAGGGTTATCAGCCTGATTTCGCATTAACCAAAGGGGCAGGTTCTTTCATCCTTTTTCTGCCCCGGGACCCGCGTCAATAGACCGTTTTAGATTTCGATCGCAATTTCGTGGGTAATGATATAACGAATAATAAACGTATTAATCAACTCCTAGATGATTATAGGTGTGCGCATGATGCAGAGTGAATTTAAATTTCATTAGGATTCGCAAGTGAATTAAGCGGCTAACGAGGATTCGCCTTCGTCTCTCTGTCTGTCTGGGCTTTCGGATTTTCGGGGATCAAAAGAGAGAGAGAGAGAGAGAGAGATGACGATTGTTTGTATCGATAACCCGAGGACGGACAATTTGTTTGTTTTGTCACTTGAAAATGAGCCCGGGCTCTTCGCAAACACCTCGACATTATCCGATTGTTTAATAATAAGAGCTAATTTGTACTTTGGCGCGAATTTTCGCAAGCATTGATATTGATAGTACATTTGCGAGCCACTCGAAATGTAAAGTGAGATTTCATCAGACTTTACCGTATTACATATGCCGTCACATCACCGGGGCAGAGTTAAACTTATCGGGTTAATAATAGTTGTGTAAAAAAGTGTAATTAGCCAACTGAATTAGTTCGGCATTTTTAGATCGGACTATTATTTGACAGAGACAAATTTTCGCTAGAGTATTTTTACTTTGGTATAAATATTTCGTTGTTTAGACTAAACATTGCGAGATCTACTAGAATTCTAAGTTTTGATCCAAATTTAAAACCAGTACGAGAGTTGAATAATGACAATATTCCAGTAAATCCATTGAATGGTCCGAACTTGAGCTGTGTTCCTTTTCAAATTTAAAAGCCCGATTTCAATTCCGTGATTCTTTTTGCGAGAGTGAGCACGAAAGAATGTTCCTTTCTATTTATCCGACCTTTCGACGACATTTCCAACGCAAACTACAACGGCGGGCTTGCGATGCATCCATGAATTACCGATCAGCTCAATGAGACGGAGCAAAACTGCGAGGAGGATCTCTGGAAACAGGGAATCTCCCCGAGGAAGATGCTGTGCTCTCAACTCATCAACAGTTCGAATATAAGTCGGCTGATAAATATCCAATGTCATCGAGGGAAAAGAGCTGAACTCGAGACGACACTTTTAAAACTGTCATGTTTTCCAACGACGCGTAGTCAACCCGGACTCGCAAAAAAACAGGGACCGAGGAATGAAGACAGGAAACTATAATTCTAGAAGAAGCCGGCGTCACTAGATAAAAACGAAAGTAACGCGGTTACCGGAGTGTCGCTCCTCGTATTTTTTAACAACCCGGGCACGGACTCGCTCGTGCTTGGCGGCACCTGTCGTCGGGCTTCCCGAATTATTTCAAGGAGAAGACGCCCAAGAGAAGAGCTACACTTTCTCTGTCACTGACCTCCGGGTTATCAAACTCGGTTACATAGCCGGCGCATGCAAGCAGGCGAGAATAGCAACGAGGGAGATGGAGAGATAGAGAGGGAGAGGGAGATAGAGAGGCAGAGAGAGAGAGAGAGAGGGGGGAATGCAGTTGCAGCGAGTGCGAAGGAGAGGAGGCGGTTACACGTGAGCCAAAAACCCCACGCATTTTGTCAAGAGCGAGAGAGAGGACGATACCGATAAAAATACACGCGTGCACGTCTAGGCGACCCTTGAAAACGAGCTACCGCCGCGGATATTTAACCTCTTGGCACTTGCTCCAGACCATTATCGGCTTTAATTCGGCGCAGCATCCGAGCGCGTGTAATGGAGATGCATCTCGCTTGAACAAATTGTCACCGAGAACTACCTTCATTAACGCGGCTGGGGGAGTCCCAGTCTTATTCTCGGCCCAGTCGCCACCCCCTCCCCCTCCTTTATCACAACGACATTTAACTTAAACCAACCGGTCACCTGGACCAACCACAAACGTCAAACCACCGAAAATTGAATAATCGAGGTGCGCGCGTCCTTTTGAATCCGGTGGCTCCCCGAAAAATCACTTTGCCCGACAATATTTACGAGCCATCTCGCGTGTATTGGAATGATTGTGAATGGGTTAATGGCTGTATTGCGATTCAAACAAATATGCGTGCAAATATAAATTAGGCGAAGCGTGTCGCATATAAGGCATTTAACTGCATATTCACCGGGTGTATGCAAGTACTTATACAACGTGCAGTCAATGACCAGAGTTTGTTTGTAAACACCACGCTTTAATGATTATGCCCGCCGTTGTCAAATAAAGAAGCTTTTATTGGCACTGCGTGATAAATGATACGCAATTTTTTTTATTTTTTAACTCTTTTTTCCAAATGTCAAAACGCCGTATTATGCATTGTGGATTGCGTAATGGCGAGCGATCTCGAGCAAAAAGAAATGGGAATAACACGACACTGATGATCGATGCGAGGAGAGTAATTTTTATAAATACGCTCTTGGTAATTTATAGAATACGCGATTTGTTATTTATAAAATAACCAATTTTTTATTCTTCTGTGAGTTTTATTTAACGCTTAAAAAATAGGATTCCTTTGTTGAATAATTATTTGTACCGGAATATTTTTCATGAATGGAACATTTGTTTTAATTGTACTATTGCAACTTTTTCAAATTCGAATTATGATAAAAATCGGAGATTAATACAATTTTTTCGAAATATAAACAAATATATTATACTGGATGTTTAATTGAAGCCACATTGGTTCGTCGATTTAAAAAAAAGAAACGTAAATTTACAAATGCGCTACATGTTATTTATTTAATACGACATAAATGTTGAGAACCATAAAATATTCAAATTAGCAGTTTAAATTAAATTCATAATACTCGTTTAAACTATAAATTTAATACAATTACTGAAAAATTTGTATTTATTACATTCATTAACACTTTAATACAGTTATATTTTTTTCAGTAATTAATCATTACTTATTCCCGTTAAATCAATTCTACTTTGCTTCGCTTTTACATGGTTTTACCATAGGGTCTATGATTTTCTCATTGAAATAACAGCCTATATTCTTTCACTTTCTATTCAAACTACGTACATAACCCATTATTTTGACACACGTGATTTGATTACACTATTAATATTTGAAATAAAACAGAACTTCTCAATTTGATAATTGTATAGTTTTCATCGACTTCCGCTATTCTCATTTAATTTTATCTTAAACCATCGATGCCACATTAGATTAATATATTATGAACATTCATTCTTATTTTAATGATATTTGCGTGAACCCCAATTTTCAACTTTCTTAATTAAAACAGAGATTTAAAAAATTACCGACTAAATAAAATTAATTATCCTCGAGCGCTATTGCACTTCATTTTCCTGATTCTCTTTGGCTTCTGTGTTTGAAATATTTATTTTTTTCTTTTTTTTTAAGTATTTAACATTAAAGCGTAGTGTTTCTTATCTTAGTTAATTTATCAATGATTACATGCTATGTTGTGCTTCATTAACATATAATCGTACTTTCTTCATTATGTTCATCAAAACTTTTAAATTTTCATTTGTGATTCTTTATCTACTTTTATTAGACACTAAAGACAATTACAAACGCTGAGCTTAAAATTATGTTGTTTATATTACATATATCTTTATACGCATCCTTCCTTAACTTTAAAGTACCTCGTTTTCTAATATAATGTTTAAAGATGAGTATATGGCTTTGTTTCAACTGGACGTTAATTCAAAATGACGCTTTACTTTAATATTCTATTAAGGACTTTGTTTTAATTTCATTAACTTTCGAACAGTGTTAATAATACTAAAAAATAATAAAGCACTTCCTTTTTCGTTAATCTCCTATATATCCTTAACTGTAAACTTTGATCACTCGTTGTACTGTTTCGCCAAAGTACATGGTGATGATCGCCAATAATCTCTTACCTCCACAGGAAGTGAGTCTTACTAATAATAACACGTTGGATAAGACTTTTAAACTTATGGGGAGTAATAATGTGAGCATAATTATCAACGTAAGATTTATTCCTTTTTGAAAAAAATGAAATTATCTCTCTGAATATCCCAATTCTTTGAGTTTTATCCACTTTTTATTTAAATAACTCGAACGAGTTTATAAGGGTTATAAGTAACACTGTGTGGAATTATCTTGAAATTTGTATTTTTATTTTTTGGCTACGGTCACGCTTACTTAATGGTTAATCACATAATTCTTGAATATATTTTTAATTATATTTAATTTTTATTTTGTGTACGGTTGAATTTGCTAAAAGACGTTTCGTGCAATATACCCAGGCATTAGTTTAACATATTTTTATAACTTTTCATACTATGATATTTTATTACTCATTTAGCAGGTCAATACTTTTGTTCTTTGATACAAGAATGTCAATTATTAATAAAATATTTATTCCATTATTATTAATTAAAAGTATCGAACGTATTTCTAACGCAATTAGCTCCTTTATATAGAAATAATAAAAGTTCTTAATTGAAACAAAGCTTGCTCAATTTTCGGAGCTATAAAAAGAAAATAATTTATAACAGTTTGATGGTTTGATCAACATTCTAAATTTATTTGCCTTGAAATAGTTCTACGAACCTCGCGCATAATTATAATTAATTGACACAATAGTATAATAATGAAATTTTTCTTATTGTTGAGCAAACGTGTAGAATTAATTCAGAGATATTCAATCCATGACTGAATATTAAATGACCAAACATTTGAAATATGTATGATAAAGATGTGTAAAAATAAATTGCCATATAATAAAAACTAAAGTTTGTGGGAAATAAAAAATTAAAGCCGAAACATTTATTTCCACAACTGCTGCTTCAATTATAAATATCACACCTCCGTGTATGGGCAATTACACTTGGGTATTCCACGAAGCGAACAAAAGGAAAGCGTACGTACACGCATAATTGATTGGTATCCGAAGGTATATGCTCTGTCCCGTTAGACCCACGAAAAGGTAAATACGATTAAAGCACTGGCAAAAATTCTATTCCTGCGAAAGGTCAGGTAGCGAGGCCGGCTAATCAAGAGCCATTAGGAGTTTGGGTGGGTCGCCTCCTGGAGGAAAAGCACCGTCGTCGGCACGAACAAACGCGAGCTCGTCGAGGAAGGCTTTGATACGTGGCCGAGGGCGCGACACGTGTTGGAACGCGAGAGCGTAATCGAGACGAGCATGATTAACGATTATCGGCAGACGTCGTCAGGGCTATTGGCGCCGAGATAAGCTTCCCGGATGGAACAGCTGATTACCCGAAATCAGCTGCGTAAGCACAAATTTAAAGAGACGATTCTTTATTATCGCGTAAGCTGACGCCTAATTGCTGTGTCAGATTTTTTATTAAATACATACGCCCGTGAGTAAATATGCAATTGAGAAGTTTCTTGTGCAAAGATAATTATTTTATTCATCAATAAATTACGTTTCTAGTTTTATTCCCGCGTGAGTGATTCACCAGCTTATCTTTATCAAAATTATACTTTGAATACTCCACTCTTTTATCGATTGCTCTTTAAGTTTTCAAATAACAAATGAAAACACAGTTTTTATAAAATATAAAATGATAGAAGCGTTGGCATTGAGTTAAGTCAAGAGTCAATTGTTGGGCTATTATTGAAAATGGGGCACCAATAAAAGAGAAAGTCCTACAAGATCTTTTTCATGGCAAGAATAGGAAATGATCGCTTTTTCATTAAACTTCATCGAGTAAACTTTTGACGATAAAAGCTGGTCGTACTTGAATTAATTTAATCATACGTATAAATAACGTTTAGTCTCATGCATAAAATTGTAATCATTTCATATAAGTTTATACCTAATTCCATTATGTATAAAACACATATGAGTATAAGCTCTTGTATAAAAGCACTTTAAGTATAATCTCCCGAATAGCACAAAATCGTCTTCTCAAAGTTGCTTATTAAAGTTGCACAAGAATATGCCGCACATATTAAATTTATAGAATTGATTACAATTGTACTTTTAAAGTTATCTGCACGTACTTCTGCAATAAATACCTTCCGCAGCCGTACAAATAATTTTAGCAAAGGGTGGCGAGGGGGAGGGAGTAAAACTCTCCGGTGTAGTTTCCTCGACAACTACCACAATTATAACAAGAGCTATAGTCGTATCCACGTATAAATAAAAAATGTAACCATATTCCCTCATCAATAATTTAGTCGTTGGACATATAAATAACTTTAAATCGCTCTCAAATCAAAGTAACATCGTTATCTTCACGACGACCCGACACGCGAAAGCGTATAATGCAGAAACATGAAATTTGCCTAATGCCGAGAGGGTCAAGGGTGAAAAAAAGATGTACACGATTTCGGGCGCCATTCATACGACAGAAACCGAGCAGGAATTCAGTTTTCGCGAATAGATCGGCACTTTATATGCGCGTTCTTGTCGTCTAGACCGGATAGCCGAATATATTCTTCAAGCTGAATCGGTCATTAAGCCGGCAATACGTCCTCCGTTAAATCGCCTTTGTATTTTATGAAAACTACACGAGCTCGGGGTGAACGGCCCTGGGGGTGAGAAAGGGGAGAGAATTGCAGGGCGCAATTGTACACGTCACACGAGTTTATCTCGAGGGTCCTCACTTGCGAGCACGTCGGCGGATGAAAGGGAAAGAAATGGAGAAAGCGGCTTCTTTCTCCCCTGCAACTCAATTAAACCCACTACTTAGACCTTTCTGAAGACTCTTGATTCCAGAGCAGCACCTAATAAAACCGATTTAAATAACAAACGCGTTTTAAGTGGGATAATCAATTGAGAACATTAATTTGTGGGTCTTGTGGTAAATATTTCCAATTGTTCCAAATATACTCCGATATAATTTGCCAAAAAGTGACCACACGGAAATTTTTCGAATTCCCTGCACCTAATCCCATTTGGCTTTTTCCAACATTGGACGGCAACGATAAATACTTGTGAAAGTACAGCTTTTTACCAAATTGACAAAATCACGGCTATTGCGGTATCACTTTTAACTTGAAAAGTGGTGCTCCTTACATTTTTCCGAGGTAACTGTACATTTAATTAATGAATTATGGAAGAATCTAATACAAGCTCGAGCTTTAATTTATAAATGATATCGAAACATACACTTAATTAATTAGTACAATTCCGACATAATTGATTAAAAATTTAAAGCACGCGGCGCTTATCTTAATTGACCATTAAATAACAAGTTTTCATAATTTTTCTATTCTCTGAAAATTTAACGTTTATTATGAATAGTGAACGTTGTCACGCTCACATTTACCCGTTTCTCTTCCTCCGGTGTACCCCGAACAGGTTATGTGGAATAGATAAATTTTTGCTCGAATTTATTTCTACTTCCCTCGGACATGATTTAATTGTTTTATATATAATTCACCGACAGTTATATCTCACGATTGTTTTATTTTGGATCGAGGTGTATAATTATTCGCAAAAATTTTCAAAGATAGAATCGCGCAGCGAAAAGTATAATATTGTATTTAAATAGTTCAAATTGTATCGGTCAGTATTCTATTTTAAAATAAAGTTTTAAAATAATATATTTCATAGACACGCATCGATAAATTACAGGGGAGAAAATTTAATTATAGCTTCCACATTTTTCGAGGAGGAATAAAGAAAAAATCATTCGATTCACCGAAACAAGATTTTTAAATACCGGGTACGAAATTCCTCGTACTCACTAAAAAGTTCAAGCGATTCGAGTTGATTTGTTTTTCGTGAAAACTTATTAGTCTACAACTGAAATTGCCGCGAACACGGCGCAGTGAAAATCGTAATAAAAATGACAACGCGGCATCGTCGGTACGTTTGCTCGGGAAAGAAAGAATAAGCGTGGGCGTTGCGCATTTTTTGGCAAAGTTTCAAACAGTGATTGCGAGGGCTTGTCTCGGTGAGCCTCGTCTGGAATATCTTTGCCTTCTATCTCCATCTTCCTCCACCCCCCCCTCTTCACGTGTTTTAGCAACCCCCGTTTCAGGGGAATTTCCCTTCGTCTGGAGGAGACAGAAAACCAAATCTCTCATTCACCTTTGGGGAACACTTACTGCTGCGGATTTTCCGGCAGCTTCTGCTGGGATCGATGTTTTAATGAGAAAATCACTCATTAACTCCAATTTATGCCCTTTTCCAAAAATAAGGGAAACGTAAATTCTGTATTCTTGACGTGAATGATATAAATAAAGTTTATGGGCCAAAGCTGTGTCTAACTCGAACGTCGTTAAATGAAGAATATTATGCGAATGTTTAGATACAATGTTTACAAACTTTAATTACCAAATGTTTTTTGCTATCAAAGCATTATCAATGAGTTGTTGCAAAACTAAGAAAAATCTTTTTATCAAAGTCAATAACGCCTTTTTTACAAGTATTGTTTATCATTTAATTACGCACTGAAAATTTATAAATAAAATACTGATACTTGAATAATTATTTTAAATATAAATTACATTAAATTTTGTTAAAATTGTGGCTAAAATTGAAAAACATTTTATGAGTACATCAAAAAAATTAAAATTCATAAAATTTTTCAGAAAAAGTACTTCAGAATTCTTAATGGCATTTCAATATTGAAAAGTTTTTTAAGACCGAAGTAGATCTTTGCAGATACTAACATAATTTTCACTTTAAAAAAAAAAAAAAAAACAAAAAAAGTTTTAAATTTTACTTGAATAAAACTTAAGAAAACTTGCTCTTTTAAAATTTAATATACTGATAATATACTGAAAACCATAAATCTTCACTCTATCCAAACCCTAAGAAATAAAATCTAATCTAATTAAGAAATTACATTTCCCTGATTAATTCAATATAAAATTTCCAGAAGCTTTTTTCGATTTAAATGTATTCATATGCAGGCATATGATTTTTATTACAATAATTTTTCATCACTAAGCAAATACATATTTGATCACATTTAGTCATAGTAAAAAATTGAGATTATGGATATATCATGAAAATTTGAAAATATGGTATCTAACAAAATATTTTTAAATAATCTCAATATTTTTATTGATATATTATCGAAGAAGTTGAATAAGGAATAAAACAAAAATTTCCAATTCCTGATATTTATATACCAGAAGATATCCTTGACCGGTTACGTATAATCAGTTTAACCAAATAAAAAGCTAAAATATCGAAAATAAAAACCACATGATATATAACTTTACTCAAATGTGATATTCGAATATAAAAACAATACTAATAATACTAAAAAAATATTAAAGTTTACCTTGATATTTGATAGTAATTTTAAACAAAACCGCAATAAAATTGTAAGATATCTGGGTTGATTGAGTCATGAAAAATTATTTTTTAATAAAGAAATATAAACACCTCTAATATTAACATACAAACAAACTGCAGAAACTCATGATTAATTTCAATACCATATTTCAATGAAATGACAGATTGTTACTATTTTACTTTTGTTCTTTTATCAATAAATTGATTATGCAAATTTTGTTGTCTAACGTATAATGATATTTCGTGTAATATAACCAAA
The DNA here is from genome assembly GCA_018907245.1 of Eupristina koningsbergeri. Taxonomy (NCBI): domain Eukaryota; kingdom Metazoa; phylum Arthropoda; class Insecta; order Hymenoptera; family Agaonidae; genus Eupristina; species Eupristina koningsbergeri. Next base: position 560,883 of record JACCHV010003002.1, read on the forward strand.
TATAGCTTGATTATTCGTAATTATTCGTTCAACACACCTTATGAAATACCTTTCTACGTGAATTTTTAATTAAAATACACAAATTTTTCTATTAAACTTTATTGATCTTTACATTCGGCATGAATTCTTTCAGTATGTAACTTACAAAAAAAAATTTGTATAAAGATATAATTTCCATTGTAAACATTTGTTTATTTAATTTTTAAATTATTCTTTAAAATGTATATTTGAACTATAATGGTTAATGGTTTACTCTAAAATATTAATAATAATGACTAATAAAATTAGAATTAACGCAGACAAAATAAATTCACGAAAAAGTAAATGTTATCTGAAGTGGTATTTAAATCTAAATTTATACATAAAAATCTATTTCTAACAATCGGTACGATATCTTTTTCTGATGCTCAAAGATCTATTATTTACAAAGTTATTGTCCTAAATATAGTCCAAAATATATACTATTTTTTTGTAATTTACAGCCCAAACTGAAATTGCTGAAATGATAAAAGCACTTGTACACGAAGATAATTCAATTTTAGTAAATCTCTTAGTTTATGTGTGGCTCTAATCTTTATAACAGAGTTTACTGCGCCTTTAAATTATATGTTTATCAACATGAAAACATTTTTACCTTTTCTGCGCTAAAATAAAACGTAAAAAAGTCGACCAAAATCCATTCTATCCGTATTCAGTCTGCTTCACTCTGCAGAAAAGTAGGAGGAAGCTATATTCAAGGGTTTGAAGTCGAAGTTACCGCAGTGCTAGAGGCTAGAGACAACTTGGGAAAACTACGATGTAATCGGTTGTGCCGCCCAACAGACAAGCCAGAACAAGAAAAGGAGGGTGAGGAATCGAAAAAGACGCAATGACAGTCGAAGAGCTGGCAATATAGGCGGAAATTGAAAAGAAAAGTTCAAACGGAAATACGTTTAAATTCTTCTGTCTACTGCTGTTCCTCAGATGCCTGTTTCGTTATTCCAATAAACGTAAATTAACGCTTTGTCCGGGGTTTTCTCGGAATAATGAATTTTTACTCTACATTTCGGAAAATTCCCCACTGTTTTTCATAAAATTTAAATTCGGAGACTCCGGGCATTTTTTCGTTGCTGTCTCTTGAATCATTCATACGTGTACATTGAGTCGAAATTTGTACATGATTGACCGTTAATTAAAAAATGCGAATTACATATGTATTGATAAGTGGATTTAATACAAACTGTAATGCACTTTAACGTTTCTAAATTTGATGGACATAACAAGTTACAAAACATTCGTCGAATTCAAAATCATACTCATTCTTTATTTAGCTTCTTGAAGTGTTATTTTTACTGTTATTACAAAATAACAACTTTTATTCAAAGAGCTGAAACTGAATTAAAAATTAGTAGCAAAAATACTATCGATTTTCCAATTTTCTAATTTTCATACCAGGTTGTTAATATTGTTTTAATTATACAATGTATGGAAATAGCTCGAAAACGTATGTATATTATGGTGCGAAAATTTCCCGACGATAACGTAAGTAAAGTACTTAGGGAGTTCATATTTAGAAGTTCCTGGACTAATGGACACGTCGAGTGCTTGGGCGAACTTCAAAAGCTATGGATTGCTGTTGAGGACATGTTCTATTATTGTTATAAAAACAATTTTCACGACGTTACAATGTTATATCTAGCCTAATGAAGTTACCAAATATAATACTGAAGTTACTCAAAACACATTCAATAAAGTTAAGAAATGAAAACATTTATTTATGCTTTTAAAATGTTTATTTCTTAATTTAGAGATAATAGAACCATTTTTCACTATAAACACACATTTATGTCTTTAAAACTAAATTTGAATTAATCATTTATGTTCATCCTTAATATTCTATTTGAGTACTTATTACATTTAAAGAGATAATATAATTTTGAGTCATAATACGTATAACAAGCTTGATATATTTATTATAAAATAAAATTTTTTAATAACTTCATTGAATGGTATGTAGTATTCCTAAATAAATATGATTACTAATATTAACATATCACTCATGTAATCCAAAATATTTCATTAAATACGCTTTTTTATAAACTAGTCTTCAAAAATCAGACTTTTATATGAACTAAGCTAAATTTGAAGTTTAAAATTTTAAATCTTGAATATCAATTTCTTTTACAATTTCAATTGAGCTGCATAGCAACTATACATTAAATACATTTGTCAATACGTGAAAAATTACTCGAGCCCTATCTTCAGTATAAATGAGTTAAAATTCGTCAGCAATTATAACTATTATCAGTCCTAAGACTTGCTAATCATTTCGGAGTATGAACCAAAGATACGACCGAGCTTCTCGTCAATATCCTATAACTAAAAAGGAAATCCGACGAAAATCACTTGATAACGCGATTATTCAGAATTAAAACATATCTCTATTACTTATAACACATAATATCATCAAATGTCTGCAGAAAAATGTTATGAGTTAATAATACTAATGAAAATGATACGAATAATAACAATAATAACAACACTAATATTATTACGATTAATTATAACGACAATAAAATAATAATAAAATAATAGAGAATCACCTTTTGGAAAAGAAATCTTTCGAAAAAAGAATTAAATTATATTAATTATCCTAACTATAATTTACTATCGTTAAATCTAGCAAGATTTTCTTAAATTATTTTTAAAAAACTCAATCTTAAAAATCCGTTTACAATTTATTTATCCGAATAGAATACTGTATCCATTAATCACATATTAAGTGAAATTAAATATTTCTTTTCTATTACATATTTTTTAAATAGATATTATTATTGAAAAGGAAAGAAAATAACATCAACAGAATAATTTTGTGAAAATTCAACGCTATGTTCTAAAAAGGAAATTCGACAAAATTTCCCCTTCGAGACCATGTACATCAATTGAAGTACACGTAGGTTTCCACCTGCATTTATTCATAGGTAAAACGTATGTGTTGGTCGAATTACTTATGCCTACGTCGTTGACTATTCGCCCTCTAGCGTGTCTATGGCTAGTCACGCGAACAGCAACGAGTACCTGCTCCACATCTCTGTTTCCATTTAATTGTGTTTGCATGTGTGTGCGTATGTGTGTGCGCGCACGCATTTTCGCGTGTGTGTGTTGAATGGGTTTAAATATTCAATACTTTTTAGTAAATATTAATTTAAATATATTAAACGCACCGAGTGGGTTTCTTATGCATTTTTTATATATAATTACAAGTTTTTGATGGAATTTGAATGCTGCAACAATTTTAACATTACACGAGCCTGATTATAATACGATTAAGATCGATTAAAAGTGTATAAACAATTGATAAAGACTAGCAATATAAATAAATGATAAAAAGCTTTAATTTGCAACCACTTAATCATCGATCATCTAAAAAAAAAAAACATTTCCATTAATATTACCACGAATATTACACAATCGGTTAAATGTCAAAAATTTTCAAGATAACGGATTAAATATAAGAAGTCAAGAAATAAAAAATGATCCAAAATATAAAAACTGCATTTGAGGATCTCTTGGTATAAAATTAAAATTTTAAAAAGCAGTGGGCGTGTGTGTGATCTGTCGCAAAATTAAAATGAAGAAATTCGTAGTCGAAATTAAACAATATTGATTGTTAGCGTGTGTGTGTGTGTCGTTCCTGTTCTCTTTCCCTTTGCCCTCCACTCAGACGGAAAAGTGCCGAGCGCAGACTCGGTCGGTAGAAAAGGAGATGTAACTTGACGAATGAATTTAAGTGCCCGAGAGAGGAAAGGAAAGAGCAAAAAGAAAAGATAAAAAAGGAGACGGAGGGGAGGAAGAAGAGGCGAACTGGCCCGCGTCCGGCAATTTGCGGGAACGATAAGAAACCGAGTGAGAGGACTAGAGTCGAGAAGAAGGAGCAGAAGCTGCAGCGTGAAAGGATCCTTTGGGCGTGTCCGGACGGCGCGGCAGTGATCTCGGCCCCGAGAAACCTGCTACCTACTTTATTAAACTGCCGAGGCAGCCTCCAACGGTAAAAGCCGGCCTCTCTGATACCTGATACAGAAGCCTGGTGAGGCCGCTTTTCCGAGTGCCACGTCACTTTTCCGGAAAAGCGGTGACGCTGCAAGGGGTTGCTGGGGGCGTCGACAGGTTGCCGAGGAATTTTCGAAGCCGGCGTCGCGGTTTTAAGGGCGCGCCGGTTCGATGACGTGGGACTTTTTGTTGGGGAATAAGGATTCGAAGCTTGCGGATTAATGTTATTGATTGTAACTCATAATTCATGTGGATTTTAGCACGTGAGACTGGATGGGGTCGCGTTGAAAAGTGTGCGAGAAAATAATTTATGAGTATAACTAAAAGCTACGTTTAATTTAAATTTCAATTTGTGCACTAAAAATCGGAATTGAGAAATCCGATTCAACATCGAACTCGTAATTTACTGATCGTAAGAAACTGTTTATTTGTCGTGTGATATACTTGGCAACTTGTAAGTTGACGAAGGTATAACCAGGCTCATAAGTGAAGGAACAGCCATTAAATATATGTCCTTTTTCTGTTTTATGACAAATTTTTCCTTTTTCAAAAATGAAGAAATTATAAAATTACTCAGGCCTTTGGGGATGACCGTCGAAGCCACGAGTATTTTATATCGACAGCCATAAAAAAAACATTTTATCAAATTAAAAATAGTTCGGATGATTGATATTGCAGAATAAAACTATAAATATTTGATGGTTGTAACAATTTATATAACTAAAATTAAAAAAAAAAAACACACACACACACACACCTGACACTTCATATGGCTAACAGAAAATCGTTAAGTCTTTTTAAACAATAATGGACATAAATATTTCTGTATTTTTAAAACTGACTGAAAATTTTTATGAAATGTCCAATACTTTAACTATATATAATTTTATTTGATACATAAATTTTCGATACATATTGTAAGATCATTAATTAATAAATATAAATAAAAAATAAAAATAAATCAATACACGTCGTTTTATAAAGTAATGCGCTTTCACCAAAAATCATTGATGACAATAGATAAATTTATATTTTTTTTTATATAATGTATGAAATAAATTGCAATTACTGTAAAATTTTTAAAAAATTTTATAAAAAATAATGTACAAAAATTATTTTACAAAAAAAATTTATTTTAATCCTGTAATACAATTGTTTAAAACAGAAAATAAATTCTCAAATAAATTCTTGTCACTACACATACAAATTTAATTTATGAATGATTACACGTCTTAAACTTTTAGTCCAAATGGTATAGTGTCAATTGTCCTTAATTCAACAAAGTAAATGAATGCGCATTTCGCAAAAGTAGATTTTGAACTTGTTACGTGAATTTTCACCAAGTCAAATCTTTTAATTAAAACGACTGCTCGAAGATTAAGAATAAATGCGTTCCAGCGATACCAAGTTGATCGATTTTATTTATAAATTAAACAAGGATGATGAGAATTGATTTGTATAATTAGTAGATCTGAACAATCGATACTCGGGTTCAGTGAGTCATTTAATTTTGAGAAAATGAAGTTTTAAAAGTCAACTCTGTGGATCTAAGAGCGTAAAACTATCAACTCGTGCATTTCGAATCGTTTGTTTAAATTTAGGTACTTTTAACACGAGATTACCATACCACCTTCCACATGACGAAGTATGCGTTTAAATGCTCTGTGGAAATATGGGAGAATAAAATTTTCACTTTCTTATCAATAAAATTCTTATTTAAAGTAATGCCTTTGAGACCCAAGCGCAATATGTGTTTTATCCCAAGTAGGAAAATAAATAATAAGGAGAAGGCAATAGGATACTGACGTTTTCGGAGGAATTGATTGTTTAAGAAATTACGCATCATTATCTGGCTGCAGATCGCATGTAAAGAATGATATTTATAGGCTACTAAATGAAATTATTGCAGCATTAATTTCAGTTAAACACAGGAACAGGTTTGCATTTCATAAAGTAACACGCGTTCATACCTAATAAAAATAAAAGGCCGCCGGGGCATAAAAATGTAATATGTATAGGATTATTTTAAAATCTAAAATCCGAGAGTTGGAGGGCTCTCGATTAAAATAATTTCTCGGCGTTAAAAAGACGCTCGTCGGGCCGAATATGCGGGGCCGGAGCATATCGCATATTACGAGATGCAGATAAGGATCGACTTCGATTTCCATTTTTATTAATAGCGCGTGCATAAATAAAGTTTGCCCTTGATAGAGGAATTACGGGGAGCGGGGGAGCTCGCCCCCAAACTGGGGGCACATCCGAGGGGAAGAAAATGCAGGAAACGGGGGCTAAGCCGCACGCATTATCTCCAAGTGGCGCAGTCGCAGAAAGAAGCGTGCCGCCGCCTCGTCATACGCGGGCGGAAAAGCGCGGCAACGGGTTTTCCGGGCGGAAAGCGGAGGCGAAGGCCGCGCGGGACCGCCAGGCAGTCCGCGCACGTGCGCCGCTGACCCGCGAGCCCACGCACGTGGCTTGCGGGGACTTTTCCCGCCGCTTTTCCATCCCGATTTTCAAGGACAGCGCACGCCCGCTAAAAATAAAACTCTGAATAAACAAGTGGAAAGCAGGAGGAAGTCGTAGGGCCGAGCTGCGTTATTGCGTTGTTCCATTACCCAAAAACTTACAGGAAAAGTCCCGAGCATTAGGTCGCGTCTTTATGGAAATTACACTTCCAGTGACTTCACCTCCTCTAATGTAATTTAACGTTTTTTCCTATAATTGCTTCCACTTTCATGCCTCTTTAATTCGAGCACTTTTACGTTTTACGTTGTCCGAATGCAAATGCAGCTTCCGTAAAAAAAGACCGTGCGTGACAACAAATTTACTTTGAACAAAGGAACGGAAAGTTACCCGAAAAACGGTATCAACTCGAGTTTACATCGACTACACAACGACTCATTGATAGATCCCAATCTGAAATGCAAATATTTTTCACTCTACACTTTTACCTCTTTATGAAAGACTCTTTCCACTTGGTTATCGCACATCCAAACGCACTCCTCCATCTCAGCACCTCAATATCAATATTCCTGAAACTGCATTAAAATCTGAAATCGATTTCAATTCCATAAAATGCATGAGATACACGCCATTGGTGTCAAAGATATTCATCCCTAATCCCCTTCGCAATCATGGAGAATCAACTCACAAATGAGCGGAGACATTTCAACTTTTAAAACTTGGGAGTTTGGTATATATTCTTGTACAAGTTTTGCGCCGAGTGCGGAAATTCAAGAATAGAACTCGATGATGCCTTTATAAATATTTAATTGATGGTATAATGCCTTGTTAATGTATATAGGTCTTTGTATTTTTAGAAAATACATTTGTAACGAAAGATTTATTGTTTACAATGTTGCTCATATTTTTTACTTTTTTAAAGTAAAAATTTATTTCGTCGGCTGTAGTTTCAATTGAATTTGTTAAATGCATTTATGTGCGTTTAGATAAAAATTCAAGTACCTATTATTTCAAGTAAAAGTCGTATTATTCCGACGTACACTATGATGAAATATTCATTAATCTACGCTTATTATCTTTACATAGTGATTTAATCATTTACCGACTATATACTGTACCTAGACCCCAATCTTTTAAAAACCACAATGATGATAAAATATTTATATAATATAAAATTTATATCAATATTCAAGTCTTTTATAATTTAATTCTTTGCATTTAAAACATGTTTTAGGAAGAAAAAAATAGAATCATAACATTTAATCGTAATGAGAATAAAATTAAAAACTAGTGACTAATAGTATATTTGACAAACAATATACACTTGGAGTTGATCTGAGCATGTTATTTTATGAAATATTGCTTTTTTCACGGGTTCCTTAATTTTCAAAAATGATGAATAGGACTGACTCATATTTTCATAAATATTTATAGTTACCTTATTTTCTATTTTAATTGATTTCACATGCTTCGTTATTGTATAAATTACAAAATTTAGAATTTTTTATTAAATTTTTATATCAAGTATATAATATCCAATTTTATATCAATGAATGAATTAAAAATTAAATAACTTTCGTTCAAAATGAATTGAATAAATTTTATTTATGAAATCCATTGCAATTACGAATATATATATATACTTACTATTGCATTTTTATTTTAATACTTATATTTATTTCATTGTTAACCAACATTAAAAAATATTAAAAAATATTATCCTGTAAATGAATTTTAATTTAATTAAATCCAATTTATTATTTGAGTTTAATTCCAAGATAATTATTAAAACACAATTATTTCTCGATTACGATCGAAAGTCTTATTATGAAAATTGTATTTCAAATTAAAGTGTAAGTTATAGTTTTTATCCATCAAAACAAATACATGGTCCTAAATTAAATACTTTTCACTTTCTTGAGTAATAAAACCAGTGAATTTATGTGCATTAGGAAACATCTAAACTGTTTTTAAGATACATAACACTTGACTTACTTAAAGAAAAGTGTTGTCCATTATCATAAATTCCGACTGATACTTAAATAATAGATCTTACAAAATACTATTGTGGCTCGAGCAAAAATCCACACCAGATATCTCCAATATTTTAAATTCATTCATGGAAATGCAACAGAGCTGAAAAAAAAATGTGAATGAAAGGTGCCCAACCCTCAAGCCCTGCATGTAATAATCCAGCAGCTGCAATCTTTCACCAGGTACTAAATTAATTTTTCCTCTCGAAATTATAGGTTGTCGAAAATTTGTGAACAAAATATTTTCTGATGACGAATCGTCGCGCCCACGATGACAAAGTCGCTAGTTCGAATTCGTTTAATTTGGCGCCAAATCGGTGGATCGTTCGCGGGCTGTGCCACGTGACCCGGACCCCAAAGACGTTATTTATCGGTATCATGTGCTTAAGCGACCCAATTCGGGCCAAAGTTTATTTCAACTTTTCCCGGATGTTTCCGGGTGCATCTCGGGGCGTCCGAAAATAGTCATTTCTTTCAACTCCATTTTCTCCGTAGCAGCCATTAATTTTGTAAAGAATGGAAGGTCCCTCGAAAAGCGTGAAAAGTACACAGAGACGCGAGCGATTAAAATAATTTTTAGAGAAAGCAGCTCTCCTCTCTCTCTCTCTCTCTTTCTCTCTCTCTCTCAGTTCCGCAAAGGGTCGAATCGAAGACGCCGAGGCCGTACAGCTGCTCCCCGGTTTTCCTTTCATTTCCCGGGCCTGGACCCGCAGCTGGGCTCTGGCCCGCACAATTCGAGTGTCCCCGAACACCTTTCGCGCGTGGCCCGGGTGGGGGTTCTGCGCACCTGCCGACCGGAGGACGAGGAGGCACGCGCCACAGGACGTGCCGCCGACCTCGTAGGCGGATTTCAATTGCCCCGAAGCCGATCCGATGGTGCCTCGATAAGTCCTCCGGGTGATTTCGCCAGGGCCACAGCCCGAGGGGAGCGTCTCCTTGGCTTGGGCTGTGGCTCGGCTGTCGAATATTGATTTCCCGAAGGCACGTCACCGGTCCCTGGCCAACTCTCGGCCTTTGAGGAGAGGCGCACAATTGAATGGATGGATCGATCGATCGCCGCCAATTGAATAAAGGTGAAAGCGATAATGCTCGAGCCATGAAAAGCATAATGAAGTAAAAGCGACTTTGAGGCGTCTGGTGAAGCAACTTTAGACCGATAACGACCTAATTTAAATACATTTTTCGGTGAATTAAACGGCAATTCCCAGTCCCTGTAAGGAACTCCGAAATTGATATTTTAATTAAGAATGAGGCTTTTTTGTAAATCGTGTAATTAAACCGGTTCCGTGATACAATTGCCTCTTGACACCGACTATTATGAATAAAAATTATTCCATTTTGACTCGGAATTCCCAAGTGGTCGCCGGCGAATTTATGTTTGTTCATCGATCTTTCTTCATATTATGTTAAATTTTAATGTAATCTTTATTAATATTTGTTGATATTGATTTTTAATGAGCTCATAAACTCTGCCTAATTATTGTCTTTAATATTTATTTATAAAATTTTACACTGGTCTAACTAATTCACAAATATAATGAAAATTGTACCATTTTTCAATGAATACTTGAAAAAACCAGAAATCACGATAAGTTTATAATGTTATGAATTTATGCAGTTAAAAATATTCAATAGCAATAATCATATACAGTAACCGTGATAACATTTTTTGATATGTACATTTTTTCGTAAATTTTGTAAATGTCATTGCGATTTGACAGTTTAGATTTGACGCTTTTTACATGGAAATAAAATAAAATCTCCAAAAATTTGACATTTGCTACCTATCGCAGCCCATTTGTAAAGTTAAAAAATAAACAAGATGACAATCATTGTTGAGCTAATGAAGCCTGTAATCTGTTTTTCCAGGTACCCGTAAAATTTATTTTGAATAAACATACGCCCAAATTTTTATGAAAAATAAATGTTTTTTTTAATTTCTAAATCTAATATCTCGTTTGTTCCCCAATCGTAATTCTGCATTCACCGCACACATTTAGTGACGCACGCAAACAGTACTGCGACTTACAAAACTCATTTATATAAAAGATTAGAGATAATGAACCGAGAGGGCGAGTTAGAAATTTGGTCAGAGAGAGGTCGAAAATATATCATTTGCCAACTGAAAATGGCTATTTTATAAGACAGCAAAGGCCATCCACTTATGCGACAAATGATTTACAGGCTGATCTCGAGATCGGGTCGTAAATTACATCAGTGATACACCACGTATAATACACTGGAGGCCTATCGCCGATGGCACATACGTCACGTGAGCGGCTAAAGCTTAACTTTTCATGTACAAATCTCGGGGAATAGTATAATGGAACTTTGTTTTATACTTGAGGAATGGATGTGACGTAGACACTGAGTTTGTACAATCTTTTATCCATAGATTTAGTGCTGCTGTAAACTATTTCTCGATTGAATTCATTTTCCTTAAGGCTAGGATGATGTCACAATTAATTACTTTACGGTAAAGTACACGACTGCGCAAAATACAAAGCGTCATTAATATCTTTCTTACAGAGTGTGTTTATTTTAAATAATTGATCGATAGGACGATATCGATTTCATTAGAGTAACTCATTATCGCAGCAGAAGTGAAACAAACTCGGAAAATAAAGAAAATTTTTTCCACAACGGAAATCATAATCTCATTCATCCACTTAAAGCAAAATATATTTAGTCCGACTGTACATACGAGATATAAAAGTAATATTTTTACGAACAACAATGCATGCCCCGCTGTCAAACGAGCAGAACACAATAAAGTTTTACAATCGACATTACTAAGCCGTAAAAATAATACAATCGATACGCGCATTAAAAATTGCCTTTACGCCATAAAAGAGGTTATGCCAGCAATAACTTTCGCAAAATTATCCGGCGATGTGAATGAAACTTTCAATTATCGTGGCTTCTAAGAAGACGAGTTGCGCTACGTACGCAAGCTGGATAGATCCTCTCTTGGTCAAGTGAACACGCGCGACTACTTTTGTCGTTGTTGCCGAAAGTTGTTTCGCTCGGGAATCCCGCAGCCCCGTTGTACTGGCGATGCCTCCAACAAACAACCTCGAGTGCCCCGCGAGGAGAGAAAAACTGACCCGGCAGGTCGCTTTTTGTCGCACCCGAAACCGCCAAAACTCGATCCACAAAGTTGTTGGCCCTCGCGTTGTTTGCTCGCTGTTCATCCGAGGATTTCTAATTCCACAAAAGTTAACATTGAGCAAGGACCGACGCACCGAGTGTGGAAAGACGCTAATGTTCGTTGTTTAGCCTTTTCCTGGCAACGGCTTCAACTTCTCCGAGAAGTCGAGATCTGGCCGACAAAGTCTCTCTTCCTTTGATAGATGTCAACTTCAAACTGATAAAGCCGTTGCGTAACTCCATTATTCAACTATCGATCTGTGCAAGTGCTTTGAATTGCAAATCGACCAGGTGAAGTCGAAATGAACAAAACAAGTGGCAATTACAAGGGGCGAAGCTTCTCGAGTAAGTCGCATGAAGAACTTCCAAGTCCAAAGTATACATGACTTCCTCAGTTACTTTCGATGTACGTGGCTTAACTTCGCCTTATTGCACTATCACCTGTCTAGTATCATTCCCGAGAATGTATGGCCTCTTCCGTTAAACTTTGCTCGAAGCTGTTGCCAGAGTTTTAAATTCACTTCTGCAATTGAATTCTAGATCCTTGCAATGCAATTCCTTCCTTGAAACTCGACATGGAATATTCATAATTCCCAACACCTTTTCACAAAACAAAATTTCCTCGCTGTATTGTCGATTTAATTAAGGTAATGAATCAAACCTTCAAACGATGTTTAATCCAAACGTGTTCTATGTAATATTTATCTTAATATTTAATATTTATCTTAATTTATAATATTATTATCTTTTTCAGTTTATTTTGATTTATGCTCAGCCACTTGATGGTTTACTTTAAGAATTAATCAATTTGGTATTTGTTTCCAACCGATCGTCACAATTTTATTCCTAATAATGAATATTATATTTGTTGAAAATAAAAACATTTATAACGGTTTATAAATAATAAAATACATTTTTAAGGAAAAATCTAATCTAACCACTATCTAAATATTAAATTATGTAAATAATACAATAATTAATATTTCAACGTATTTTGTATTCAGATTATATATTTCAATACTATATTATGTTTGTTCAATTTTCTAGTGACGTAAATATTTTAATATTTTGTTTCAACTTTTATTCAATATTCTATAAATTAAAAAAAAGATCATTCAAGATGAAAAATAAAATAACTAAATTTATATAAAGGCGATATATACTTGATTATTGACAAGTATATTTATTTAACTTTAATCGCCATTGGTATTTTACTCGTAACGCTACCTAATATGAAAAAATAATAGTACATAAATTTTCTTTTCTTCAATTATTTAAAAAAAATCGATATTTAAATTAAGAAACTTTCACTATATAAATAAAATATAATTTATGTATTCAGATTCATCAATTCATAGATGCAGATTTTATTGTATTTATATGCTTATGGCTTTCAAGTTCGTTTTTACAATCTTTTCAACATACGATAAAAATATTAGTTGAAAAGCCATTAATAGTTTTAACTTCATTTTTAAAAAATAATAAAATTTAAAGTTAAATTTTTTAAAACAAGCAAAAACTATATTCCTATATTTAAATATAAAAAACTTTGTAATGCTGCGGAAAATATTGTGAAAACAATATCATTTTTGATGAATTAAATTAAATTCCTTAAAAAATTTTATTTCAATATTAAGTATCTATACATTTCTAAAAAAAAGTTTTTAAGGTAAGAGTTATTGTGAAAATTTTTATATAAATAATAAAATCAAAGAAATTGTATATACAGTTTCTACATTGGTGATTAATTATTTTCCTTTTTACCAAAATCAACTTGTCAACATCGGAACTTCTTAATCTTCTGTTTCGATTTTTGAAATCTTCAAAGTGGAAAATGTTTGAAATATTTTGAAGCTATGTAAAAGATGAAAGGATGGAAAGAGTAAAAGAATTAAAAGGGTGGGGACACGGTGATTTCGTAATATTGGTCCGCACCTTCAAAACCGCTGAATATCTTTTAAAAAAAAGTTTGTCTTTAAGTTAAAAAGAAATTAGGCGCTTTTAAGACTGCAAATTTAGGTTTAATCGTTGTCTAATAAAATACATCAACACATTTTCATTTTATATACTAAAATTATGTATTAGGTATAATAATTACTTTATTGCTTCGGATAATGAATTTTTATCAACGAATAACATGAAATCCAATTTTAACTAATAAAAATTTGTCATTTTAAATCATCGTAGCTGAACTAAATTCCTAACTATACAAATTTTGTGTAATAAATAATATAGAATATTTTTAATTATAAATATTAGAATCGCATAGTTAGAATCATGTAAAATACAAAAAGTTGATTTTAATCTCAATAAAAATAATTCTATAAAATTTCCAATTGAATTTAAAATTAAAAGAAAAAAAAATGATATTTGAAATATACGTTTCTGTATTCTTGTCTCTTGAATATTGCACTAAATTCACAAACAGGTAGATAACCTTTTTATCTGCCGACTATTTAATGATAATTGTATTCTAAAATGAGAACTGTAAATTAAAATCCAAAACTTAACATTTTCTCAATTAACAATTAAAATTAACTAAAATTAAAATTCGTGAACGAAAATCGCAGCATACTAATGATGTCGATCCTATCATTACGTAAGTTTTATTTCATTCTAGCGCAAACTTTTCAATATATAACGTATTATAAATTTAAATTTTAAAAATAGTATATATTGAAGATAACTATGTATTTCTTTATTTTGTAAAAATAGATTTCTGAATGTGGTTTGCAGCTTTAAATATTTTATTGTAGATATAATTGTCACCTTAAAAAAAAAAAATAATTCTATAGTTTAATTTAGTAGATAATATTGGATCAATAGTTTTAATACTAAAAATTTTAATTTTAAGATTCTAAGTTTTTTCTTCTAATAAATTTAAATAAATATAATGATTCATATTTTAACATTTAAATTATCTACCTTAATACTTGAAAATGCTTCCGTTGAAACAAAATCAACAGCTGAATAGACCTCATTTACCATCATTATATCATCAACATTATGAAATATGTAAAATTTATGATAAATAAAACTTCTTGGCCACTTATAATGATCTATAATTATCTAATAAATAATTTTTACAATAATTTTGTCTAAAAGTTATTAAGAAAATTAAGACTTGATTTTCTTTTCTGTTGAATTCTTTACTCTATCAACATGTTTTTTCCATATTTTGAATTTGTTATCATGAATACAAGTTTTTAAAACCCCGAAAATGTTATGACAAAATCTTATTTCGCAATACAAACAATTATACTTTCTTGTCTTATAACGCGTTCGTCGAAATTTTTGGATAATTAATTTAAAATCCCGTAAGTAATAAAAAGACAAAAATAGATATTTTTAATGAAATGACATAACATATTTTTTAATAATATATCATGATTATTACTTCGTATAAAATATTACAAGTGTAATTTAAATAGAAATTATTATTATTATTAAAAGTCTTTGGCTAATATTTCTCTTAACGGTTTTAAACTATTACATTTTCTATTCTTTAATAAGAAAATTTATTATAGTCTAATGTTATGATGACACCAGTATATCATATTTTTATTATTCTCGTGATTCATCGATAGGTTCGTAAATTTTTCGAACATATATGAATCTTTTGTATAACACAAAGTATTCACGCAATACTATAGTAATATTAATTTATAATATTCGAAAATGTTGTAGCAATGCAACATCAAATCATTTACGAGAAACGTTATGACACATTAATATTAAATTCTTACAATGTACATAATTAAAAAATATATTTGAACAAAAAAATTGAAAATGACATAATTAAGTATCTATTCATAGCTATTTTTTAATTAAAATTACAAAATCTACTTTCTTAAAATAAATGATGACTTTTTCTTATTCAAAATGAAGTCAGAAGAAATAATAAACAAGATATACAAGAAAAATGTCTATTGAAATTAAAAATAATGAGACTAACCTGATGATTTTTCGCCTATTATTTGGATGAAGCCGTATCGCCATTTCTGGATCAACCTCTTTTAACTTATTGTGTAACTCCTCGTTACTAATCTCATATATTCGTCGCATTTTTTTGTTCCTTGGTCCATCATCACTGTCACATCCATTATTCGAGTCTTTGGGGTCATCTATTAGTATTTTCCACATCAATGACTCGATGTAATAATTTGTACCGCCCACTATTATCGGCAGTTTTCCACTTTGTATGAGCTCGTCGATCTACGTTTATGAAGGAAAGTACCGAGTAAATAGTACAAGAACGGGTTTTATGATGTTTACCAAATTTATAAATGCAAAAAGTCTTTTGTTGTAAAGAGAAACCCTTGACTCGATAAGCGTTATCGATAAAATTGATTCAACGTAATCTACAGGTATTTTAAGCGATTCAAATTTAAAAGTTTCATCTGCTCAATTAAGACGATTTTCAATTGTTGTGTACCAAATGCGAAAGAATAGATCCTCCAAAAAATTCTATTGAATGATTTGAATGAACAGGTGTAACCATTGAAAACCTACAATTTCTGATAAATACACCTTCAACCTTAGACATTTTGATTTGAAGAATTTAATATTACTCAATATATGATTAGACTATATTTGGAAAAAAATACAAATAAAATACAGTTATTTGAACATGAGATCTGTTGTTTATAACTTTACTGTGAAATTATGCAGGATAGATAATAAAGTAAGAATTATTTTTTGAAAGCCTTATATTTACATGTAAACTAAATATTTTCCAAAGAAAACAGGCTTAAATTGCTTTCCGTGATAACTGGTACTTTTAAAATCTAAGAGCACTACAAGGAAATTATACGTTTTAAAGAGATACAATTAAAATTAATATTTAATTAAATAGGAAATAATAAACTTTTGAGAGAAAAACCTGAAATAATCTCATTAAAAATGTTTTGAGGTATTAATTATTTTATAATATCATCATCTTTATTAATTTGCAATACAACTTGTTGCCCATATGGCGAAGATACAACAGTTAGCCATTTTCTACACTTTTGTAATCCACCGATTTGAAAATTTGGATCGTTGATCTTTGTTGTTTATTTCTTTTTTTTCGGAAAGAACGATCTTTTTCAAGCAATGTAATTTTGAATGGAAACAGAAACAAACACCTCGTAAAATTTAAAAAAAAAAAAAAAAGAAAAACACCTAAATCTTGGAAAAAGGATACAATGGACACCGCCTTATCCTTGAATTCGGAGACTGTAAATTCGTTGAGGGGGTCAACGATGTCGAGCATGTGATGCCTCGCCTGTCTCTGTTCCTCCTTCGTCACTTTCGCCGTGAGGATGTCGAGGCCCTTGTACACCTTAAAGAATAAAAGTTGAAGTAAGTTTATTGACATTGGAGAAAATCATTATTCCGAACTCCAGAGGCTTCGTAATCATATCGAGGTACACGAGCAAACGGCGGTGGTTGTAATATCTCGGGTCACGCGCGCATGCGCACTTGGCAGTTTTGCTGGTATCGCGGGATCTAGATGATCAAGAAGATAGTTTGAGTGGCATATTAAGAAACTGATTCTTTAAATGACTTGATAAGAGCTCGAGCACATGATCAATCTTTTTGAATAAAATTCCATTCTTTAGAACAAATTTAACAGTAAATAATGTTGAGTGAATCTCAACTTAAACTTCTTCGTTATATTCCACTTTACGACTGTTTATCAATTTATGAAGGTAAAGAGTTTTCAAGATAATCTTATCGTAAATTAAATGCATTCCACAACTTTCGGATTCGGATTTTCCGCGTGGAAACTGTGGAAAGATAAAAAAAGATTATACACTTACATCGCTTTATGTGTATAACAATTAATTTGGAAAAATCGGTTAAATAATGGAGCATAAATATTAAAGCAATAATTTTTTTAAAAGGAAAATTTATGCTTTAAAGCTACGTTTATATTTAAAGGAAATTGTACACAAGTAAATTTAAGTTAATCTCAACTTGAAAGTCATCAAACTGGATCGTATTTGACACATTTCTTAATTTCCACGTATATGGCTTTATTAAATCGGCAATAAATCATCAATGATCATGATTAGAAAAATAAAACCATTTAACTATAGAAAAGGCTGTAACGCAACCTTATAAAGATCAAAACTCAAAAAAAGAAAAAAAGAAGAAAAATGTAGGTAACATAAGGCAATATAAAAAACTCTTTTACAAAGAGGCATAAAAATATAGGTACACGAATATTCGGGTAAACGAATTTGATTGAAAATTCTGGTAATGGTTGACGAAAGGTTATCTCGACTTATATCTATCCTTATATCCATCCATCCATCCATATTCATATTTAAGTGCATAATCGCGTGTGTACAATAGAACATCATCGGAGGGTTCACACAATCACACAACGTGTCAGCGGGTTTCCACTTTGGCACCCATTCAATGATAGGATCTTGATTATTCCAAGGTATAGCAAAAAAAAACCTTATTCAAGGAATAGAGGAGAAAGCGGTATTCTTCGCGCGCGCACACACACACACACACATAAGCTTCAGGATTCAATTTTATCAATGTCAATAATTACTGAATAAATTCCGTATAGAGATCTTTACGTCGTTCCGCGCCATAAATAAAAATAACAAAAAAGTTGATGGAGCTTGATAAATTCGTGGTGGCATAGATTTTTTGTGACCAAACGCAATGCGCGCATTTCAATTTTATTCAACAGAACGAAATGAACTTTTTAACGTGTAAATAAAGATTTTATTTTGTAATTGTGTCGCAGGTGCAGCTCAAATACGTTCAACTCAAGTAAAATATAAATAAATTATGTAATTAGTGCAGAATAAGCTAGTGCATAAATGATTTAATTCGTTTGGAAGGAAACATAAATTTAAAAAACGTCGATTCCTATGAAATCTGTTCCCATTTCCAGATGAAAGATGCAGCAAGTTCCAATCGTGAAATCGATAACCGATTGATTATTAAATTAAAGAATTTTCAAGTATCTTCAAAAAACGGAAGCAGGTAAATTCCCGCGTATAAAGATAAGTGAAACAGCAGTGATTTATCGGAATAACTTTTACTTTCTGCGATCTAAAAAATTGCTCACATTTGAGAAAACATTTACTTTCCTCGTTTTTACCCTCGCAATGTACACGCGCAGCATCACTTTCCTCGTGTAAGTCCATGTGTATTACATTTATTTTTACAATGTTCCCGGGTGCCGAGCCACTCGATAGGTACATTAACATCGAGCATCTTCTTTCTCCTGCACAAGTACTTTCACCCGAGGAATGACGTGTTTCCCTACAGAGTCATTGACAGCGGGGATCGACTCTCAATAGATATATTCCTCGACGCCCCCCCCGACCCTCCCCGCCCCCGCATGAATCTGTCCTCGGTGACAGTTGATTATCGCATAAAGGACAGACGTACACTCTCATTACGTAGACGTTCTCTCTTGCACTAACACGGATTTTAAGTACATTATAAATTTAAGAGCCTCCAGCATCTTTCCCGAATAAAAATGAAATTAGTTTCGAAAGCAGGAGAATTTATCCTGCGCGGATCCTTAAAAGCGGTGTCCTGTTCTAAGCCAGGAGTTAGTTTTAACTAGAACAAAAATTAAAAAGATAATTGATCCATAACTATCCAACCGCTAAATACTCTAAATTTTTTTAATTTTTTTTTTTTATGAAACTAATTTACTCGTATAATTGAATATACGAGTACAAAAAAACTTATTCAACGTTGAATTATAAACACGTTAAAATAAAATATGCAAGATTATGTTAGTTTATATTACGCAAAATTTTATTAAATGGTTAAAAAGGAAAATTATTTATTCCAACGACTACCTCTTTATAGAAATCCTTTACTTTATTGGTTTAATTTCGATAAATTATCATCCATCGCATTAATTATGATTTTTTTAACAAGTTTTTTTTTTATTTTCCGCTCAGTACATCACCAATTGGATGTTATCTTTATAATTATTAATATTGAAAAACATAAAAATTACTTACGTCACTAACACTAAATAATTATAGTAAATACTAATTTTACATTTCCTTTTCTTAAAATAATTTCCTTTTATGCAATGTCAATCACCTATTAATTTTAATTTAATTTGAACTGTCTTTTCAAATTATTTTAAACCGATTTCCAATTTAAACTGCACATACTTAAATTAAAAATTTATTCTAATGCTAAAGATAATCAAATTATGGACAGTTTAGAATAATAATGTCACAATTTTTATATAGAGAGAAAATTTTTATTTGACAATACAAAGTGTAAAAACCAAATGGTTCTTTAAATATAACTAGTATTATTTGTATTTGAAATAACAATTCAAAAAATGAGATGACAAGGAGAAACACAATAAGCATCGAGTAACAATTTCTGTTCAGGTGAAACAAAGGAATATATAAGATATAATAATATATATAATATAAACATATGTATATAATATAAATGAATATATAATACATATAACTTGGAAATAGACTTGTTAGTAAATAGAAAAATATTGTCACCGATTATAAAGGTTAAATTATCATTAACAAACCATTGTTTATTATTGCACAGCGTCAGTAGTTTAAGTAAGTATTTGTTAATTTACATTGCTGTACAGCAGATAAAGAGAAGTAAATAATAGACGACATTTACAACCTACTTGAGCAATGACTATATAATATTTTTCTAAATGGAATTAATTCTAGGCAATTTTGACACCTCATACCAAGAAACACTTGATGATATATAAAAAAAACAATAGATTTTTTTAAATTTTCACTAATAAAAACAAAATAACATTAAATAATTGTAACTACTACTTAAATTTTTTAAACTACGTATATCAAGTGTAGCAATTTACGTAAGGTAAGTTGAACATTTATAAATGAAGATGTGCATATTGAAAGTAAAATAAGTCTTTAATCGAAAAATTCATCTAATAAATTATTTTATAAGCACGTACTTCAAAAACCAGATAGTGAATATGATGAATTTTAATTTGTACCTAAAATGAGAATTCATATATAAATAAACACGAGTAGTAACCAAGAGCGTATTAAAAAGAATGGTATGGGCCACAATGTGGAAAGATCAAGATTAAATAATGTGATGTAATTTTAACTAAATTAAAGTGTGCACTAGTATTAAATACAAAAGAATAATAAAAAAGATTTATAGTTATTTTTTATTTTATGCAGAAATAATTTATTATAGTAAAAGAAAATACTTGATAAAAACTAATTATGTAAAGCTTAATACAATAAAATATTTTTCATTTTTCATTTAAAAACGAGACATATTTTAATTTTACTGAATTATATATTAATTTTTTCTTTTAGAGAATTATCATTGCAAATATAAATTTCATTGTAAAATCAATTAAGTTTTACAATATATTTACTGGTAAAAATAAAAATTAAACAATTCTGTTTTACTAATTTTTAAAGGACTGAAAATTCATGTAATTTTATAAAAATAACTAAATCTTATTTAAAATTATTTAAATGAAATGTAATGAATACACTTTTGAAAAAATTACAATTAAAAGTTTATATTTTCGTTTGTTAAAAAACTATTAAATTTTCAACTATTTTCACCAAATTTAAAAGTCAGTATTTAAAACAATATTTTCTATAATTTTGAAATCGTATGAAAAATTATCATTTGAAGAGTGTGCAAAAATAAATAAATAAATTTGAGAGATGAACTATTGCACAATAAAATATATAATAAATAATAAAATAATAAATAAAAAATAAAAATGAATAAACGAACTGTTTTGAGGAAAGAGTGAGTGCGATATTTTTTATACGGATACTATTTTATATTTACATTATTAAAAGTCGACAGATAAAGATGGACTTTAGATAAATTTGAAATAAAATGAAAATTGTAATTACGTCGACTATTTAGGATGAAAAAACCTTTAAATTGACTCTAAAAGTTTTGAATATTTTCAATTTATCAATGTGACTAAAGTAAAAAACAATAACTAAACTTCATTATTTACTAAAATTTCATCATAAATCTTTTATTTAATCAATTACCTACGTGTTTTTTACGCACTTTTAGAAATTTTTTGCTATTTTTTTTTTACGCCGAGTTAATATTTTTACTTTGTTTTAAAATAAACTTTGATATACGATTCTATTGACAAATCAGGTAAAAAAATGTTTTTATAAAAATATTCAAAATGGTAATATAATACGATCTAATTGACATGGAAAAAATGTTTTGTTTTGTAGAATTTTTAAAAAATTGAAAGACCTTTGATTTGGTTATTGCATTGATTTTATGGCTTGAAACTGAAATTTCCACCGTCACAGAGTCGGTATTTAAAATTGTGATATACACAACGATAGCATGACATTATTTCATTCGGACGCAAAACATATTTCGTTTTGTATAATTTGTAGAAAGGTGTTTCGACTTTCAATGCTCATTGCATCAATTTTAAGGCTTAAAACTAAGGTTTCCAATAGCACCGCATCAGTATTTAAAAGTTACGATCCCTCGGAGTTTTCTCAAAAGCTGCAAGATACTTGGATTTATGGATGTTAAGATTTATGCCAATTGAACAATGAACCCGCGGAAGATTCACAAGCGCTAAATTACAATGGCAGTTGTAAAAATACATCTTTATATCATTAGCATTTATCGCATGACAACGAGCAACGTAAAACTTTGACGTAAAATACTATTTAAGTCGTTCACTATAATTAGTGCTCGAAGCACTGCAAAAAAGGCACGGCTATCGAGGCATTCCTCCCCATATGAACAGCTATTCCCCGAAGAAGAGAGAGAAAGAGAGAGAGAGAGAGAGAGAGAGGCACGTAAAGAAAGAAGAATAGTTGCACCGGAGGTATAGGGCACAAGTGCAGCTATCGGGTGGAATCGCACTTGCGAGGATTACTATACGGTTACCAAAAAAGAACGAGAGGGATGAAGAGGGTACATAACGCGCGATTTAGCATCCTGAGGTGGAGGAGGAGGGGAAGAAGCGAGAGGGGCTACGGAGGCAGGGAGGGAAGAAAGAGAAAGAAAAGTCCGCGTGATGGATGCTATCTGCGGACTCTCGGAGCCGCTTCCACTCCCGGGTAGCCACATTCCTCCGGGTCCCGGTCGCCGCCCGGCAGGTGACTACCCGCTCGACGACCCCATGCGAGGAGGCGAACCTCCGGAGGAAATTCGGACCGCCGGCCATTGTAATTCGGCGGTTAACGAGGCGGGAGTAATGAGTAATGATTATAATAAGCGCGGACATGGCCGATGTTCCCTATTAGGAGGATGTGCCTGGTCGTTTATTCGGGCAGCTAATGGCGGCTTTTAATCCGAGAAATGCGCTCATTTACGGGGATTTCGGTCATACCCTAATTAAAAAACACTTTTATTTGCGGGCGGCTGGGGGAACGTATGGCTGCGTCATAGGCGCCTTTTAAATTTATCGACCGAAAGCCACTTACTTCGCTAATTTGAATTAATCACTCACTGAGGAATCGATCGGGACTTCTTCTCATCGTGCATTACTCCCTTACAAACAACGCATTCGGGCTCCTCATAAATCAAAGTATTTTTAATCAACACCCGTTGTTGATGCGACGATCCATCAGGTGCTCGTCACTATCGACAATGCGACAATGAGCATCTGGCAAACAACTTTAATAATAAGCTCTACTATTTACTTTTTGCCCAGGAAATGCAACGTTTTCAACTCTTTTATATCCCGGACGAATGTGTCGTATCCTTTTAAACTAGTTTCTGCATTTTTTAACAATTTTAAGCCCCGTCAACTGTGATCCCTAATTGAAATTTTCCATTAATAGCAACTAAAAAATGCATCACCTCCTTCGAATGATGATAAAATTTAAATGTGCTTTAGAATCCTACGTACGAGGGAATTTGTATCCAAGCTTGAGTGTGTATTTATAAAACAATAATAATCGACCGATTACATGAAATGTATTCCTTTCTAAAATTCTAAATATACTATTGATCCAAGATAATATCAATAAAATTACACTTTATATTGAAATAATCCAATAACAATGAAAATATCACCTACAAACACAATCTATTTGAAATATTTTCGACGTTTTTCAGCATAAAATTAATTAATATTTACACAATTTGTATAAATTTAGTTGTTGTTATTTATTTATTAAATTATACGTAGGTAGTTGCATATTGCATTTGCATATTCATCAAAACATAACGCTATTTTACAGTTATTTATATCATGTATAAATTTAGTTCATCACCATCCTTATAAAACATACTACGTACATTTTACCACAAATTTTCTTTTGCGTAAAATAATGCCACTTGTACATTAATGATTAAACATTATTGCCGCACACATTTTCAAAATTTAGTTTTCTCTCAAATTGATGAACCGAACATGTGCATTATACGAAATAAAAAAAGGCGAGACCGAGCGATTTGGATAAATTTGTAAGCGATTCCCTCCATTTTCCCCTTTAAGTCGAATTCCTATCTCTCGGTTTTAGACGTCCGTATCAATTATTCAAGCCACACCATCCTCGTGTTCGTCCCCGGGATCATCACCGCGATCACCCAAGGTTGTCCTCGAAGTGATTCCCAGATTTCCTCGAGGAGGCGGCGAAGTCACGTAGCACTCGCTCATCGTAACTCGATCGAGAAATACTTTCGTTTCTTTCAGGGGCACGCGAAAGACATAAAATATGACGACGTCGCGAGTCCCAAGCGCGCGGTCAGACCTCCTCCTCCTTTCCCCGGGAGAACAGGTTTTAAAGCCGAGATGAGGAAGAGGGAGGCTATGGATGCTGCAACTAGAGATGAGAGGAGGGGGAGGGGGAGAGACTTGAATGGCCAGACTTTAGCTGTTGCATCGCGTTCCGCTCCATTCACCGTAGACCCGCCGAGGCTTTTCTTCTTCGTACCAACTTAGCGATTCGCCACGAATGCACCGACCCTCTCTCTCTCTCTCTCTCTCTCTTTCTCTCTGGCTGTCTTTCTTTGTAACTGGCTGGAGATCAACCGGAAGTACAGCGAAATCGGGGTCCAGACAATACAGCTGGTCCCCGGCGAATTCTTTCGCGGATTCCCCGTCTTCGCGATCCCATTTGTTTTTCCCTTTGATTAATAACACCTGCAAGTGAAATGCTGCCCGGCTTATCACCTGCTGCGTCATTAGGTAGCGAATATTTTATCGAAACATTCCATTTTTTTTAAACTTTAAATTTATAAACACCGTGATCCCGTATCTATGCTCTCAGGACATGTAATAATAAAAGGAACCAACGTGTTATATGTCAAAACGTGATAACGCGTTCGATGTATTACTGTATCCGACGTATTGCAAGTGTATTTAACAATTATTACATATTTTATGTGGCAATTTCTAATAAATATCAACAACACATCGTGTATCACCCCGATAAATTTGTATATCACACTTGCACACCTTTGATAAACAGTAAAATAACATTAAATTTTAAAGCCAGAAAATGGTTTAGCACTCAAACCTGCAGAATTGACGCAGGAAGTTATTCCTAAATAAGGACATATTAAACATATTATATTAATTCTACTAGATATTCAGTTGTGCACTAAGTCCTTTATCTTGTTTATACAGTTCACAACACGCCATAAAAGTGCTAAACAGTTAATTTGAAATCATGGAATAAATGTACTGTTACGTGTAAAATTGAAAAGTCGATAATTTAATAAAATATACATATTATCATGATTGGTGAATTTTACTTTTTTGAATTCGTGCTGAAAAAAATACTAAATCTAATTTCTAAAGGCTGAATGTGGAATTAACCAGTTCATACCAACGACTTCATACCATCTATTGAATTAACACATGTTAATGCGAAATTCTTTCAAGACTATGAAACTGCAGATCTTTTATTCATGTGTTGTGGGGTTATAGTACACTATTATCCCTACACATGAATAAAAAATATGAATATCAATAATAAAATGATTTACTCAATTTAATCGAACGTACCCATACATTTCGCGAAAAAATTATGCAAAAGGCAAGCATTCAATTTAAAAAATCTAGTTATTGCGATAAATAGAATACTGATAGTCTTGAAAAAATTACCAATTCACGTCACGTATTTGTATAGCCTTTAAAATACAATGTATTTTACGAATTTTGAAGAAAAGCTAATCAAGTCGTGATGTTTATTTTAATAAAAGAGCTCAACTAATTTTAAAATCCGTACAGAAATGCATAAAACATTAACGTTCAAAGGCTGTTGGGAACATTTCAATCTGTGTTCCTCTGCAACTGCTCAATGTTTTTCGATTCATTGTACTTTCTGCACTCGAGTCGAGCGCAGAAAGAGAAAAGAAATTTAAAACATCGTTGTAAAGTGATAATGCAATACCGGTAATGACCCAAAACTACCGGTAAAAACGGCAATTTGAAATTGAAGTGGAATAATGGTGAAAAATCCGTCCGAGATTGTTACGCGATGAGGCTAATTTTACCAGCGAACATTTAACGCCCAACTTTTTAATAAGTAAATTGTCCTAAATTCTCTCTCTCTCTCTCTCTCTCTCTCTTCTCTCTCGGTGATATGTTTAAATCTCGGTAATCACGTTATTTTTACGGGGGCGTATACACTATAGAATGTCAGAGCGGAAGAGCAGACCAACGTTGGATCGTGTTTCCGTTGTGCGGCTATTTAATCGTCCCGTTGACTTGCCACAATATCGAGATGCTGCGCGTCATCACTCGGTCCAGCGAAATCGAGCTGCGATTCGCTGAGCTCGAGTGGCTGGGGCTTTGGGAACGCCGCGGCATCTCCAGCAACAGCAGCAGCATCCCGAGATATATACAGACTGATTGGAAGCTCTTGAAATAGAAAAGCCGAAATGATTATGTGGTAAATATGTATATAGAATAGTCGGGCGCTCTCAGACCCGGGGAGAACAGACAAAGAGAGGGAGAGAGGGACGATGATGGAATTAAAAGCGGCTCAAACGGAACTTCAGAGGACAAGAGGCGGATGTGGCTGAACATAATAAGAAAAGTGTGGAGGAAACTCGGCCAGATTTGTACCAAAGTGAACACCGATCGATAAAAAGTTCCCCCGGGCTTGTAGTTACATTTTCGCCGTTGTGTACTTGACTGGAAAGGCGCAAATATTCAAAAGCTTTCCTTTCGCGATTATTAATTGTTATCCTTTTTTTCCCCTCCTTTTCCAAGCTGTTACTTTGGGTCCGAGTCCTGGAAAAACCTATCCGAACGCCGTGAAAAAATTATTTTAATGCACGAGCTATATTTAAACTGGTATTAGTGACTCAAAAGTTCATCAGCTCATCAACGCCATGCTTTTACTATTTTGTGCCAAATCCATTCAGGATAGTTTGCCTATATTTATCTAAATACCGAGAAATATTTCAACTTACATACAAGCAGGCGAACCTTTTATTTTGATTTTAACTAAATATATACAAGGAAGAATGCATCGATAAATTATTTACCATTTAAATTTCGACTATTGTGAATGGTATGCGAATGATACGCGTACATCAAGGGTTATTAACACTTTCGCGATGGATTTTGACAGATTCTAACTGATAAAAATACCTAACCTATTTTGAATGGTAGCTTTTCCATGGCTTCAAATGTTCATATTTTGCTCTTCTCTGTGTCAGAGAACTGATTAAGTGCAATAATAAATTTGCAAAGACGGGCTTCTTCTCGTTATATTTATGTACGTCAAGCATGAGTAACAATCCACCAACACCGTAAGACACCAATACTTTTTTTTCCAATCAATCGTAACTTTCAAAATTTACTCTGTACCATCTACTTTTCTCTTCAAAACTGTTATTTGATGTGTAGCTTTTAGATGAGTATTGTAATTTCAGTTAGAAAAAACATGGTATAAAAAAAAAGTTTCAACCTTAAAAGATACAGTGTTTTAACTATTTGTTAATCTTCATTTGATAATTTTACTTCATAGATAATGATAAATCAATACATGTCAATATTATAGTGGCCTTAAAAAGAATAAAAACCTATAAATCACAATAGATTTTTCAAGTAGATATCGAAAAAGAAACTGAAGAAAATATAAAAATTCTTCGTTTATATTCTAAAATAAGTAACTAAGTAACTTGAAGAATCGATAACAAAACTATGAATAAAATTAGTATAAAATTCAGTAGAATCTTCGAAAAACTTCAAATTAAAATAAATTCAAAACTTGTTAACAAATATAAATCTCTATTTTCAGAACGTTTGATCCTACATAAATTTTAATCTTTAAGTTTCATAGCAAAGAATTACAAAACTTTATATTTAATTAATATATCCATAGATTTAGAAATAATTACATTCTCTTACGTTTTCCTATTTAGATTTATTCAGATTATTTTTAATGCATTTATTAGTATATTATTATTATTTAAGTTTGTATATACAAATTTCACTAAATTAAGTGATTACAACACATAAATACTCTAAAAAATGCAAACTTTTAAATTTAAAAAAAAAATCAAGTCTTGTTTACAAACTTTTGTGATGAATAAATGTTTCATTACTGTAGATTAACGTTCGTTAAAAAAGAAATGAAAATCGCGTAAAGAAAATATTTAGCAATATTAATAATAGATTTAAATGTAAGGGGGGCCAAGAAATGAAGATAGAATCAAATAAAATCTCGAGAGGGAGAGAGAGAGAGATAGAACAACATTCTTTACTAACGATTAAGATACGAGTACACGTATACGGACATCTTTGACTCCTTTGGTCTTGTATAATTTATCGGTAATACTCTCGACTTGGAAACGCACTTTTCCTTTTAACGTTAATTATTTGAAGGACTCGGAATATATTTATTTAATCAAAACTAATATATATATTATGAGATAAATCTGGCTGTCAGGTTAAGAATATACTATTAATGTCGTATACATAAGTTCGACATTTCTTAAATGTTACATTTAATCATGATTGCTCCAATTTTAAATTGTCTTTGATTTATAAATAAAAGGGGTTCGTTTTGTTGGCTTATTAATAAATTGCTTGCCACATCCCTAATTGAAAAAGCGCAACCGAAAAATAAAACGACCATGATACTTGGAACAAGTGATTTATCTCTTGTTATGTAATAAAGATAAATAATTATTACTATTCAAAAACAATGAATTAATGTATGTTTATCTATAAAAGAAACCTTTTAATTTCCTCAAATTAAAATTTGAATAATTTCCTCAGATATGAGTCAGACGTGTGTGGCCTTAATTTTCATACCTCTTAATTTTCATTTTTTTATACTCTTCTACAAGGGACCCCCATATATTTATTATATACATAAATATCTAAAGCCTCATAACACGATTAGATTATTTTAGAAACTACAAGTATGAGAACAAGTAAAAGTGTCGCAGGTAGACTCACAATCATTTTACGTTTGGCTTGGCACCTCATTCTTTTGGAACAGATTATGTATTTGGCAAATGTTTGTCCAGGATTTTAATAATCAATCTTTGGCTCTAATAGTTTTTATCTAACCTCAGATTTATGTAAGTGTGCGTTTACACAAAGATAATGATTTTACGTGTTTGTAGATATTTGTATCGACAAACGGCAGATAGCATCAGCGCTTAGTGCTCCGAATTTCCAGAGGTAGACAGGTGGGAAACTAAAACGTACAAAGTATTATCAATAAATATGAAGATAATTGCACGGCGACACTAATAAACATTTTACGTTTATTAGCCCGGAGATAAACAAATAAACAATTTAAGGGGAAACGCGACTACAATGAAAACTAGCAAACACCATCAATATTTTATTGTGCACCATGAACCTTTAGGAATTGAAGAGTTTTTATGTATTTCTAACGTACGTTCCGAGATTTTAACTTTTTACGTTCGTCAATTATACACAAAAGAAAAGACGTTGAGAAATGAATTTCAAACTTGTATTTGTGTGGCCAGCGAGCTTCAAATCAAGCCCACTGATTAATAATGGCTACAAAATCAATCAAAGGACTTACTTTTTGTTTTTGCGCCGTATGACTCCTAGGTAGACCAAATGGTATACTTTTGCGGTGTAATGAACGGTTGTCAAGGTATATCAATCTTTTGGTACAATTGAATATCCAGACGAGACACACACGGCAGCGTCTTCAAATAAACCGATTTCAGCCAAAAAAAAAAAAAGAAATTGTCGTGCAGTGGGATAGAAAAATGCAGAGCAAGTAAAATCATCGACACATGTTAAAGGATCCGAATACCATTTGTGCAAAAAAGGCGACGTGGCTTCTGTATAAGATATTGCAGCGTTCATTGACTATTATGGTGGCAAGGTAATTGATCTTATCGTAAAAAGCTCCTAGATTTTGGAATGACAAAAAAAAGGTACGAGTGAATACATTGAATGGTATAAAAAGGACGAAGAATAATGCTCTGCGAACCATGAAGGCTGCTCAGAAAAAAACGGAAGTTGATTCCATCGGTGAAACATTTTTATCGTCCGAGCATAAATCCAACATGTCAATGGCTTTGGAAACAGTTGTTTAAAGACTTGTGGATTTATTTTTACAATAAATCCGAGTAATTAAAACCGAATAGGAATTATTGGCTCGCCACGGTGTTATTAAAATTGCCTTGGCAGGAACACAAAGCATAGACTCGACGGTTAAAGGAGAACATCCACAATAGTCTTCTGCCCCTTTTGAAACTTCCGTTGATGGGACCGAAACTGGAGACTCGAGACTTCACCTGAGAAATTACAAGCATCCCTCTGCTCTCAATCAACTTTCAATTAATATTAAAAAGCATCGTGTTACTATTTAATGATGAGCTTTCAGATGAAGAGCTCTACGTGGATTCCTCCGCAACTTTTAATTCAAACACTTAAATTCGAGCTAAAAAATTGTTGGAATCGCCGCCTACATTGCTGGAGGCATGTTTGAGAAGGTTGCGCTGCAATTTTATTAATGACGCAGTTGTTCGGCATTAATATCGGCTAGCGGAGCGAAATATTTGCTGACAGTTACGGGGACTTACGAGGGGGAAGGACACGAGGGATGCTGGATGGGATTGATCATAGACTCGAGATGAAATCCAGTAGAATTAGTTGTACGAGGAAGCTGGAAGGCTCCTCGCTCGTATATAAGACCCGTGTGGCTGATTAGCATTGGTGTACGCTGGATTTTTCAATGACCATAACTTTTTTAACCCACCGACCATAAAATTGTATGGCAATTAGGCATATTTCTCCTCATCCTTATTCTCATGCATAAAAATTACCATTTCTATTTATCTCGTCAATTTAGAAGTGCAGTGGCGAGAGTAGGCCTCGATCGATCTGTAATAACGAATCTCGGATAAAAATCTCAATCATAAAAAGTTTTACAATAAGTTTGCGCGTTACTAAAACACGCATAAAGTCCGTTTTAACATTTAAAAAATCTAGAATCTCCCATTTTTTTTGATGTCTCAATCAAGTTTTTACCGTATGCAGTTAAAACTATTTTAGAAAGCCAAATATAAAATTCTTAACGATTATTCTTGAAAAGGCTACAATCAATTTTATCCAATTCACACATCAGTATTTTTAAGAAATTTTAGAAATTTTCAGTCCTTAATTAAATTATCATACATAAAAGGCGAATGGTTATTTTTTATTTTATACGCATTGCAGTACGATAATGTTAATATATGCTGGCATCCGCTAATAATTACCCAATAAAAAAAAAAAATTTAATATTTTATTAAGATGTATCCATGTATTCATTAATAAGACATCAAAATTATGTTTTTATATGACGAAGGCAAAAAATTATTTAAAATATGATTTGTGATATATTCATTGAAGGGTTACACAAATCAATACAATATCCAACATAAATTTTCGATTCTTTAATTATAAATTTTCTATTTACTAAATATAAAGGGTTTATTTATATCAAGTTTATTAAGCGATAAATTTATATGAATTGACTAAATTGATATTTGAATAAAATTTTTTATTTGGAATAATAATAATATATCTGTTAATTATCCAGAATCTATCTACTCGAAACAGTTTTAGTACTCCATTCCAAACAGCACTTGAAATATAATAAAATTTCTATTTAATTTTATTAAATAATTAGTTGAGTATCTTTAAGTTGAATCTTATAAAAAACAAATGGTGACTTATAATTTAAATTAAAAAATAATTATAATTATAAAATGAACTCCATTTAATTCTTTTAAAAATTGTATGAACCTTATGAGTGGAAGTTTAAATAATATAATAGGTACATTTATAATTGTATGAAAAAAAAGATCTTTGATAAGAAAAAAGAATCAAAAAATAAGGCTTGAAAAGAAAAGTGAAATACGATGTGAATTGTTTGGTATAAAAGTATGATGTTAAAAATGATACATTGCGAACAACTACTTTTTATGTGACATAAGCTTTTTGTAAGAATGAAATGCAAATATAAAGAGACAACAATGTACACATTTGTTTATAAATAAACAATAATTATAATATTTCAGATGTCCAAATTGGAAGTTATCGATAAATTTATGAAGAAAAATTCAGTTTCATACAATTGCGATTCAACAAAAATAGGCGTAACCAACGTAACATGTGGATGTATTTTATTAATATACATCTGCAAATGGTGAATACAAAGTCAAACAAACAGGGTTTAAAAATGGTCGTACAGTAAAATTTCTAAGAACGCATATTTAACAAAACAGTCAACAGCCGTTCCAGTCGTAGTCCCCAGCCTCACACGGATAAAAAATTTAGAAAATGTAGAGGAATCAATGGACGGTGGGTTAAAAAGTCTCGGAACCGCGAGGGTCAGGCATTAACATACCAAAGCAAGTTCGGGCCATGCAAAAGGTCGCGTTCCTTCTCTTTTTCCCGCACCGCTCAATATGAATGAAAGTGGAAGTACAAAAAGAGAGAGAGACAGAGAGAGAGTGAGTGAGATAGAGAGAGAGAGAGAGAGAGAAGGAGCTAATATGCCAATGAAAACCTCGTGTTCTCGTCCTTGGCATTGGAGTGCCGAGCACCGAGGTACGCTGACAGAAAGCGAGTGGTCGCCTATATACATCGGAGTGCGATATATAAGTAATGCCGAACCTCCCATATTTCCGTTCTCTCTCTCTTTCTCTCTGTCTCTCTCTCGGTGCTTCTCTCCCTCTCTCTCCCCCTCGCTTCGCGTTCTCAGCTGTAGTGAGAGCGCACGAGTCAAGATCATCGAACTTGAAGATATTGCTGGTGACTTGTACTTTTTTTCATTTAACGCAAAATGAGGGAGAGGGAAAAGCCTCTGCTGGATAGCGGCTATATCTATCTCATACTTGCGAGACTTGTATTTGAAAGGAAAAGATGGAGAAGAAGTAGATGCGAGCATTAGCCGGAAAAATCGCAATGGAATGCGCGGTTTCTTCCCCGTCGTTTTTCTCTCTTTGACGGCTGCTTAGATTTCCAGATTGTGCTCCCGAGGATAAAAAGAATTTTGATAAGACTTTGACTTTTGTGAAATCGCTAAATGTTTTGCATGCTGCTTTTATTGGGGTGACACTTGAAAAATATACGGAATGCCCGCAATAATCCGACGTGGAAAACTCTTCTCGACATCATTACACTAGTGCATTTAATATATTAAAGAGATTCCATGCGTTATCATTTACACGCATAAATAAGGACTTCGATACCAATTGCACTTTGTTTTAATCATCCGTAGTGCCTTCCGTCCAGGTTCCTGAATTAAAAGATTAAAAAAAATAAGAAATTCCATTTTCTTGATTCCATCTATCCAATATAATACCCTGTTAAACTAATAGCAGCTCCAACTCCTCTCAAGTATACGAAAATCCAATTTTTAACGTTTCAGACAGATAAATCGATAAGTATCATTTATTGGCATTTACACGATGATACATTAACATTTTATTCGTATGCGAAACATGTTTTAATAAAGAAGGTATTTCGATTCGATGATTTTGTTTACTTGACTTCACTGATAAATCTTCACGCTCAATACAATTGCTTCACTTTTGAAACGTACTAAAACAATCCCGATTCATTACGCATAACAATTCTAAATCTGTTTTCAATTATCAGTAATGATTTATCTATTATTCGTTAACAGATTTCCTTTTGCAGTGATAATCAATACATCAAAACCAATCGCAGCAACGAATAAACTTGATGCTTCGTGGCGTATGCCAACTTGCTTCAGTGGAAGAATTTTGTAAACTACAAACTTTGGTAATGTATTTAGGAAAATTAAATTTAGCGAAACATTTCGAAAATTCTCGGAGAGAGACAAAAACTTCAAAATATTGAAACTAAAATACTTCAAGAATTATTGATAACATTCATCTTCCATTTAACTAAATAATAAATGGCAAAGTCAGACACTTGTATAATTAATTTCATCAAATTTTTGTTGAAAAACTTCAATTTTCCCATACAACAAGATTACATTAATTATTTGATATTATATTTTATTCTGAAGATGAAATCTATCTTTACCTACAACGCCATTAATGTCAGTTAATCAAAACAAAGGAAAAAATTATAGATTTGATATGATCCGCGATAATCGCTCAAAAATAAAATAAACCAAAAAAATACATCGGACCAATCTAAATTATAAGACATTAAATAAATTTTGTTTTGAAGTCAAAGTCTGTGTTTTGAAGTTAAGTGAATCGGATAACTTATGAAATCTTCATTCATTCGTGAGATAATAATTTATTGTCTCAGTTTACAAGTAAATATAATTCAAAATGCTCGTGATACCACTGGCTCTTAATCGATTTTTGAATATATATATTTATAATTTTTCATTTTAACTTCTTTTCCACTAGAATGAAACATGCTTTTTAATTAAATAAACAGGGAGAAAACGTTTCACATCTTTTCAACTCTTAATCATTTTAATGTATGCACGTGAACTTGTATGGGCTTTCATAATAAAATGAGCCAGCATCGCGATACCAAGTGAATAGCTATTTTGCCTATGAAGAACCTGTAATACCAATTTTTTCGCGGCTACCACTCCTGTTTTACCGGCTCCAACATTTTTCAATGCACCCTGTCGTATCTCTATGAATATGTGTCCGTATACCTAAGTATATCAGAAGATTAATCTGCCAGTTTATTTCCATATGTTTATAATGCGTATTTTTATAATTGTTGGGACACTTTAACGTAAACCGACACGTGAACTACCAAGTTTTACTTACAATGTAACTGTTACGCGACCGAGTCACCCGACTCCCGTAACCAACGAGAAATACTTTTCATCCACTGCTCCCCATTTTCCGAGTGATTAAATTCCAGATAAACGCCGGAAAATCCCACCCACACTCGGAGGGTCCAGGTATTGGCCGAGGAAAGCACGCGCTAATTCACAACGTAAATGTGGTGCGAATTTGCGAGGCAGCGGAACTCTACCTTGGCACAAGTTGTGCTGGTCATTAGCCCCGCGGATTCCTTCTAATTGCTCGGGACTTTAAGTGAACTGTCAGACAAGAGTTAAACGCCCCAAGAATGACTCGTTGGCATTAATGCCCACCGAGCACGACCATTACAAAAATCATGGGGGAAGAGTTTTTGTCGAAATGCTGGCACTCGATCGATTTTCAGAGGGAAATCGTCTCGTTGGCAGGTATTTGTTATTCGTGGCTCCAACTATTTTTGGGAATTTTTATTGGATAATCACGAGATTAAGATGTACGAAAGGATATCTACGTGTTCTCGATGAATAAGAAAATAGTCGACCAATGCACGTAATGAAAAAAGTAATCGCCAAAGATAAATAATAATTAGATCTCAAATATTCCAAGCTCAAATTTTTTCTTTACCCACAAGAATACCAGTATCATAAATAATTCTTTATCGAAATCTAATCGATTATTTATAACAATAATTCAATCATAATCTTTTACGACATTGTAACTCGAGCAAAGTAACAGTTATGAATTATTGTAATTAAATGACGCACCTATCGCATTAAATATTTAAACTCAACTTTCTCATTAAAAATATTATTCTTGTTAACACTTTGAAAAGTATTATAATGATTTATATAATGTAAAAATGTAAACACTTCAAGCTTTCAGTCTATCTGAAGGCTGTATCAAATTTATCCATCAACTATGTATTGCAAGATAGTCATAAATAATGGTTTATATAGAATAGAACCGCAAAATTATTAACATCGCGATTAAGAGTTTCTATTATTCTAATTTAAGTTAATCTTTGTAATAAATTGATTATTGATAAGCCAAGAATTTCATGGTGAAAGAAATACGTGGTGGAAAACTTGAAGAACAATTTTATCAAATTTAATTAGCTTACGATGCTTCTTTTCAGTATGACATTACTTGGCTGTATTATTTCGTAATGAGTGGATTGAATAAACAGGGAAAAAGCCACAGTTAAAAGTATAAAATTGTATTTATCGCTCACAGATATGTAATTGCTGTTAATACTGTAATTAATATAATTACTATATTCTTATGATATCTAAAAATGCTTATTGATAGCACACCATGAATTAATAAAAAAAATTTAATTTATACTTTTATTTCATTAGATAAGAATCTTAAAAATAACCATATAAAATATTAATTATTTACGCATAAAATTATTGAATCGCTAACAATCACAAAGAAATTTGAATCCTAAAATTATGACTTTTGCAATATTATATTTGAACTGAAGGTCGGTGCATGAAAATGGGTTGAAATAAATTTAATTTATATCTTACAATTTACTTTATACAATTCTTAAAGAGTAAAGCTTTATATTTAGCAGATGTATTTTAGAATTTATGTGTAAAAGAAAATCAAAAAGTTCATTTCACTATATTTTTACAGTAAAGTCAAATCTATACAAGTGCAGGCAAATAAATTGCAATTACAGAAATAAGATCTTCAACTACCCTGAAATTATTCAGTTAAAACGATGCTATTATTTAAATATCGTACTTGAAATTTTATCATAATTTTTTGTTAAATAATCGATACTTGATTTTTTAGGTATAATATATAATAATCAACCAATAAATCAATTATTGCTGTTTTTCAAATTTTTCTGTTCAAGAAAAAACTGCAAGACCTTTTTGCTGAATGAACGCTTCAATGCTAATAAAGCAATCGACAATATTTATGAACATAATGTTTAAATGATATCCGTAATACATAATTTTATAATCGTAATACATCACGTAAGATACCAAGAATTCTCCGACTGAATATTTAACTTAAAAAGCTTAGTTAAGGTTCCACGAATAAATTACATTAATGAAACATTTTTTTTTTTTAATACGACCATTACGCAATATTTATGGTAAATCCGGTTAATTTTAATATTAAAAGTTTTTTTTTAAAACGTATGATATTTTATTAATTAGTGCATTCAACTATTTTGCTAATGAAAATAATTGTTTAAATTTCTTTGGCATCGACAATTTTAATTTGATAATATTGCAAGGATTAATGGCATATCGAATAACTTTTGATAAAATAATAAAAGCATTCTTCTAGAATTACTGTGAAATATAAACTTTGAATTCATTCGCAAAATGTTCATTTGAGAAATTTTTAAGACTTTATGGCATTAAAAATTCGTGCACCAAACGAATACTAAATACATACAATAAAATTATTTTTAAAAATCTGTATAAACTCGGTTTAAAAAGATCATTCAACCTATAAAAGTTGAATTTCCGTCAAAACACATTTAAAAAGAGAAGGAAAAAAATCAAAATAAAACGAAAATGTGCAGTTAATCGGGCATTAAAAAGAGTTTTTAAAAGACTTAACAAGGTTATACTTTCACAGTAAAGCTCGTAAAGAAGTCCTTTTAACAGGTGCAGATCCTTGGCTTGGAATCATTGAATGAAGAGAGAGATAGAGAGAGAGAGAGAGAGAGAGAGAGTTCTAGGTTTTAATCGGTTGTTGACTGCGCTCGCAGCACGATTATAAAGAATTACGCTGTGACCGTGACCTTGGAGCTTCTTTATGTTAGATCCACGTTCATAAACGTATAATTTGACACGCTATAGTAATTTGAAGAGTGAATGATTAGCACTTTATAGAAGAAACATGTACTTTTTGCCAAAGCCCATGCCCAGTGTATATATATTGCCATTGTTTACATATTTTACTCCTCAAACCACATGCTTGGCTATTTTAAATATTTATTGTTGCGAAATTTAAATCAACCGGCCGGGTTTTACTTTTGCAACAACTACCGGAGCCCGTGTATTCCCTACCTGCCACTTATGCAAACTGCGCCAGCTTGTAATTATTTTCAAAAATTATAAAAATTCAGGAGGCCCCAAGTGAAGCTTAATGAAATTAAATAGGCATATCAAGTTTATTTAATCAATTGTTTAAAACTACGATTGTATTCTTAAGCAGCCGACATTAAGACGTCGTAAAAGAAAAAGTATATTGAATAATGAAGACGTAAATTTGAATTAAAGCCGAATAACTTAAATCCTCGAGTAATAAAAAGACGAAATACTAATCATTTGAATACTCTCCAGTTCCAAATACTGAAAACAAAATGGTCCATCAGTCGTCTAAATTTCATCTCGATCAATAAATTCGCATTAGGGTTATAAAAATGCTTTGATATTTGTATTTAATACATTCAACGACAGCTTTATATCCCCGAAAGTTTTTCAAAATAAACTCTGTTTTGTACAGCTTCCTCGGCGTTGACAATACTTTATTGCCTCAAACTGCACACAACTACCTGCATAATAATAATAATAATAATAATATTTCCCCGATGCAAAGCTGACGTTTTACACCTTTAAAACTATTTCATGAATGTGGAGATTTCATTTCTCTATTCCTCAAATTAATAACAGGTTGGGGATTACGGAATACTGCATGCTCTGAGTTAAGGTGACGCTAGGTCAGTTTACTTTAAAAGGTAGTAGCTCGAAGGTATTCCCGTGTAACAAGAATTCCATTCAGTCTGCACATTTCCTACCATTTCTGCTTCTCGTTTCCCGTGGATAAGTAAGAAATCTTATTAAACATCCACAAATTCCTCAAATTCTTTTTTAAAAATGGATTCAATCTGCGTAATAAGAATGCTACACAAGTGTCAAGGTGAGAATGTACAATCGGATTCCGCAAAATATTACAAAAAAAGAAAAACAAGCCTCGATGTTCTTTGGAAAAAACTGGTAGTTTTAATAATGTTGTAAATGTACCGTGGGTTTATAAATTATAAAATTGTAAAATTGTATGTGATTTTAACCGTATAAATTGCACTCGCAATGTTCTGAATCACCAATTGTAATCATAAACTACAACAACCTGTTTTGTTCCATCATTACTCTAAAACGTGTAACTGAAATTTTTTCAACTTATCCAATGACTGTTTGGGTAACTCAAACCTTGTTTTAATCAAAGTAATGACGAAAGATACAAGTTTTTATATAACCTATTTA